>JAVJAQ010005617.1:1200000-1800000 GCA_032362365.1 Zygogramma bicolorata
CAACTTCAGAGTTCAAGTCTGGAAAATATATTAATAGTTTCTCTTGCAGATTATGTATGCTCTCTACCATGCAGGGAATGTGAGCTCCGACCACAAGCGATTGATCTGTTGCATTATCTTTCTGAAGACATGGAAATGAATCGAATATATTGTTTTGCAGAGAGGTTGACCATAAATGAAATGCTTTCACTTTATCTTACGCTATCATAATATTTTCATCTCTACCTTGGCGATTCTTGTCTTGATCTTTTGAGAAACTTATCCATTTTAAAAAGCGCAGTGGAAGTGAAAAAGGAAAACAAACAAGTCCGTACTGATCGGTGACGCTCAGTCAATCATTAATTGAGAGTTGAGTTGAATCGAGAAAAAAGAACGTACCAGCGCGGGCGACGGCGGGTGTTGTGAACGCCCCGCCCCTTTCGCCCGAAACAAGAACGCGTTGGATTCCAAATCAGCCTTACCTCGTACTTACCTTCCACGCTCTCGCGGCTTCTTGCGAGTGTATTTTAATAATGAACATATAGGTACCTAAATAGAAAAAGTCACAAATTAAAAGGGTTGGGTTGAAAAACAGCATCTGCTGACACCCCGCCTTTTCTTAATTGAATAAAGGCCATTTATTATTATTATTATTAAATGTAGTCTTTTAATTACATTACAGTTTTTTTTCTTTCTATGGCCCAAGGGGGTCGCCAGAAATTTTTATCCTTGGAATGGGTCGTGCATTCAAAAAGTTTGAAAAGCACTGTCTTATATTTGCGGAGATACAGGGCCCTTTTTGTGTAAAACTTCACAATTTTCCACATCAAACTTCTGTTGTTTGATCACACAAAATTTCTCCTTCTTCTGATCAAACACCACACACTCTCTTATTTACTCGTTTTCAACATTAGCAGAAAAGAACCATTAGTTTTCCAAGAAATGCAATTATTTTCAAACCATAACCAATTTGTTGTGATGTCGTAGTGCAATGACAGTCGAAATTGGTGTATTTGCAGTGTTGCCGCTCTCATTGTTATTGTTGAGAACTGAATGCATTAATGTTGACTTTTGGAGAAAGTTGGATTTTTAAAAAATTAATGTTTTTTTTCTGCTTAAAAATGTTGAAAACGAGTGAATAAGAGAGTGACTAACGTTTGATCAGAAGAAGGAGGAATTTTGTGTGTTCAAACAACAGAAATTTGATGTGGAAAATTGTGAAGTTTTACACCAAAAAGGCCCTGTATCTCAGAAAATATAAGAGACCGCCGATAATTTCATTTAGGTTTTTTTCAGAGGAGACCGAATTGCGTAATTTCCACGAAAAAAAATTCAAAAAAGGTGCTCATAGCGACCGAAGTATTACCTCATTAATACAATCCTGTATAATTTTTAAAGAAATTCGTTTGATTAGTATTATTGTGTGCAATACAAATATAAATATAATATTTGTAGTTATTCATTATTTATCGAGTGTAGATAAAATAGCGTATGCAACCCTCATGTAATGGTTATTAATATACTCGCATCAACCATACGAAACTCACCTTTGGCTCGTTTCGTATCCCAGTTGATGCTCGTGTATTGACAACCATCATTACATGATCTTTGCATAATACTAGTATCCACATGCATGCAATTACATGTGACAGTTAACGAAAAGAGTTGTTCAGCAAACTTGGTCTGACTGAAATTCTTCCAAAACCGACTGTCTTTCTCTCTCCTTCAGGTGAATTAGCTGTTTTCTTTTCGATCACATGCGTCCATTTTTTTTCTTTTTTTTGATGTTGTACACCGTTTTCCAAATATATTACGTGGATCTGTAACTTTTTGATGTACCTACAGTTGTTAAGAAAAGTTTTCTTTCCCAATTGAGCTTTCACACTCCTGATTACTGTTATGTGAATATCCAGGTAATACAGAATAATCAAAGTCACAGATGTCGATTAAATTTTGAAGAATATTTGTAAATAAAACACATTATATTGTACTCTCTTTGAAAGTAATGATGCCAAGAGACGTTGAGTTTGGAAAAAAAGGGTTTTTCTATTCCCACTCGTAAATCTGCTCATTTCTTCCTAGTTTACTAAACGGATGAGAAGGTAATTCCAGTCAATTGAATCGTTATGATTTCATATTCACACAAGGTAGGGTATGAATTCCACCAATACCAGAGAACAAAATACTGGGTTACCAGGGACAACCTTGCATTTTCAAAAATCAGTGACTTTAACAAACAAAAATTAATTGCAAAATGGATGTTAACAATAATTGTTATATCTTGATTTTCCCGTCGAATTTAGGTAATTATCAGTGCATCAGTGTTTTCTGTAACGAATTAATTCACAAATATTTGATTCTAGTGATGAATCTATTATTGGCACTCCACCGATAATTAACTGAAATTGTATAGTTCAAAATAAATGGCCTCGCTGGTTGAAGCGTCTAGTGTCTAGTCGTTGGTGCGACTCTCACCAAAACAGAAGGTTTTTTAATTTTTTTTTCGGTGCTTGGAATATTATAACTTTCCAGGTACCTACTATTGATTTTTGGAGTTTCCGAAGAGTGTCGTCGCGTCGGCAAGAATTAAATATTGAATTTAAGTTCATTTCCTTAGAGTTTTCCGTAAATAAGAAGAATATAGTCTATATTTGAAATTGATTATGAATATTATAGTTGAAAGAGAGTTCTGAAGTATCTACCTGGTCGAAGAAAAAATTATCTGTATCAACTCAAATGGATAGTGGCCACATCACCCTCGGACGTTTGAGCACTCGCCCTGATATGACCATATCCACTTAGGTTGTACAAACTACTTACTATTTTGTGATATACTCGACTGCATAACAAAATAGAACTGGTGAAAGATAAAACTCCTATGACAGGAAAAAATGACGTGGTAGATGGTACTGCGCTAGTCATCATGACTGGCAAGTTTTGTTGAGCTGTAAATCACTGTCGGTTTGATGGCAATCTCATAAACTGATGACGCATGGAAAAAGTTAAAATATTTGAACTCTATTTTGCACTCAAAATAGAACTCAATGGTTGAAACAATTACCTTTATAATTTGTCTCCTTAAAACACACTATATTTTCATATCATTCGTGTTGATGAAGAATATCAGCACAACCAATATGACATCTTCCATTGTGACTCTAACGCAATTCGCTATAGGCACGTTCTTGTTCATTTAAAAAAAAATGGAATTCATGAATTTCTTCAATTTCAGTGATATATATTTATCGAAATGAATACAGATTTGGTGATTTGACTAAAAAATGTTGGCGAGCGTCTCTAAATGAAATTATCAGCACATGCTGACGATAATAGGTTCGGAGATTTGAACGTCTTGGATTTTAGCCACCATATTTTCTCAAACCATGACATGTTTTCCAACTTGATGAGATCCGAAACTTTTTCTCCAATCATCACACATGGGGCCATCGGATGACCAGAGGTTGTTAGAGGAAATATACTTGCGTCGGCAACTCTTACATTTTTCAATCCGTGAACTTTTGCTAAGTGATTGACAACAGCTCCTTTCTTCGGATCGGGTCCCATTGGGCAGGTACCCATGAGATGAAAAACATCAAAAGTAAGGTATCTCAAAGTACAAAACCAATAATCCTTCGTGAATGCTTCGAATTCTCTACAAGCTGGTAGGGGCTTGGCCTGAAAGGTCGCGTTGATTCTTCGGAATGGTTCTGTGTCAATCAGTTTCAGTGCAAGTTTGATTCCTTCATACAACACATTAATATCATGATCATCAGGATCTGAAAGATAGTTGGTATCTACGACAGGATACTCATATGGGGAAGAACTACCAAGTCTGACAGATCCAACTGAACGCTGATGAAGGTTGGCAGGATATATCAGGAAACTACTTGCCACGTCGCATCCGCCCCAAACTGCCTCCTGAGTTTCTCTATCTAATGAGGAAAGCCATTTGCTATTTGTTGCTGTTGAATTTGCAGGAAAAAACATCAACTCTAAGTCGGGGTAGTTGGGAGTTGGCTCGAAAGGTGTTTGATAAAAGCCCAGTCCTGCATTGGGTCCGTTTATTGCCAGGTATCCTGTACCATTTAAATAATCTTCAATATTCTCCCTCAAAGAGCGTACAGGGGCAGACAGGTTACTGGAAAACGTTAGGCCGTAGTACATACTATGCTGCCGCAGGATGGTTCCAACTTCCAAATCTTGAATAACCGGAATTCCAATATCTTCGAGGTGCTGCTTAGGCCCCACCCCAGATAACATGAGTATCTGTGGTGTTCCTAGTGCTCCAGCAGAGAGTATCGCTTCTTTGCGAATTTTGACCTCGTGTATTTTATTATTGTGAGAGAAATAAATCCCAACAGCCTTCTTGCCATCAAACCGTATTTTTGTGACATAGCTATTCGTCATCACCCTCAAGTTTGGTCTGTCCAAGACTGGTTTGATGAAAGCAGTGCCACAATCAGCTCTCTTGCCGTTTTTCGTGTTCAGCTGAGTTGGACTAGCTCCTATTGACCAAGGAGAATTGTAGTCAGTGATGTTATAACCGAGCTCCTGATTTGCTTGCAGGAATTCGTTGAGATGAGCGCTCCTAGGAACATTGAATTCCACTGGATAGTAACCTCCGGTACCATGATAAGAATGGTCTACCGGGGCATCAGGGTCGGTATGATGAAAGTCCTCCGATCTCTTGAAGTATGGGAGAACTTCTTCGTAAGACCAACCTGGATTGCCCATTGCTGCCCATTTGTCATAATCGATTGGGTGACCTCTGGCGTAGACGAGGCCGTTCATTAACGATGTTCCTCCAACTCCTCGGCCTTTCGTTAGTGCGCAAATATGATTTGCCCCAGCTGAAAATGAATAATAATCATAGTATTATTCAGAGTATACTACGGAAAATAGATTTTGACTTCAGAGCGAAGAACCAATTGATTTCGACTGTTCAATTCAGTTCTTTCTTCATCACCATGGTCATATTTGCATAACTCAAATCGATCTGATATTGATTTGATCTTGTTCAAATTACTGTTGTTGAATCATATCACCTCGTAACCTAGGTAACATTTTTCCTCATAGACTTTATAACTGATGGAATGGTCCTAAGAGAGAGAGGATCGCGAGTGAGCAAGATTGAATACTTCAAGCATAACCTCTTAGCGAATTCCTTTCTCAATGTAGCAGATGAAGAGAGAGGTTAAGAAAGATAGAGTAAATCAAGTATAGAATTATCAATCCGTCCTTTACAATATCACTTCAATGTGCATATCCTTTCTCTCTCTATTGTATTCCGCATCGTGTTATATGGAAAAGTGTTATAAAGGCCAGTCCATTAGTTATAATGTCTATGGTTTTCCTCGTAATGGACATTGACGAAAATTAAGTGTTGTTGGTAATGTAAAAATCAGAAAATTCGTCGAATATCATTCGCAAATAGCAAATACAGTTCATGTCGAAGGTTTACACAATCGAGAAAAGATTTTTGGGCATATTTTGGGTTCTTCGAGCCGGCTAGTTGCATTCAGAAAAACAGAGGAGTTTTTTGGTTGTCACACTCATGTCACACCATAGAAGAAGTCAAGTCCCACAAACCGTCATCATTTGTATCCTGCATATATTGAAAAAGGAATGCGAATCGAGTTTTCAAAATGAGGTGGTAGAGTTTTATTCTAATTTTGAAAAATTATATATTGCTTGATAACTTTGTCTCGAATACGTCGAAGGTGACTGTTCAACATTGTTAATTGCGTTAAAATGAGTGGTAAATATATGGTTACCGGCCTCCACTAGATGAAAATTTTAACAGAAGAGGGCCAGTTCTGTGAGAATTATTTCAAACAACAGTTAGATATGGGGACGACAGATTCATTGTTAATGTGGAATGACTTGAAATGTTTCAAATCGTTCGTGTTTTGAAAGATCGAAACTTGAGGAATGAGAATATAAATTTCTTGAAGTAGTATGAAAACTTAGATCTTACAAGCAACTAAAATATTGTTATTTTTTGAATGACCATCTGGGGGTTGAACCGGGTCATACAGGATGACTTGTTCTCAATTGTAATGGGAATACGGCTCAATAAATATGTCATCAACGAGGTTGAGTATCAAAATGATATTCTGAAAATAATGGTTCACGAAAACGATAGAAGATTCCAAAAAAATATTTGGCGTTCCAATCGAAAAGATTCTATTGTGATATTCACTTTGAATACATTAGTTTTTGGTACCACCTTATCTAGCAACAAAACGTCTTAATCAGTTACTAGAAGAGGGCAAACAGGAATTCTCAAGAACTTATAGAATTATTAAAAATTCTTTCTATATGGACGATCTTATAAGTTTATTTTGATACGGTTGAAGAAGCGTTGGAAATTCATCAAGAAATGACTAACAGTTATTTTATTTTCCTTTCAATATTTAGAAACTATAGTAAGAGTGACAAATTATTTCACTGCCATGATAAAAAGTATTTGAAAACTTTAGGAATCTTTTGGAATGGAAATGTTGGCAGTTATTGCATGAATAAAACAAAGTTCCAGCAGGTATATCAATCCCTACAGCAGAACTTTCAATTATTTTGGAAGCGGTTGTCTCTCAACTTCAGCAACGAACGAAGTTGCAACATTCCAGTCCCGATGTCAAAACAAGTTTCATTCCGAAAGAAGATAACTCCCCCCCCCTCATGATGGCTAATGGCAAAAATAGTCCATGTTACGCAGGGGCTGGTCAAATTGAACGGCCAGTGTCTCATTGAAACTGAAGATATAGAACTATAATGATATTTTCTCATTTTATTATATTTTGGAAGTATAACTTTCAAGGTGGGCAGCTTATGTTCAATATAACATAAGTTTTCCTTAATGGATACAGAAAATTGAGGACATAATCCTAATCCTAATCTCAATTCGGATAATAGTAGAAGACCATTAATACCACTAACATACATCACGACAGCAGAATATTCGATTGGTTGACCTCTACTTGTATTTAGCTCAATTCTGACAAACAATCTGATTGAGACAGTGTAATTCGAATGTCATCAACATAGCGAACTGTGAACACATTTCAAGAATGCAGTTTTCAGGTTTGAATTTGAAATGATATGCCCGTTTCATTTCTACTCAACGAAAATATTTTTTTAAATGGGAAGCTCTGAACCCAGTTTCCCCTCGCTATCGGGGCCACTGCGACAGGTCATTAAAATAGAGATCAAAGGTGCTGCCCAAGAGTATCCTAGCTGTTGAATAACCTAATATGTGGTTTTGGTTCGGGTTACATGAGAGATTGTCAAGGTCACCTCTTCGAATCCTTCACTAGTATTTACGAATCCTTTTGCAAATAATATTATCAAGTGCCTATTAGCACAGTCTTGCGAAAATCCATCAAACAGAGTGGAAGTATTTAGTTAAAAACACGTTCCGCGGATTGTTTTTCAATTTGTTTTTCCTGCCTTCAAAGATAAAATTTCACTGATTATATTATTTCACCAAAAAATAACAAATGTGCAAACCGGAACTGTAACATGTATCCAGTAATTATATAGTCAAGATGAGTGAGCCTCTGAATAAGCTAGCCACTCGTGCTAGCGAAACCCCAGGAAGAAATTCCAAAGAACGACGGCCTCCAAACTCGAAGAGCGAAGAGAGAGGTGCAAATACGTTTTTTTTACTATTCCCAAAGTGCATGAAATAGTGTTTGAACCACTGGATAAATACCCCTCACTACGCCTCGACAAATTGTAGCCCTTCCTGTGGACTGGTTACAAACTTCTGGTCCTGGTGTATAATATACTATTTCTCCTTATCACAAATGCTTCTCCGAAATGTGAAAAATACAAATGTATGGAAACTGAAACAATGAAATGAACACTTCTGCTGCCTATGAGGTGGAAGTATAATCGTAGTTGTGATTATTTTGAAAGGAGAAAAACATCAAGTTAGATGTTCAAGGTTACGCAAGAAACGTCATTCATTTTCAAAATTTGATAAAAATACTTTTCAAAGATGGTTTCGATATTCTGGGTGTTTTCATATTTTATATTCGCAGAAACGTCACGAATCATTATGTTATTGGAAGAATATCCACTGCCATAGAAAGCATCACTTATTCTCTTTTACGCCGCAGATGGCGCTTCTTCGCTTCGAAGGCGTGCAATCTTTTACCTAGACATGATGTCTTCTGCGGGATGCTCTTGTATCCCCAATTGAATGCACTGGCACCAACAGTGGATCCGAAACCGGGAATATCTGTGAAGTCATTTCCAAAAGTCCCCGCTTCTAAGAGAAGGATCCTCCAGCATTCTATCTCCGAGAGTCGATTTGCTAAAACTGTTCCTGTCGGTCCAGCGCCGACTATCACGAAGTCGTATTCACCAAAATCTGAAATAAAACAAAATAACTCGGTCGATTCAGTCTGAAATAACTGGTTTGGATACAAAAATCAACAGAAAGTTAGTATTTTGGATCTGAAATCAGCTGTACCAGCTAAGAGGTAGGTATGTAATCGATATGCATTTATGGTTCACGTCAAAGTCAAGACAGGAACATTTTCTGCTATATGTGTGGTGTACAACTACGAGATGAAAGTGACGCTGAATGTCTAGATGATAGATTCAGCAGGCGACGTCTGAACATCTGATACAACAACCGACTCGATGTTATTTTGGTATATTGGGTTTCTTTACGGTTTGAATAGCTGGTGCTCCACCAAGAAATCAGTGAATAGCCCCAGAGATTATCAAGACTTCTTGACGTTATCATGCCTTCACTCGTGAAGAGGAAGAAAGGGGCTATGTGTTCAGATGATGGAGATAGTAAATGATGGAGACTGTAGAATGTCGATCAAGATGTTCAACCTCACCGTTTTACGATCAATAAGATCCATTGGACATGGCTAGATACTGGTGAAGTTATTCAGTTAATTAGAGATGTGTGTCGAGTCGTAGCACTTTTATTTCTATCTGGAACTTGAGCTGGAGTAGGTACTTCTCTGAAAACAGCCAAGTCTGAGCAATTCATTATCCAGTGTGACGTAACGCGATGCCTGGTTGTCAGGTCGTATTGTGTCTGGCATTGGCTATGGTGGTATTATATTGGAGTATCGGCACCTTGTATTGGTCAAAAGAAAATTAGCATCGTGTTGCGTTTTTTTAACGACCCCACTTGGATAAATAACATTTCAAGGAGATGTTTTGTGTCTTTGGATAGTACTTATTGTCTGATACACTCAGTTGTGTAAGATATTGCCCCAGCTGAGAGTATATCCTGTCAGTCACTGTAGTTATCCAAAGACACTGATTGGTATTCATCGACTCTCCATCGGTATAACTCTTCTGCTGTCTTCCAGGCCTATTTGAAATTGCGAAAGAAGTGTTCAGTGTTCTTGAATGAAAAAATCGCAGTTGCCGATGCTGTTATACAAATCACAGCCCTCTTTTCTACAGCCTAGAGGCTTGACGATGCATTTAGTTCTTGATGTGGCCCGGAGTCTCCCCAGGGCTTCCAGTCCTACTTTCGTTGACAATGTGCACAATTTTATCAGTCACATTTTTTTCAGTCATCCTAGTTGGTGCCTTGGTTATCCCTATGAGTTCGCTTTCATTTTCATAGAACCCATCCAGCATTTAGGATGATAGTGAATAAATTCCGCATTCTCCTACATTTCTGCTCCACTTCTGTGAAAAAGTTTATGGGGACTGAGATTGAAACTGTCCTCCTTAGCTTCTGTTGGTGTTGTTCTCATTGCTCCAGTGACGATGTTTTTTTTATTCTGGTCCAGTTTTTGGTTAGGTATCACTTGATAGGTCTCAGAGACCCAATTGATAGTATCGGTTTTATGGGTTCAAGTCCCAGGTCTGGTGATAGTCTTGCATAAAAAGTAACGTCCTCCATCCGATTCTTCAACATGATTTTTGAATCGAACCTACCTTTGGATTCAATATTTTCTGTAACCCACCAGTTCGTGAGTGCTGTAGATTCACGAACTGATGGATAATGAGTTCACTTTTCTAGTGCATGAAACACCAAAAAAATGTACAGTATTATTGTATAAAACTTAAACATAGTTTCAGACAGTGTTTCGGATTTTTTTCTGAAAATGCGCCCATATGGCGAAATCTCCAATGTCATTGAGAATAATATGCCAATATTATGGATTGTCTTTCTGTGTTAAACCAAATGAATTGATAGCGCGATACTAGCCACTCCTATTTAAAACCCTATTGATTCTTTGCATTTTTGAAGCTTCCTTATTCTATCACATACAAAAAAATATTTCAAACAGCTACTGTTCAGAGGTGATAGCTTTTTGATCCTAGTTCAACCACCCGAACACCAAACCAAAACACGCACATTTAACCAATAAGCTTTTTTCAGTTCCATTGATATTATTTCCTACTAATGTCCTTCTGAAGGAAACACGAAATAGACTTCAATTTTATAAACTCATTGCACAGAGAAGAGTGTACAGACCTCCCCAACTCTCAAAACAATATTTTTTCACTTGGTTTCCATACCCATACCTATCTGGCCCAAATTACTCGCACAATAAATTTTCAAGATTCAAAGCAATACTATTCGAAATGAAAAGAAAATCTTCATCTCATATACAAACAAATACCTGTTATAGAAACATCGTCCGATTTTGGTTCGTATATGCTAGCATCACTATCTGGAATGAAATTGCTTGCTTTTTCTATTTCTTCTTCAATCAACTTCTCTAGGTAATTCACCCTTGACTCGAAATCTATATCAGCACATCGAGAGAGAGAAAAGAACGTCAACAGCAAGAGTTTGAACATTTTGGGAAAGATTGAATGTTCATTTCCCAAAATATATATATGTTCGATGAAATGAATAATTCAAGTGATGACTGTTCAATCGAAACAGTATATCAATGAAAATTAATATTGAATTCAATGAAATGTATTCATTTATACGGTGGGCCTACTAAACTACAACGTATTGACGTATTGACTAAAATGGAAATTCTGCATACTAGGAAGAGCTACGCCGAATATTTTCACCAAAATATCTTGAATAAGGCATGATTTTCACTGACAATGGGTTTACCAAACCGCGGTACGTGTTTCGCTATACAATAATAGCTTCCTGAAGCAAGATAAAAAAAATTTGCTTGAGGAAGTTATTTTATAGCGAAACAGGTGTCGCAGTTTTGTAAACTCATTGTCAGTGAAAATTGTAAAGGAAACTGTGTTATTTTTATTTATATTTGCATATCATATGATTCATTCACAATAATTAGGAAGGTTCTTCCTGAAATTGCCAGGTAATTTTCTGCCAATACGACGAGATTGACTGACGAAAATGGGGAGTTGATTCAAATATTTTCATCAAAATATCCTGATTTGAAGGTATTTCCAGTCGAAGATTTGATTTTTGTATGGATAGAAGAACGTTTTGAAAAAGTAGTTCCTTACTGTCGCCATTTCCATTGATGGTAGTTTCTAGTTGTATCCCTCGGAAGAAGCAAACACGAAAGAGACTCCAATTCATGAACATATTGCAGAAAGAATAGTATCCAGACCTTACCAACCTTCAAAACAATTGTTTTTCACTCGGTTTGCATAACTATATCTGTCTAAACCATATTATTCGCAGAATTAAACTACATACATCTACAAAGTTACAAACACGAACATGAAAATGTAAAAGAATAAATGGACATAATATACAAGTACCTGTTATAGAAACATCGTCCGATTTTGGCTCGTATATCCTAGCGTCACTATCTGGAATGTAATTGTTTGCTTTTTCTATTTCTTGTTCAATCAACTTCTCTAGGTAATTCACCTTTGATTCGAAATCTATATCAGCACATCGAGAGAGAGAAAAGAACGCCAACAGCAAGAGTTTGAACATTTTGGTGAAGATCGAATAGCTATTTTCCAAAATATATATTCGATGAAATGAATAATTCAAGTGATGAGGTGACTGTTTAATCGAAACAGTATATCAATGAACATTAATATTGAATTCAATGAAATATAATCTTTTATACGGTGTGCCCACTGAACTACTACGTATTGACGGAAATGGAATGTCTCCATACTGGGAAGGAAAGATCTATGTTGAATATTCCCATCATAATATCTCAAATGAGGTACCGTTAGTCGAACACATGATTTTGTATGAATATAACGAAGTTGTTTCTGGCTTTTTTTCCAAATCTAAAACGAAAAAAGGGAGTTTCCACAGTAAAATTTCCTGAGTTGAAGGTATTGTTGGTCAAAGATTCGATTTTTGTATAGATAGAATAAAGTTTTGATGTAGTAGTTTCTGGCTATTCTTTCAAAATCAATGTGAATGGACACATCAAGGAATAAGCACCACCTGAAGAGTCTTTTCAAAACAGACAGGTACTTCTCTTAAGATGCAGAAAAACTCAAAGTCGTCTCCACAATTTAATATCCGAAAGATGTCAGTACGATGATTCAGTACATGTTTCGAACCTACATAGGTTCATCATCAGCTGAATTTACATTAAATTCTACAATAAAGGAAGAGTAATATAATATTAGTTGATAAATGAAGTATAAAATTTACTTACATGGAGAAGAAAAAATAGCAAAATCACATGGTGAAGTTCAGGACATAAAAAATTATTGTAATGACAATTACGATTGAATTGATATTAGGGGGAAATTCAAGACATCCCTAACACCATAAAAAACATTAAAGATTGGGGGGCTTAGAGCCCTTATGCCCAATATGCAATATTTGGAAAATCCACACTAAAAGATACTTAGAAAATCTCTACCGTTCACAGATTGACCGAGTAGGAAATTGGAGGAGAGTCAGCTGACAGAACTGTCAACTGTCGAAATTTTTCAATGTCGAGATGACATGGAAATGCGGCACAAGGATCTGGCACACACGGAACGAGAATCAAAGAGCTGTCATTTCGTCATTCTCGTTCCGTGTGTGCCAGATCCTTGTGCCGCATTTCCATGTCATCTCGACATTGAAAAATTTCGACAGTTGACAGTTCTGTCAGCTGACTCTCCTCCAATTTCCTACTCGGTCAATCTGTGAACGGTAGAGATTTTCTAAGTATCTTTTAGTGTGGATTTTCCAAATATTGCATATTGGGCATAAGGGCTCTAAGCCCCCCAATCTTTAATGTTTTTTATGGTGTTAGGGATGTCTTAAATTTCCCCCTAATATCAATTCAATCGTAATTGTCATTACAATAATTTTTTATGTCCTGAACTTCACCATGTGATTTTGCTATTTTTTCTTCTCCATGTAAGTAAATTTTATACTTCATTTATCAACTAATATTATATTACTCTTCCTTTATTGTAGAATTTAATGTAAATTCAGCTGATGATGAACCTATGTAGGTTCGAAACATGTACTGAATCATCGTACTGACATCTTTCGGATATTAAATTGTGGAGACGACTTTGAGTTTTTCTGCATCTTAAATCTACTACACTCCACTTTGAGATACAATGGACTTCTACCACAGGTTAAGGTACTTCTCTGACTATATGTCGCGATGGACTGAATCACTTAGAAGTCACGTTTTCTAGCTCAATTTGTACACAAAGCACAGAAGACTCAAACCAAGTAGATAACATTCATAGGATATTCATAAACAGCACGAAGAAAAATATTGGATGCTCTAGGGTGACTTTTCTCCGAGCTTGACTAGCTTCGAGTATAAAATGTTGTTCTTGGGAGTGAAACTTTTTGTAGAAATCAATTACCCTAACACCAAAAGTTCCAATTGGTGAGTGAAATTTTCATTGAGAATACCATCTTTTTTATGTTGTGTAGTAATAGTTTACTTACTGCTCTTCATTCGATTGGAGTTTGGTATGCATGTCATATAATTTAAGCAAGAAAAGTGATCCCTATCTGATTCAAAGCCCTTCAGCTATATAAACAGGAAAAATCATCATTTCAGATAGACTTTTTTTTTTTAATTAAATATCTGCGGAAGATATACATACATCAAGTGAAAATGTTTGGTCATATGTTTGGTCATATGTTACCTCTTTCATAAATTTTCATTCGTTTTCCAATGAATCGAAGAATTAGAATCAGAATAATAGTCCTAATTATTGTCCCAAAGTCAACCTTTCCTCTTCGAGTTCATACATACTGATGCATGTAGTCCTATATTCATAACTGAGCTTAAGTTATGACATACTCAGGGATCTTTCACAACAACAGATCCTCTCTGAAGAATAGCATATCATTGCTTTGAACCCCAAAAACCAGATTTGAACAAGTACGTTATGTTTTCCAATAGAAGTCCTGGGAAAGTTGATGCCATGAATTGAATGAATCAAAAGTCATTATTTTGTGGTCGAAAGTTTTAGTAGCTGAGTTTTCTCAGTAGAATTATAGATATGATCTCAGAATGTGATCTGAAATTAGTAGGAATTACATTTCCTCTGATGAATTACCGTAAAAAAGTTATAGAAAAACGTTCGAAATAGGTGAATCGCCAAGTATATTCTTTTATGAATCTCATTAATGGATTGCATTTGAAACCTGATAGGGGGGCGTCAAATTGTTGAGGACGAGCCAGAAGCGGGCTAGCTCAATTACAATAACGATTAAATTACCTGATTAAATCACTGAATTGCTTCAATTTCGAGCCGGTGGGTCATACCTCTCCTAGGTCCGCCTTGAGCATTACTTCAACAACAAGATTCTGGTGTAGCTTTTGAAATAAGCATTTGTATACTAAGGTCGCAAAATGCTTTTTCGCGTTCCGAGAAAGATTATCGCCGAGGCCATTCCGGCCGAGACAAGATAATATCGAGGTCGCGAAAACTTTTTGCGGCTGTAGTATACACCGTATTTTTCGTTTTTAACATGGAACTTAGATAACTCCAATATATATTATAGCCTAAGAGCCAGCTTAAATCTGACAACACATTCTTTACGGTATCTGAAATTTCGTCCAGTGAGACTTCTATACCCAGTAAACAAGCAATGGGTACTAGCTAAGCCCGGCCACGGTAGGTTTGGGGTCCCTCAGGTGAGTCAGGTATGAAAATTAAGTAAATTTTTAAAGTATTTTACGGCGTCTGCCGTTTTAATATGTTATAACATACCTCTAGAAAAATTGAAAAATAACTATGGCTGCTGATTTTGAAGGATGCAACAGTCACTTTTCAAAATTTGAAAAAAAAATTTAAAGCATTTTACTGCGTCTGCTATATTGATATATTATTTATTAAACTTTTTAAGCTAATATTGAATATGGCTGACATTTTTTCCGGTTGTAACTATACAGCGAAACATCACCTGCAGTCTATGCTTAAAAAACACATGGTACAGTAAGAGTAGTAGTTGATGCTCTCTATCACTTCAGTCAAATATTTCCTTCTTATGTTAGGGCTGAATGGTGGGGTTTCAGTTTCTTTTACGAACACAAAGGCACACCTGGCCCAACCGTTTACAGACAAATACAGTGTTGCCAATAAGGCGCAAAAAGCTTTTTTATCATATTTTGCGGATTTTCCATATCAGCTTCGCGTAAAACGACTTCATTGGATTGGCAACACTGTATTTTAGTTGCATGTTGAAAGTATAGAGACATAATACTGTAAATATATACATAACTTGGTCCACTTCTAGCTGAAAGCTTAAGGGGCTTCCACGCTTTTACTGGTTGTGGCTTCAATTCAGCTTTAAATAATCGAGGCAAAAAAAAAATTTGACGTTACTAAAAAATAACGTCGAATTTCAAAAAATATTCGCTGCTTTAGGTGACATTGGCATGATTGAGGATACCTTACATGAACTGTTTAATGTTATCCAAAAGTACACTTGCAGTATGTACAATGCTAAAAAATCCATCGATGTTGATGACGGGAGATTTCGTTGATTCTTACAAGGCTGTAGATATGAACGAAAATTTCAATAAAAAAGTCCGGGCTTTGATGCAAGCTTGATCCCTCCTTGTGAATTTGAACTGTACCAACAAGTTTTAAGGACGCATTATATTTCCAGCATTTGGAAAAATGCTGATCGAAAAAGCCCACATCACAATATTAGCTTAAAATAGTTCAATAAATAATATACCAAAATAGCAGACGCCGTAAAATACTTCAAATTTTGAAAAGTGGCTGTTGCAACCTTAAAAATCAGCAGCCATAGTCATTTTTCATTTTCTCTAGAGGTACGTTATAACATATTAAAACGGCAGACGCCGTAAAATACCTTAAAAATTTACTTAATTTTCATACCTGACTCACCTGAGGGACCCCAAACCTACCGCGGCCTGGCTTAGCTAGTACCCATTGCTTGTTTACTGGGTATAGAAGTCTCACTGGACGAAATTACACATACCGTAAATAATGTGTTGTCAGATTTAAGATGGCTCCTACAGTATTACGTCGTTCATGCGAATATAAAAAAATGGCGTAGACCTCTACAAGTGCGTCCGTCCCTTTAATTGAGAATCAATTCCTTCATTCGTATAACCAAAGGCAAATGCAGGATTTTTTTCTGTGGAGAAACCTGCACTGGCACCGGTCGGATATAGTTCAATGCCATTCGTGGTATTAGCCAAGGGAGTAGTTGTTTTCTGACAGGTGCCAGCCAAAACCTTCTGTGTAGGTTGATTTGAGACTGACCTGAATGAATTGTTCGAAAGACCATTTGATTTAACGCCATTCTTCAAGTAAGGCCATCGACTATGTCGAATGTTTTTATATTTTGAAGAGTCTGAGAGTGGATTACCGCCATAAATCCCAACGATAATACACTGTTTGAGTTTGACAAGTAGCAATAAGTTTGAATTCATTCCAAGGGTTCGTAACAGAGCTGCTTTCCGGAAAAAGTGCCTTTCGATGATGCAGTTCCTCAGGATTCCAACTCATCTCTTTCAGATTTCAAATATTTCAGCTTCAGAATGTTGAATCATCGTAAGAGGATCTGGGATTTCAAAATCTAAGTTCTGTAGCTCAGTTGTTGCGATCCAACACATGCAATAGTTATACTTGACTCACAGTGTCGCAAGCCTCTGCCAAGCCTATGAATATACAAACTGCATTTCTAATCGATAAAAATTTGCATCTCACGTTGACCTCAACTTTCTCAAGAATTACGACACAACACTTTTTCGAGTAATTCTTGATAATTCCGGAAACTTTGGCGTTTTTGAAAATGTTATTTACATATTCCCGTTGAAAATTAATGTAACATGGTTCTAGGAAGGCTCTGTTACGGTTTCTGTATTGAAGAATCCAAGCTCCTAGATTTCATTCTAGTAATGCAGTTATTAAATAAACAAATTTGGGTATCTACATCTTGGTGGGGCTGATGTTTTGTAGTGTGGGTTAAATGATCATTGGTGTATGTGCATCTGTGTTAGAATCAGAAAAAAAAAATTCAATCACTCTTGATTTTCGTAGATTACGGGATATACGCCAAGAGCCAGAGCAAAAAAAGTAGGTTCATAATGCAATCTTCTACAGAATTGATTTTCTTGTTGAAAAATCTTTGGGGGTGTCCCCTGAATATAAATTCAAGTTGGCGGGACAGGGGGGGTTGAGCTTCAGCCGCCATCTTGGAAAACACGTTTTATCAAATATCTCGTGAACCGTGCATCGTACGACAAAAACAGTAGGGATAATTTTCGTAGATAATAAAATTCTCTTCAACTTTTATTCGAAACTTTTTTCCGTATAGTGCATAGGTTTTCATTCATAGCGCGCCAAACTGTTCCCAGCATGGTTATTGCTGAATATATAGTGAACGGTTGATGAAACAGTATAAATGGCAGTATTTTGGAGCGCCATAAATAAAAACCTATGCTTTATACAAAAAAAAGTTTCAAACAAAAGTTGCAGAGAATTTCATTATCTACAAAAAAGATCCTCACTGTTTTTATCGTACGATGCACGGTTCACGAGATATTCGATAAAACGTGTTTTCCAAGATGGCGGCTGAAGCTCAACCCCCCCGTCCCGCCAACTTGAATTTACATTCAGGGGACACCCCCGAACATTTTCCAACAAGAATATCAATTCTGTAGAAGATTGCAGAAAAAAAGTACCTGGTTCTTGGACTAATAACCAACCTCTCAGTCCCAGAAAATTTTCTAGAATGATGATATTTTCTCTTCACTTGTTCAGCATTTTAACATTTTGAACGTTTCCTGTCTGTTTCTTTTCGACGTTAGTTCAAGCTTACGAATAACTGAAATACCATTACTCATTTTGAATTCGCGATAGAAAATAAGATCGCAGCGCTAGCGCGGAGAAACGCGGAACTGTCCATGGTTAGATTGTCATGTTTACATTTGCATGTGTATATATGGAGCTTCGATGTTCTCGTGTTCCTTTTGTTCGTGATATTAATCATTAATTTCTGTGTGAGAAGTGTCTCAATCGACAGTTGAATACTCAAAGAATATTTCATGAACAAATTCGAAAGTTTTTCATTATCAAAACATTGTAAATTTCGAAGGACTCGAGGTTGTTCCCAGATGAGACTTGGACTTATGAGTTTCTGCTATCAAGTCGGGCTCACTGAACGAATATTGCATAAAGTATCAAAAGTGTCAGTTTCCAGCTGGTTGATGTGATTTTCCATAATTAGAATTATGCATTACACACTAAATTGTACATTATCACCCATACCGTAGAGATTGTATCAAAGATTAACTGGTTCATATCCAGAACTATAAAACAACAAAAAGTAAATATGAGCTCACAATGAATGAAAAGCAGCAAACCTACCAATTATTTCACTGGAACATTTCCAAACTTCTTGAAAATCTCCACAATCGCTATTGAAGCTCAAACACACACAAAAATCATAAAAATCGAAAATTACTGAGGAGTCAACACAACAGCCCCATATAAACACATGCAAACTAGAGTAGAGCGATCTAATCATTGAGTGTTCCCGCAAAAGTCGATAGGGGGCGTATCGCTTATTTTCTATCGCGAATAGCTTGTTTGTCTTATTTTTCATAGAGTCCTTCTTTTTCAAATCAAATGAGTTTTATTCCCGAATTTCGAAAATTTGTCAACATGTCATTTACACATTATGGGGATCATCTGCAGGTGAAAATGACTTCAATTGAATGAACTGAAATAAAAAAAATCCCTTTTCATATAAAGAAATAAAATACAGTTTTTTCCTGAGGATTATTTTTACTGAGAATCGAATGGGAAACAGTGGTATTTTTATTAAGTATAGATTTTCATCCGGCATCGTTCAGTTCAATTTAACATTCCCTAATTCATATTCATACAAGTATTAAAGTCTATCGCAGAATCCTGACTGAACTTCGCTTGCATACAATTTGAATTTAGGTCAAAATACTATATTCTTAAAGTCATATACACTCCATAATTGATATGTACGAAACTATTCTCACGAGAGCAGATGGGTGTAGGAAGAGGGGTAAAGGGAGTGATTTATATATATATATATATATATATATGTATCACGGGAATAGTTCCGTACATATCAATTTTGGAGTGTACATGACCTAAATTCAATTTATATATATATATATATATATATATATATATATATATATAAATATAATTCTTTACGTTCTTTTACTTTCGATTTCAATATTTTGGTACCAGGAGTGGTAACTTAAAAAAATATTAAAGAAATTCCATTGGTAATGGGAAATATTTTGTAATGTTTATCAAAATTAGAGAATACCCCACAGGATTATATAGTCTCTGGTTTTTCGGGAGAAATTGATTCATAGCAACAGTTCTGAAAGAACGTTAATAACGTTCCCACTTCGATAGATGTTTACTTTGCCAAAGACAAATGTTGGTTATATCTAAAATCTATTTATTTTTTCAAGTTTGTGTTTTTTTCACTTTCTAATTTTATTCCTTTGAAATTGGATACTCAACAAATCTGACGTATTTATAACACAAGTTTACTCGTAATCCAAGTCATTGTGAATGGTAAGTTGGTGAAAAGGTCAATAAACAGATGGTGGAAACGTATATTTTTCTCCGTAATCACCCCTCTGTAAACCAAAGCTGTATACGCGCTTGGTGTTCAGTGACTTCCATATAAATATTCTCCTTTCAAAAAATCAGATAGCATATCTCCAACTAAAACTACCGCAGCTGTCGGATGTCCAGCCAAAGTAAACGGAAAAACACTGGCATCGGATATTCTCAAGCCTTTCACTCCATGTACCCTGCATTCAGAATCCACAACATCTCCCCGTTCGGGATAAGGACCCATTGGGCATGTTCCCACGGGATGGTAGATATCCATCGTCATTTGGCGTATGGCACAATACCAGTAGCTTTTGGAGAGGTATCGGTGCTTCCTGCATGCTCTCATAGGGCCACCTTGCAGTGTCGTTCCAATTTTCTGCATTGCTTGTGTTTCTGCTAAGTTCAGCATGATCTGCACGCCTTCGTAAAGCCTCTCTATGTCCCTGCCGTTAGGGTCAGAAAGGAACCTGGTGTCGATGATGGGATATTCGAAAGGATCTTTACTTGCCAGTCTCACTGTGCCGATAGATTCTGAGTGAAGAGAGATTATATACAGAATGAAAGATTGAATCCTGTTGTTATTCCCCCAGACATCTTCGTAGGTTTGATCAGTCAGTCTGAAAGCTCTCTGCGAGAGGTCAGTTGTAGCGTTTGATGGGATGAACATTATTTCGATGTCAGGATAACCAGTACCTGTAAATTATATCGAAAAAGGAATAGAATCATTGTTGTTATTAGTGTGAATATATCATTAATGAAACGATAAGATTCGAAAATAGAAATAAAGAATTTGTTGAACTGATTGAAGATGTCGGACAGAAAACGATCTCATCATCAATATTTGTAGGATAGATCCTTATCGATGTAGAATTTTACTTGATCAAACCTCGAACTACAATATTGACTTCTACACCATCACAGTCGAAACGTTAAACAGTGAAACATATCGCTCACAAAATAACTCTCGAAAGGACTATTTTCTATCGCCTTGTTATGTTATTCTTTTGAATAATATTAAGATCATATTACATGTATCCAAAACTAACACATAATAATTGACGACTTATTCCAGACGAAATAGAAAAATCGCCTCTCAGTAATTTCAGTTTCTGTTCTCGACACATTATAATTCCAGACTTTCGAACATGTTTACATAAATTGAAGTCAAGGCAACAATTTGGTGGACGAAACAGTTTTTGTTTGTACATGCGGAGGTGAACATCCATTGTTTATGTGGTTATTTTGGTAGTTGATACACTCCAACCAGAATTCATATCACTAATGGCAATGGTAAACTGCAATCCTAATAATTCATCATAATCACTCATCACTTATTCATCATTTGAAATTCTTGTTGACTTCGGTCACAGAATAACTCATTTCTACTGAATTGCAGTTGCATACACGAAATAAAAACCGGATTAACCTGAGATATCACTTTGTTATTTACTCGTGTGGAAAGTGCGACCAATACCAGTTCCGCATTTAAGAAAAAAAAATCTTGGGAAAGAGAGGACCCAAGTGATGTAGTATTCATTGATTGTCGAATATTTTTTATTCGTAGATAACCTACTACAATTTGAAAAAAAAATACATATTGAAATCCATCAAAATGTAGAGAGAACACTTACTTTCGGATGAATTACGTCCTAATAATCAGTTACTCCTTGTATAACCCAAATTTACCTTTCAGAAAATACAAGAACTGATGTACATGAGAAATCTCTGAGTTGTAAACATTTCGGAAACCGAATCCATTTCCATTCTCAAAACTTATCTTCAAATATTTTTGTATGCTTGTTTCTGAAATTCAGTCAAAGATTTGTGATTTGACATAATATTTTCTTTATTTTTTTTGTTAATTTACTCTCCACTGGAGATTTCATAAAATCTTGTAGTACTTCATTGAACATTGATTTGTTCAAAACATTTAGGTACAATACCTATGACATTGAAACTAGATACTTCGACCTCCGTATTGGCAATAAAAGTTAACGATGACAAGTTATTACCAATGGACAATAGTAATAGTTCATATTTTCGATTTCGTGAATATCCTTATCGAATTTAATTTCATTACCTCTTTTTTCAATTACTTTATATTGACATTTGTGCAAACTCCATTTCATTCTTTCTTATTTTTCACATGCATATTCTTTCGAATATTTCTGGGTATTTCAAATTTGTGTCTCATTCTTCATCGGTCGAGTATAGTCTGAACACTATTTTCTTCAAATATAAATTATTAATGTCTCGTTTTTTCTGGGTATTCACCACAATGCCATTATATCCAGTGTACAATTTCGTTATTTTGGAGGTATATGAACATTTTCATATTGAATATTCGTTCTCTTACGAAACAACAATTTTCATTTGTCAGGCAAGCAAATGGTTTGAAATCATTGAACTACCTCTTCTATCTGTCAAATCGTGTCAAAGTCCACCGAGTTATCTAAGAGGTTATGAAGAACTCAGTTCCCATCCCATAACAACAAACAAATGAATAATCATCACTGACGTACCCCTTGTAAACTGTGATTCGTAGAATGCTACACCCTGATTATTTCCAGGTATACTCAAGGGTCCATATCCCTGCAAAAACTCTTCAACATAGTTTTCCAATGGACGTATCTGCTCCGTATAGTTAGTACCAAAATTCAATCCGTAGTAACAGGCGTGATCCAAGAGAGTGCTACCAACTTCAAGATCCTTTATCACGGGAATATTCAGTGACTCCAAGTGGTCTCTAGGGCCGATTCCAGATAGCATGAGGATTTGTGGGGTTTGGTAACTTCCTCCGCTCACTATAATCTCTTTCGTTGCTTCAACAACATAAACGTCTTCATTGTGGGTGAAGACAACACCATAGGCTCTCGTATGCTCGTCAATGAGTATTTTGGTGACAAAGCTGTTGAGTAGGATTGTCAAGTTCGGCCTTTTCAAAATAGGTAGGAGAAAGCTGGTTCCTGCATCTTCAGTCCTGCCGTTTCGTGTGTTCACTTGCGCGGGAGAAGCTCCCAGGCCAGTTCCAGCGTTGAAGTCGGTTACAGGAAATCCCAACTGCTCGTGGGCTTCCAGCCAAGCATTAAGTTGGGGGCTTCTCGGCAGAATATGTTCTACATTGAAAATGCCGCTTCGACCATGGACCGGTTCATGGACCGGTGCTTGTTCGTCCCTGTGAACGAATCTTTCGGTCCTCTTGAAAACGGGAAGCACACTTGCGTACGACCATCTGGAGTCTTCAACGTGCTCAGCCCATCTGTCGAAGTCTATATTGGAGCCTCTTGCGTACACCAAACCGTTGATGAGGGAAGTTCCTCCCAAACCCCTGCCTCTAGCTAACGGACATCTTCTCTCCATCATACCTGCATGAAATTTATATTGTGTAAGTTGATGCTCAAATGGATATTTGAGTAACTGATTATTATTATTATTATTATATTTTGGATTCACAACAGACTGAGTCAACAGTCCAGTTACAGTAAACCACATTGTTACATATATTTATGGGTAAACATGAATACAGTCTCAAAATGAAGTGAAATTGAAGATAATGACAGAACAAAGAAACTTAGAATACGTAAAAACCTTGCCACATATTTTTCTAAACACTAAGTAGCAGCAGTGAATTGAGGGAAAAATTAGTGTTGTATCGCTGAATATAGACAAGTTTGGGTGCCCGAAGTAAGCGTGCTACAACATTGAAGTTCAATTTCGAAATTATGGATATACAATCAATGGGATGGGGCAAAAATTCATAGAAGAATAAGACAAAACTCATGAGTTTATGATATGACAGATGAAAGTTCCACGATATTACATTTGCATATGTTATTTTCATAAGTATTGTAGTGATAATATCTATGGAACCTATAATTCAGGTTGTTCACAAATTTGATCTTGACACTTTCAATTTTTTCGATGTAGTTAGCATATTGTGGATTCCAAACCATATATTCGAGATGAGAACGGACAAGAGAATGATACAAAAGTTTTATACATTTTTGCGAGGTGGGGCCTTCTGTTATTCTGCACATAGAGACAAGATTTTTCAACTCTTTTTTCACCGCATTTCTTCTATGTAAATCAAGACAGTCTATTATCTAATATTACACATGTCTTCTATTATTGAAAATTGGAATTGGCCGATATATGATGAAAATCCATATTGAACAAAAAACTATAACTTCCTGTATAATTATCACTACACCTTTTCCAGTTGTTTTCTAGAAAATATTCAGAATAGTCAAATTTAATTCAGGAAATATCGAATGTAATTCCGAATAGCAAACTGTTATTCAGAAATATTAAGTGTAACTCAGATTAGTCGATTGTATTCAGGAAATATAAATTGTAGTCCAGATCTTGTTAATTGTTATTCAGGATTTGTCAATAATAATTCAGAAAATAGTTCATCTCTTAGGATATTATAATTTTAAGTCAGATTTAATCGAATGTGAGAAAATAATGGCATGAATCCCTGCAGGTAGGAATATTGGTACAATGGAAGTCGATAGTATCAGTAGTTTTTGCCAAATGAATCTACCCGAATGAAATCTTGTCGGTCAATTATATGGGGTGCCAAAGCGCTCTGGGGCGTCTTTCTTAATTTTACGGTAGCGCATCTGCTATTTCAACTGTGGGACAACCCAGAAAAAGACAGATCCATCTATTGGGAATCGTGGTATGGAGGTATCCAAATTTCTATACGTTTGTTTGATGGGAGCCATGATGTCGATAGAGTATTCATTTCAGACTTTTTGATAGCTGACAATTATTGTGAAGTCGAGCGAATATCAGTGATACATTTTTCTTCAGAACAATTGTCAAAAAACAGTATAAAGTTACAGTAAAAGATATTGTGAATAACGAACAAAAATCAGAAACATGCGTATTATACTATTGCGGATTTGATTCCTGATAATGTTCGTATGTAACGTGCAAAAAAATATGACATTCAAACTCAAAAACATGCGTTCTTTTCATTGGTCTAACCATTATCGAATATCCTAACCGTAACTTGAACTGTGACGAAGTCATCAAAATATTGTGTACCAACAAGGGGATTCTCATATATTGATCTTGTAACTAGGTGCTCGAATAAGTAAGGTGGATTCCAAAGAAAATGGGTTCTTTTAATGAAACATACAAATATAATGGGTCCATGTTATCATCGAAGGAGTTGCTATTTGCTCTCAACCACTCAGCATGAGCCTAGGGTAGTATTTTCATGTTTGTAAGTGTTTAATGAGTATTTTAGGGTCTCATATATAATTCAATAGTTGAGTTCGATGAAAAATGCGGAAAACTGAACAAACTTTATCACCAGATTATTTGAAGAAAAATCCTTGAACTTATTTATTTGAACGACAATCTCGAGAATTCAAATTTCAATGGAGAATGGTGGTATTCTTGAAAATTTCAATAAACAACAATGAACATAGGCCTACCTAAACATGCTTCCCTTTGCGGTGTGCTAACAAATCCCCAGTTATGGTCCGTGTATTGCACTTCGAAGTACATATTTGGTAAACCAGTCACGTTATCTGGCAATCCACCTGCTTCTATCAAGAGTACATTCCAATCGGCCACTTCTGTCAATCTGTTGGCCAATATACTTCCTCCTGGTCCAGCACCAATAATGATGAAGTCATATGGTTCCAATTCTATAAAGGTTTGAAAAATTAATTTTCCTTATATCCCATGTCACACATCAGACCATAAGGCTTTGAATACTCTATTATATATTTTTGATAAAAGAATTGTTTTGAATTATTCGGCTTTGCTGAATTTGATACAGTATATTATTCATACCCGTCACAGAACCTTCATTGTATGGTCTAAATTCCTGGGCATCCATTGGTAACTGATAAGTCTGGGCTTGTTCTCGTACTTGGTTTATTACATCAGTCAGAAATTGAACATCCTCTGTGTTCTGGCTCTCGAATCTGAAAAATACAAATGGAATGAAAATATTTTTCTTGAGTTCTTGAATTGGAAACACAGAGGCAATAGAGATACACAAACATAAAGACAATTTTAATCGAAAAGAAAAAGTTATGAACATCAATGGAGCCTGGTTACCTGCATTGAAGGATACAAGACCAAAACCAGTTACTAGAAAACAAGCCACGCCCATCCCCGACACACAAAACGTCCGACACGAAAGCAGACAAAAAGCAGACCAAAATCTGAACGAAGTAGTTTGTACTGTGAGAAGGGGAACGCTGCATCCGTTACTTAATAGATTTTGATAATGCCTAACACAGGCGAAACGTCAGGAGAGAAAACCTGTGAACCACGGCAAAAAACCTGAAAACACTCCAGAATCAATAAATAATAATGTTAATTCTTATAGAAATTTTGCATTATTCCAGGTATATCTACATTATTTAAGGGTTATAGAACATATGTTTATTTTTTGAACTGTCAAAATTTGCACGGGTACCACAAAGTGACAGACTATTATATTAATGATTCTGACCGTCATAAATACAGAAGTATATTACTAGTCTACGATAAATAAGGGGTTTAAAAGATTATACCGTAATAAAATTCTCCATAATAAATGACAACTTTTGCTGCATGAATGAGTGAGAACTTTCACTGTTGCATTTAGATAAATAACAATGATATTTTCAGTACTTCACGATTCGTTTATTAATGAAGGAAAAAACTCACCTCTCTCCGTTATTCGCTTTGGTGAATTGGAATTCCGCTGGATTTTCTGCAAATACATGTTTCTGGTTAATTCTTTACCGAGTATTGCTGGGGGAAAAACCTATTGTTGATGAATTATTCAAATTGGGATTCCCCTATAAAAACAAACCAGTTATCACAATGAATGTTCATCAGGGTCCAAGGCATTTGGATTTTATATTCATGAATATTATTTCACAATAGGAATGTGTAGAAGTGAGAAATATTGTTCTACTATCTCTCGAAACCGCGACAGAATTTCGAATTGTTGTCTTACGTTATTCGAATAGGAACAACCAACGATTGAAGTTATTGAATCGTCTACTGGTATACTTCATAAATGAAAATAAATCCGAGACCAACAACCTCTAATGATGATTGATTCTTCATCCCTCAACTAAAAACGATTCATTTAGTGAATGAAAGAATTTCTGAATATCAGATAGTGATAATACTCGGTAGCAATTTTCAACAGAAAATTAAAAAATGAATCGAACTTCAAATAAACTGGGAACTTTGCTCTGCCTCAATGGAAAATATCTTCAGTCGTTTCATTAACGTTTTTGATCAGAGAAGCGTGACGATGATACAACAAAAAATGAGGTGCTCTTAGGCAATTCGAAAATATAAAAGAATGTATACTTTCACGGTCAGTGTTACTACATCGCAAGTTTTTGGGCTTGAAAGCCGTGGTCTGGAATTTTGAGTTCCGCTGCATTTCTCCTCTGTGAGTTCATACCACGGCCTTCAAGCCTCAGAAACTCGGGATGTTATTCGAAAATATGTGCAATTTTCTCATTTCTGAGTACACAGGGAAGGAAAGCATATAATGTTCAGTAAACATCGTGAAAATTGAAACTGAAAAATATTCATTAATAATGGTTTTCGAATAATACTTCTCGGGAAACTGAAGAAGGGTTCATTGGTCTATACTTGTCAAAACGAGCACGATTGAATTACTTTCGTGTGAGGTTTCGAATGAGTGAACAAGTTCATGAGAAGAGTATCATCGACAAGAATATTCATTGGTACCTATATCAAATTCATTAGATTCAATGGTCCAAAGACAAAGTGGACAAAGACACACAGGGATTGTGTCTGTGCCAACGGTTACGTTCGATTGAATTGGAAGTTTTTGAAATAATTGTGAAACAGGAGGTATGTGGTGGAACCTCCATGGTCATAATATCAAATCCCATTTTGAATCCTATTTAAAACTTATTGGCTAGAAATTCAGAGATCAAATTACTCGGAAAGAGATAAATAAAATAAACACAGCTACAGAAATGAATGAAAGCAAATCAATGAAAAATAAAGGAAAATGAAAATCAATTAAAAAATAATAACGAAAAAAATTTTTATTTATTTATTTATTCATTTTCCCAAGAAACATATAAGTTTATGACAGGGAAAAAAACAATACATCTTTCAATGAAACTAGACATCAATTCATGATCCTGACTAAATATATCTGAAACATTTCCCAGAAATATATCAATATTGAAGAAAAAATCATGAAAATGAATGATATTTCAATTCTACCTTAAATCTTAGTTCACCATGAGTTTTTGATAATTTTGGTAGTTCATTATAATGCAATATTCCTTTGGAATAAATTGATTGCAGTCCCACATTTGTTTTCATTTTCATAGTTGCCAAATCATCTGAATTCCTTGGAATGGAAACCAAATTTTAGATTTTCCAATAATTTTTTACCAGATGAATAAAAGTACAAATTTTTAATTTATAAAGTGAATAGATATCCAGAAGATGTTTCGGTTTATTTAAATTTACTGTAGGTTCTTCATAATCAAGTTTGAATATACATTTAATGATTTTGTTTTGTAAAGTTTTCAATGGTTTCAGTAAACATTTTTTTGCCGATCCCCATACCAAGACTGAGTAATGAAGTTTGGATAATACTAAAGAGTGATGAATGTATTCAAGATATTTCGAGGGTAAAGAGTTTCTTATTTTGAAGATGATTCCATTTACTGGTGATATTCGTTTCGTTAATATTTCAAAATTTTCAGACCATGACAAATTTTCATCAATATGCAGGCTCAGAAACTTCAGAGAAGGAGAATACTTGATGATTCAACTTTTGAAATTGATTGGCTCTTTTGATAGCCAATCCTCTATCATCGTTACCAGAAAACTAATGCTTATATCTGCAATCGAAACTTTCTGAGCACCTATGACTAAAGTTAAACTTCATTTTAATATTGTTCCTTTCGTTATTATTATTATTTCCCATTTGAGTTTATCGTTTTTAATTTATATCTATTATTCCACTTCATATTATAGTTCATTCCTCTTCTATTGATTTGTCTATTTTTTCCATTTTTCGATTTAACTTTTCCTGAAAAAGATACAGCGATATTCATTGATTACTTTTAATCAACTTTCAGTTTATGGCCTTCATTTAATTCTCCTACCCAATGAAATTAGTGACGTCTTTCATCAAGACGAAAAATAGAGACCATGAAAGGGCGAACCAATAATATTCAACAGGGAACACTATCAACCACATTTCAACATTTACAACGATTTTTCGTTCCTTTTCATTGGTAATCTGTAAAAGACCACTGGTCCCATTTGTAATGATCGATACTGCCATGGAATACAAAGTTTGAGTAATGGTTTTCAAATGAGGCGGTCTCCCATACAATAACTAATGTTACTTGACTGCGGTATCGATGACACTAATCTCTCAGACAAGTGACTAAATAGTGAATCATGATATACAGTTAACCATGAGCAATGAACATCACGTTCGAACACCTAAACTACAATCACGCATTCTACTTATTATCAACGCACGTTTCGCAAACCAACTTGAAAACGTGATTTTCATTGATCGCCAAATGTTCCACTCCTACATTAATACAACCAGTGTGATTCCCAAACACGAATAAGAGTAGAGTCATCTGAATCGAAGATACCATCATTTACTATTGCAAAGAGAATTTTCGCAATTTTGGAAAACAAATTTCAAATTAAAATCAAAAGATAAATGAATAGTCACCAAAAAAGGTATCCCACTCGTCAAACACGTTTTGCCATTGTTGAAACCAATAGTCGGCACTGTTCACTCCGAAAATTTCAATTGCCAACACTAGTTGCATAAGAATAACTTTAATCCTGCACATTTTCCTAACAACTCTCAGCGACAATTCGGCATTCACTATTAATCATTTAAATCAGATCTGGAGTGGTTAACAATATTGGAGTCTGCTCACACAGCGGCGAAGAAGTGATTGACTGTAAAGGGTAAACTGCATTGGTATATGACAACAATCTCCGTTCCGGATATTCGGTCGAAGTTTGAATTGGTCAAAACCGCGAGAAAACAATGTAATATCGGAAGTTCAAGAGAAAACGGAAAAACAGAGTTAATCCAGCCTTTCCCAGTATAATTATTCCTACCGTTGGAATTTGCCATTATAATGATTCGCTTCTTTGGTAACTTAGGTTATTGAACCATATGACCAGAAGGATGATGCTCGGAATGATGAAGAAAACTGATACTTCTCCTGAAGATGCTAACGTTGTTGAAGAAACACGCGTCGAGTGCAAATATCAGTGTTACAAAAGATTCAACTTTCACATCGAAGGTCCTATCTCATCACTCATATACAGAAATAATCAATCAATAATAATAATAATTGATTTCCTTTTTTTTTCTATTATTTCGAAAATGAATGCTACCAAAGCAGCAAGGAATGACTTGAATGACGTTGGCTGGGTTTAATGGTTCATTGATTTTTTTCCAAACCAACTTCGATTACTACCTTGCGGTAGGTAAGATTTTGATTATATTTAATTTTCACGACGAAGTTGATTGTACTGTTGTTGTTTTCCAAAATAGCAAAATGAGTTCGATGAAGTAAGTATGGGTAAGGATTGGGTAGACTGTTTACCCAGGAGGGCGAAACTCTTCTTGACAACATTGAATAATTAACCAAATAATATACAGTTGTCTGTAAGATCTTAAAATAATATTAGGATTGACTAAAACGCCACACATATTCCGCTATACAATAGCTTCCTCAACTTCCTTTAAACTCATTCCAACACTGTTTTATTTGGAATGCAACGTATGCATCTCACATTACAGAGGAACATGAGTTTAACCACGAATTTGAAATCCTTAATTTCCAATCTCTTGGAGAGTTTGGAAATCAATAAGTGTAAACATTCACAGTATAGTAGTTTTCACAATGAATGGTATTGACTGAAGGATTAAAATAAAACCAATTGGACCCTTAAGTTGTAAAATCCGAGATGCACATCATAAATGTAGAAGGACCGGATTCAGGTAATTTTGTTTCTCAGAGAGGGATTGTAGAGGATTACAGCTTACACTTCTTGTTCATTTTAGTCTTTGTATTTCATTGGAAGTGTTCACTTGTGTTACGGCGTGCAATAATTTTATAACATTTATTTGTTATTACAGACATTAATAGCAAAGATTTTATACCCCAACGTACAGAATAGGCAGTATGTGGCGTCCGTGGATAAAAAGTAATAGTGCTTCTTCCAGTGGTTCGTTAGAGAAGAATCACTTATCTTGTGACGCGAAAATCATTATAAAAAATGTGTATAGTTCCTTACTTCAGCAAGGATATAACGCGGGTGCTGCAGGAAAAGTAACCAGTAATTTGACGAAGGTGCCTCTTACTTCAGTTAGACGAATTGTTGAGAATTCCATGGAATCAAGAAAAAAGAAGAAGATTCCGGTGTCACAAAAAGTTTAGACGACTGGGAAAAAGATTTGATAAGGCGAAAAATCTACACTATGTACGATGAGCAGCGTGTCCCTACAATCAAAAGTCTGAAAGAGCGGCTCATCAATGACGAAACTCACATCAATTGTGGCCTCACTACTCTTTGGCGAGCTCTGTCTGCAATGGGCTTTAAATATCGCAAAATTGACAAGAGACAAGTAATAATGGAATCCACACGTTTAATAAACTGGCGTTCTGAATATATAACTTCAATAAGAAAATACCGGTCTGAAAATCGGCCAATACTCTACCTCGACGAGACGTGGTTTGACACGCATGACACCCCTTCCAAAGGATGGTCTGATTCCTCTGATAAGTGTAAAACAAAAGCACCATCAAATAAAGGGAAGAGAATCACAATATTACACGCAGGATCAGAAAATGGTTGGATCCCAAACGCTATGTGGCTTTCTGCCAAAAATATTAAGGACTCTTGTGTTGATTATCACGAAGATACGACAGCAGAGCTTTTTGAGGATTGGTTTAAAAATTGTCTGTTACCCAACATTCCGCCAAACAGCGTTATAGTAATGGACAACGCAAGCTATCATAGTCGACAATTGCAAAAAATTCCTGGCGCAAAGAATACGAAATTGGAGATTCAAAACTTCATGGCTGCAAATGACATACATTTTGAGGAGAATTATACAAAAAAAGAACTTTTACAAGTGCTGCAGTCATTTTCTTTAAAAAAACGTATGTTTGTGATACAATTGCAGAAGAATTGGGACATACAGTGTTACGACTACCTCCCTACTACTACGTGTTCAATCCCATAGAGCTTATGTGGCACCAACTTAAATCGAGCGTGCGCGGAAAAAATACTTCTCCGACTTCAAGTGGTAGTGTGGTAGAATTAATTAGGAACTGTATGAATGACATTCCTACCGAGAGTTGGAAAAGTTCTGTTAGTCATGTTATAAATGTTGAAAACTCGTACCTTTCTGTAAAATCGATTGCGCCAATTATAATTAATTTAGATGATGATAGCGATAGCGACACTGAACTAAATATAGAATAGAATTGTAACATTTAAATAAATTACTTGTATATCTCCTACATTATGCAAAATTCAAATTTCTTAAGTTCGACCCTGTAGCACATTTGCATCTTTTACCAGATGATTTTCTACACAATGAGATCAAATCGGGTAGTTTATTGCAGTTAGTAAGCCAATACCATTTACTTTGAAAAATACTATACCTAATGAACGATCAGACTGAGTTGAATATGTTCTTTCCAGGAAATTATTATGCTGATGAGAATGAGATGTCCGAACATTATTCTTATTAATGAGGTATAGAACTATTATTCTTATTGACCGTCGAATATAATGATGTATATATTTGAACTGTAACAGTGTTAGAATTAGTTTGAAGTTCCTGCTTGAGGAAGTTATTGTATAGCGGAACACGTCTCGCGGTTTCTCACAGGCAACTGTATATTATTTGTTTAATATTGATTTTCATCGCGTAACGGCCACATCTATTCAGGCTGATAAGTCAAACTCAAAACTGAAAACTAATTTTCTTAATCCACTGGTAGGTTTCTAACCTACCACAAACAGAAAAAATTTGCATCAATATTGAAATCTCTACAGATGTAGAAGGGTAGATTTTTATTCCATTACCTCAGATTGTGGTAGGTTACAAACCCAAATACTAGGAAGAAAATAATTATCTGCCACAAAACAAGGACTTTTAAACAGTTCCTGGTAAACCTATTACACAACAGTTAATGTTGTTATCCGTTGCAAACAACATTTACTGTGTCACAGAGCCAATAACTCTTCAGATCGATTACTAAGTTCTCAATTTTGTTTTATTTGATCGAATGTATTCCAAGAAAAGTGTTGATGAGAGATCACATCATTGCATCAGACGCGTCAAAAAAGGATTGAAATCTGAGGAAGCATAAAAAGTGATTGAAGTTTCAACTTCTAGATATAATAGTTGAAGATACAAATCTAAAAATAAAGACAATAAAACTTGGAAAGGTGTAATTTTCCATTTAGAATAATTGATATAATTCCAAATATTTTATGGGAATCTTACTGTGCTATATTGTACTAAAGTGCACATATCTAAATTATTTCTAAGATGTCCCAGTCAGCATTCGATATCATTTTTCTATCCTCTGCGCTATTTTGTATAATTTCAAATAATCATCTCTGAACTGGATATTGATATTACCAGAAAACTTTTATCCCTCCTTAATGATGTTGAGAACAGTTAAGAATCACGATATGACATTCCACTTTCAAGTTGGACTGTGATCAATTTTGTGAAATCATAATGACTATGGTTTTGACCTATCCACAACTATAAAGATATGAAATTGGAAGGAAAAATTTTCAATCGGTCTACGTATTAATGGGTATTCTCCTTGAACATTCGAAGTGAGTTGGAAATCATGCATTTTGAGGTCGAAAATAAAGTGAGAACATAATTCGAAATTCTACGATCTCGCCCTTTTGTTCAATTGTTTCCAGTGCATCAAATCGATAAACAGCCAACGTTATGCTCATTAATAGACTAATTCCAGACACTTCGTGAAAATATTGCTTATATTTTCGTATGGAAGATCAATCGGACACGTACAACCGTGGCAAAATTAAACGACCATTCGAAGGTAAAACCCATATTCTCTTGTGGTATTATTGAAAAGTGAGCGTGTTGTTATTGTTGACTACGGTTCTTGAATTCCAAGTCAGAATCAGTAACAAATACTTTGAAAATTCGCAGTACACTTAAAACGTCATCAACAATTATTATCAATAGAAATTATTTCCCGTTCAACGGGATATTTTAGATGTGGAATGGAGTTATATTGAATACTCGTACTGTGTGATGACTGCATTTATCGCGAAACGTTGGATATTCTCGAGTCTTGAGACTCTGACCTTTTCCATTCAGTGTCATCCCTATCCATACTTATGAGTTTTCACTTTCAATCAATCAATCAATCGAATATGCTTTATTGTCTAAGGAATCCTTATTGACAAAGCTAGTGCAAGTCGAAGTGTTAAAATTCAATATTAAAATTATGAAATACAATGAACCATTACTATTATACGACAAATATTTGAACCATTGTAGATAATCAATAAATAAATAAACCATTACAGATAAGTGAGAATCGAAAATACTATGTTAAAATGCATCATTGTAATATTACCTCAAGTCATAGTAGGCTTTTTGCAGAAGTACTCCTTTAACTGATTTTCTGAATTTTTTTAAATTTGTTATTGCCCTATAGCACATTGGAAGGTGGTTGTATATTTTCTTGCTCTCATATATCAAAGAAAATTTGGTAATTTCTGATTATGGGATTGGCAAGGGTATATTCCTACTTCCTCTTGTATCGTAACATCTGTCATTATTTGCTGCTGTAATATAATATTTTTTGTGTATTAGGCACACGGTTTCTAAAAGGAACAAACAAGGTACAGTTAGGATTTTTTGACAGATGAATAGTGGTTTGCAGTGGTCTTGAGATGAGATTTTGCGTTACATATGTATCTGAGAACCCTTTTTTGAGAGAGCCCTTAGTTGAGACAAGAATTTCGAAAAATTTCACTCTATAAGCAGGCGATACCATATTGGAACAGAAACACACTCCATGAATGGATGTTGAAAGATAGGAAGGCCGTGAAGAGGAGTGCGTTGCAGATTTTGTTTTTTTTTCCTGTATAGTAACCACATAAATATTCAGATGTACGAAAGAAATCCATTTTTTCTCTTTCTGGAAAAACTTATGCAACAAAAAGGTTCGTTATCGTCATCATCTTCAGAAACTCAACTCTATAGAAACCTGAAATCAGATGAGCACGATAGAAAAAGTTTACGAAGCATTGATAGACTTTCACCTGAGATACAGCATATCATTTCAGGAAGTTCGTAATAGTTTCAGAATTAAGCAGAATGCCGTCAGTTTCAGCGGTATAGGTACTTGACTGAATACAGTAAAAACTTAATTATCTAGACAAAAATAGGGATATATGACCTTGTGCGGCGTTTTTCAAGACGATACCTAGCATCTGAAAAGAAGAACGCAGTGTCGTATAACAAATATTTCACCGGAAACCATAAAATTGACGGAAAATTGAAAAAAAATTTGGCTTTCAGTAATATCATCAAACTAGAGACCAAGCAGCTATTCAAAATGTTGCAGCCACGAGCATGATTCAATCTCTAATTTAATTTCAATACTGATACTCATTTATTGAAATATTATATATTTATATATATATATATATATATATATATATATATATATATATATATTAGTGAGCATTGTGCATTTTTTTAATCCGAAACGATCGATGTGTGTTATCCCGAAAAGTGTTCTAATATGTACGCCCCTGTTTCTCATTACCGGTTGCTATCTGCTATACTTTCATTTCAATTAGGAATAATAAATCCAATATTGTCACTATGATTGTAAAATACTTCATGAATCAAATGCCTTGAAGAAAAGGAAATTACTGTGTTTTCTTTATTATTTTTCGCACGCTAGCTCATGGTCAAAAATTGGCTCTCATTTTTTTCATGCATAGGACACAATTGACATATTTTGAACAGCCTTCTAGAATACATGGAATACCTACTAAAAATAGTCAAAGAAAAATATTCCAGAATTTAGTGTTTATGGAACACTCAATATCATATTCTATTTTTCTATTGTATGTGAAACTAGAACTCTACATTATTCAGGTTAATTATCTATTGCAATTATAACAGGTATATAACTGATTAAACTAGTTCACGATAAACAATTTCAATAATTATTTAAATTTATGTCAGAAAGTTGAATACAACCTGTACATAGTGCATCAGTCATAAAATTACTGACCTTATCATCAAATCCGTCTTGTCTGGGATTTCTGAAGTAAATGTAAAAACTTAGTGATTGACTTGCAGCATAATACATTTTTTATAAACGTAAAAGTACATTATCATTTGATATAGTCTATAGATTCAATGGAGAATGCAGATGTTAACAAAAAAAGCATAACTTTTATTGATTTGAAAAAACTCTTGGTTCACAGATCCAACTCAAATTGAGACAATGAGACGTTCACAAAAAATTCACAAAATGTGTTTTCCAATTAGGGTATGAGATAACAAGCACTATTTTGGAAAGATATTCCAAAGTTTATAAAGCAATATCCCTTGATGCCTTTATGTATATATATATATATATATATATATAACACTGACTTTTTCAGTAACTATCTTTGAAATTTTCGTCACTGAATGTTAATTTAATAGAAACACCAATTTCATTGAATTATTCTCCAGGGGGGTTTCAATGTTCACAATGCAACTCGGTTCTAATGAAGAATGATCATCTTTTAGATATCATCATTCGATAAAATCTGGCCGATTTCAAACGGGTTGTTTTACCATTATCTACCGACAGTGGAAGAAAAAAATACCAAATATAAAAGCATCGCAATTATTTTGAAACTATAAGGAAACCAAAAAATATGAGTAATCCCTCAAAATGAAACTTGAATAATGCAAAATTACTTGAGGAAAAGTTCAAAACGAGACAACACTTTTTTGTAACGATGAAACACAAATAGCCACTTATATCCAGGGCAGAGCGTAGGAACCATTCTTCACAAATTCAGTGTGGAGGGACATATTTCAGACACGAATGTCAAACAAAATGAAGTGAGAAACAGAAGACGAAATTTGTTTTTAGCGAAAAATTCGAGAAAATTCAAAATTTAACCACTCCACATTTTTTTTCTGGAATTTCATTCCCAATGTCCAATATTTTGAGAGTCGTAGTAGAAACTGATGTATTTCATACTTCAAACTTGATTTTACCATTGTTTATAGAGATATAGTTAGTCAATGTCTGTGTGAAACGGATTTCAAGCGTTTTTCTTACGCCATCTACCCTATTATATTGATATTTCTGTTCACTTGACAATGTACGACGAAGTTTCCTTCTCTAAAAGGAAAAATAGGTGCAGGGTTCTGTCTGTCAGTTCCACTGAAATGTTAAAGAAAGATAATGAAACATCCATATAGAGTTAAAAACGTCCACTTATGTTTCTGAATTGACTGCCAACTTATGGCATTTTGTGTAAGTTTTCAAGAAAATGTTAGGTTCAAGTCGTAGCTTGAGAAGTCCGTAAGAGAAATGAAGGAAAGACGTGACTTGGATCCGAAATCACTAGTGCCATCTATCCGTAGAATTTATCCCTTCAAATGATATTTCCAAAAGGTTGGCTTACTATACCTCTATAAACAATGACTGTGTAAAATTACTTGAAGCGTTTTTGTTACGCTATCTACAGTATAATGTTGATATTTCCGTTTACTTGACAGTGCACGACAAAGTTTCCTACACTGAAGAAGGATGTTCCTGGTAGTGTAGAGGTTAGCACATTCGCCTTCCAAGCGGAAAACCGGGGTTCGATTCCCCGCCGAGTCACCGTGCTGGGTAAACGCACGTTAAAAGGTAAGGCCTCGTTGATCCATCGCTCGCACAAATTTCGACTTCTGAGGGTTGACGTTCGTCAGCTGGTTAACGAAATGAACAAGATAATTCAGCTTCGAAATAGAATTGAAGATAGAAGTTTATGAAGGAAAGAAAAAGTAAGCATTAAAATAATCTTTGAAACGAATTATCTACGACATTGAACAAAAATTCCACTTCTGTCCGTGAATTGATTGACATCTTTTAGTATTAGGTATAAGTTATCAAGAAAATGTGTGACTTAGGTTACGACCTCCGTGAGAAAAACGAAAGAAAAGAGATGACTTCGACACGAAATCACTGGTGCCATCTATCCGTAGTATCCACCCTTTCAAATGAAATTTTGTATAAGGTTGACTAACTATATTTCTATAAGCAATGAATTTACTATTGAAAAATGCTAATAATAGTGTGCGTTGAATTCGTCTATCGCAGTAATTGATTAACTCACTACTGAAAGAGAAAATGTAATGTAATGTAAAATGAAATAATATATTCAGATTTTTTTTCTGAATAAAAATACACTCCAAGGTTGAAGTTTTGAAATATAATGCTATGTGTTGATGAAATGCTGATATATGTATATGAATTGGACTCATAGGAAAAAAAATGAATATCAGGGGTGTCGACAGTCACATTCCCGAAATAATTCATCGCTAAAAAAATACGAGAAATATTTTAATGGACTTGAATATAAACATGGCTTGCAGATTTGATGGAATGCCACCAATTATTCACATAGTGTGTGCCCCCGAAAACAGACACAGTTCCTAAAAAAGGAAATAAACCTTTACCTTGTTATTATTGACCAATGGCATTGCTTTTTATCAGTCCCAAAGTTTTGGGAGAAGCAATATCAAGAATTTTATCGAATATCTGGAGAAATCAGGAATAATTAATGATCAAGAATAAGGATTTCGCCATCGAAGATCAACCAGTGGCTTATTAGCGTATGTTTCACATACTTGACAGCATTTCATCGAGAAATTCGGAGAAACATTAGTTGTTGCACTCGACCTTTCAAAAGCGTTAGCATCGGGATCTCCTTTCTATATTGCGATCTTAGGATTAACTTCCTCAATTATGTGCTTTGTTGAGGAGTTTCTTGTCTGATAGGTCTCTCTATGTAATTGTTGATGGTATATCGTCTGATATTCTCTCAATAAATGCAGGTGTTCTATAGGATTCAGTTCTAACACCCATTTTGTCTCTCCTTCATATCAATGATTTGGTGAAGAAAACTTCTTGTGCAGTACATAGTATTGCGGACGACAGTACTCTTCATACCAGTTTCTCTTCCAGAGTCCCCATGTCAGCACGAGAAAAAAAATTCAGAAGAGGCATTAGCGTCTTTAGTATTAACGATGACTTGGCGAAAATAACAAAATGGGTTAACATCAATTTGGTGGGATTTAATGCATGTCTCTTCTCAGGGAAAGCCGATTTATCTTTATCCAATTTTCAGCTGTCAGGAGTAAATATTTCTACAAACTCAAGTATCTCAATGCTACGAATATCGATCAGTAAAAACCATGTGAGATTGATCGCTGAAGGTGCGTCCCAGAGGCTTGGATTTCTATTTCGTGCGAAGACCTACTTCACTTCTCGTCAGCTTCTAATGATCAAGAAGGCACAGTTACCTTAGATATAGTTCCCATGCATGGATCTCAGCATCAAAACATTCATTGAAACTTCTTGATTCTATTCAGGGAATGGCAATCCGTCCTGTTTTTTGCTCACTGAGCTTGGAAACCAGTCGGACCTCTTGCTCAGGGATCTTTTCAATAGAATGGATAAAATTTGGAACTTCTTACCGAAGTAGGTTTTTCCTGAGGCTCAGGAACTCAAAAATTCCATTTGTTATCAATTCGTATCTCTTTTCTCCTGATCCACGCGCTGTTCTTTGAACATTTCGTGTGAGTCTGTGAATAAAAAATATACAACAAACCTCTGTCGATTGTCATTTTGATACGTGAGTGCCGCTATTATAAATTTAGAAAAATTGGCATCATTTGAATAGAAATATATACAAAGTTTCTTTGGAATTTTTTACTCAGGTCAACTTCCTGTCAAACCGGAGATATGTTAAATTTTTCAATGAGGAAAATATCGGCATCTTTGGATATAGTCTTATTACAAACTAGCTGTTGCTCGCGACTTAGTCCTCGTAGCAGTCGAACCGAACCGTTTTGTCAGCACACGCCGGTAGCGCCTCGCCCGCATTTTCCCGATTTGATTCACATTTACTATTATTTTTCACTGAAGTTCCCGTTCAATCGTGATAAGATTCCCCCAAGAAACAAACGAACAAAGTTAGAAACTTCACCTCTTCAAAAACTTTACCTGTTTATAATGAAAGTATAGAACAACAAATTTTTACAATTACCCTTGTTCACACTCATCACGAGTCGTGAAAAAAGACAGAAACGTCTTAAATTATGTATTTTCTTTTAAAAATCACGTTCGTTATAATCATCGACGGATCCCTCCGCCCTGCCCGCCTGCGCCTACACAGTATTCGGATCCATTGTATTCAGTAGTCCATCCAAGAATGAACTCAATCAGGAAACAATGTAAATATTAATAATTCGGATATTTCGACGTATCGTAAAGAAACTAAATTCCGTACGACGTCCATTTCTCGATGCTAGAAATTACGATCAGTGATAATCTCTCAAGGGGAAACCATGTGAGATCGATCGCTAAAGGTGCTTCCCTATTTCGTGCGAAGAAATACTTCACTTCTCGTCAGCTTCTAATGATTAACAAGGCTTATATACGACCTGTCTTGGAATAAAGTTCTCATGTGTGGAGTTCAGCACCAAAACATTCATTGAAGCTTCTCGATTCTATTCATAGAAAGGCAATCCGTCTTGTTGGTGATTCTTCGCTCACTTCATTGGAACATCGTAGAAGGGTCGGTGATTTGCCTCTCTTCTATAGATATTTTCACGGTCGGTGCTCTTCTGAATTGTTATCAATCGTTGCACCGTTGGCAATATCTACACGGATGACTCGACGAATACAAAATCCCTACCCCTTTGTTGTGTATTTGGAGACCTGTCGAACCTTTCTTGGTCAGGGAACTTTTTTCTGAGTCTTACAAACTTCAAAAATTCAAAGTGTCCTGTCCCTTGATTCACGCGGTGTTCTTTGAACATTACAGGGCTTCCCTTTCGTATGAATCTGCAAGAAAAAAATCGTCATGACGTATCGCATTTTTTGACGAATCATGTGAATGAGCCCTTACAAGGACTCTGTTTTGACCCAGTACCTAGGCAGCACATCATTTTTTTAGCCTACGATATGGATATATCTTGAGGGAAGAATTTGATGTTGAACTAATATGGATTTATTATCGAAAAACGAAATTTCGATAGAGTTTTTGGTTTAATGGTGATGATGCTTTCAAACTGCGTTTTTTCAAATGAAACATTGAGAACATATGGGTTTGATAGCTTATTTCCAATATCAGAATTACTATATCAGGTTATATTCAATATTGTCAGTTCAACAATATAAATAAATATTGCATATTTTTTCAATCCCGATTCTCAATATTGGATTTTAAATATCTGCTGCCAGTATTGGGTGAGAGATTCGATTACAATATTGAATTATTGATTTAGGTAGATAAGTTATAGATGAGCCAATTCTGATATTGCTTGAATATTGTTTTCACACTAAAATAGGAATATTCGAATCATGATTTTCAAATCGAAACTTGTGAAATATATTGTAATTTTCAAAGAAATAATATAGTCAGTGAATTATAATGCCAGATTGTGTCAAGAACTTTTGCACTTTGATTCTCATATACGAATCCGCCTTTACATGAAACAGTAGAGCAGGAGGCCGCACATTATCACGGAACGGAATGGAACGCAACGGAAGGGACTGGAAATTTTGAATTTCCGCACACTATCGCCGAATTCCACAAACAAAAAATTGTATAAGACTTAAGATTGCTTTCCCAATCATGTTCAATTATTAGTGTGTATTGGTCTTTCGCAATGGACAGTCAAGACGAAGACTTTGTGGCGCTGTGTGTAGTTCTGGAAGAAGAAATCGAGAGAGCAAACAGTAAAAAGCGTAAATGGATCCACGAAATCGACCTAAAGGAACAAGAACTTGGGGAATTTTATCATCTATTCCTAGATCTTTGAGATTCAGATTTTTGAATAATTGAAAGGAACACAAACACGAAGCGGCGAGATAATATAGTGTCAATAAATAGTATGAAGGTATGAACACGCTTTGCTGTAGCTGTCTTCGTCGTAAACATTCAACTGAATAACAAAAATATATTGCAGTTTCCTGTATTATTTTCACTTACAATGGGTTTACAAAACCGCGACACGTGTTTCGCTATTACAATAGCTTCTTCAAGCAAGATAAAAAAAAATTATTTTTTTTATCTCGCTTGAAGAAGCTATTGTAATAGCGAAACACGTGTCGCGGTTTTGTAAACCCATTGTAAGTGAAAATCATACAGGAAACTGTAATATATTTTTGTTAATATGGATTTTCATCAAGTATCGGCCAGTTCAATTCAATTCAACTGAATTGTGGAGAAGGCTGCGGAATCCAGTCAATTCCGTTCCGTTCCAATCCATTCCGAGGTGTTCCGTTCCGCGACAGTGTGCGGCCTGCTTAATCCTTCAGTATTTTTCTCACAATCATACAACAAAAATAAAGTGAAATGTCATTTCACGGGAAAGCTCCGCATGAACAAATTGTTTGTGGATATAGCCATCAAGTTTTTCATTCACTTGTTTGTTTCTCTTCATTCAGTTGTTTGCCTCTCTCCATTCAGCTTCGGATAATGTTTACATAATGCATTATTATTACTCTATGAAATTGATCGATTGTGGTGAATGAGATTCAAAAGCGACCTACCTACCTAACAGGAAATGCACCTGATTGCATAGTTCAATCTTAATAGATAGTGGGCGATTTCACGATAAAATGCATTCAGTTCACAGATTGTTGGAATTGTATTGCGTAAGCTCATAAAACATTGTTGAAAAACAGGAATCTTATGGAGTCAAAAGAGAATGTATCAAACCCATTGAAATACCATTAAACGATTTGTATTCAGTAGCATCGTAACTATAATTGTCATTGCAGCTATCACTATAAAAACCGTATAGTTATTGCTTGGCGATGATGTGATATTTGTTCGACATAGGCCATGTTGGTAAATGCTCAAATCCAAAAAATCGTGGGTTCAAATTCCGCAGCCAGAAACCAATGATTTATCATTTTCCGAACGCGTCTGTGAATGATATATACATATCAACGGAGTATATTTGCTGATTATCTGATGTTACTTCTTTTATAGAAGTTTTGTATTGTTTTTGCATCGATTTGGAGAAAAAAAAAGCCAAAAGTTACTTCATCAAAACGACACACACACTTTTCCTCCTAATAGCATAATATACTCTACTACTCTATAAAATAATGTATACAATACTTCGACTGCTGAATTGCTATTTGGGAGCCGTGTTTCCACTGTGTGGAACTCTTACCAATTGGGAGATATAAAATATTAGTTGGTAATTGACACGTTGGTTCAATTGTAATTTTATACTCTTTTATAGTTCAGTTTTTTTTTTCATGGAAATTTTAAAGTGCTATAGAATTGCACCTTTTTTCGCACTGTTCCACTTCATTTTTTGTCATCAAAAAAGACAAAAATGCCAGTACGACAACAAATATCATTGTTTTAGTTCCAATATTCTCATTCGGTTTTCGATTTTACAAGTAGAAACGTACCACGTGAACTATCTTCAAAATGGTCAATTGAACAAAACTTAACAGGGGAACTGTATTCGAATATGCTGGAAGTGTTGATCCTCTAATCACCGAAATCGTCGAAGTGAATGCTAATGAATTCGATATGGACATTATTATTCCAACAAGATGGAGCACCACCACATTACTTCAGACAAGTAATAAACTAATAATTTCCATGGTCGCTGGACTGGCCATCGAGGTCCTACGGAATGACCAGCCCCATTGCCAGATTTGGCACCTTTAGACTTTTTTATAGAGCTATTCGAAGCAAAAGGTGCACAAAACTGAACCCGCTTCAGTATTGAATATGCGGCAGAGAATAATAAATATTTATAGAAATCTCGACGTTGCTGTTATCGTGAAATATCGGAATTACTGTTCTTATGTCGAGACGTTCAAGGCAATCATTTCGAGTATCTTCTGAACTGAACTCAGCTCATTTCCTCAAAGTATGAAGTCAAACGTCGATGTATTTAGGCAATTATTGAAAGTTCCGCCATTTCAGGAACTTCAAAATGACAAGACCCCCACCTCCATTCAATTATTTTTCCAGATGGCGCCCAGTCGCCATCTTGAAATATTCATCGGTCACTTTTACTTCGAAATATAGTATTTATGCATCAAATTCATTACCACAAGTTTATTTTTTTGAGTAAACCCGTTCAAAATATGAAAGGGGGAGGACATCAAAGAAAAGAACTGTATATTATCAGGAGGATAGAAACAGGAGAAAGCACAATGGGCCTAGGTGTAGTGGTGAGTTCCTTCAGTAAATATCCCCAAGTTAGTTACCAAGGAGATGAATAAAGATGTTCTTATGTTCAAGTGCAACAACTTACAAGGCATCTATCTTCCCCTGAAATTCTCATCATATATCTTGAATGAGCGTTTGTGCATAACAGGTTCAGTGAAAATAATTTGAGAAAATAGATGTTATCAAAAAGGTGAAAACCCATGATTCAAGAATAATAATGACAAAAACAGATTAAGTAAAACTGCCTTTCTTCTTAACGCCGAATCCACATGGGGTGCGTTTCTAGAGGTTGAAAATTGTTTATTAAAAAAGTATGCAATTTACTAATAACATTGAGAGTGGAAGTTTTGGATAATTGGAAATTCTACAACTTTTATATTTGCAGGTTCCAGGCATATGATTAAATCCATCTTGCAATAGACGAAAACATTTTTTTGTTCTTTCTCAAATAAAAAAAAACTGGCAAAAGTGCATGTTCTTTGTTGAAATCCCAACATCGAGATGACGTAATGAGGGATAATTGCAAAAGTATGTGATTTCAGCTAAATGATTACAGAATAATGAAAATGAAATTGTGGTAAACTATAAATTTTGATGTAGATAAGCATTTTTTATGTCACATCAAATTGAAATTGTTGGTATATTTCATAATGAATAATGTAAAAAGTGTCAATATTCATTGAGAAGACATTTTCTTAGAACTACCAGAAAAAAATAATAGTGAGTCTTTTTTTTGGATATTTTTTTTTATTTTTTTACATAGCTTATAAGTAATGGAGGGGAAATTATAATGGATTCGGTTTATTGTATGTTTTGAAATAATTTTGAATTAACAAAATGGTTGAGGCTTTCGCGGCCGAGGTTATTAGTATAACTACTGCTCTTCGGGCTTGAAGGCCGTCGTATTTTGGAATTTCTTCCTGACGTTTCGCTAGCGCGAGTGGCCAGCTTCTTCAGAGGCTTATTCATCTCCGATGACTAAACAGTTCGATTTCTCAAGGCGTATTTATATTGATGCAGGTAGTCTGGAGTGTTAATTACTTCTGTCGGGTTCGGGGAATAATCATCATTATTAGTTGCCGCACTACCTGCTGTGATTTCATTAGTTATTCTTGATTTCTTTAGAATCGGATTCCAAATTCTGTTTAGAGTCAACGTTTCTTCCTTTCTGTTAAAATTGTCCGCATGTTTTTGGATCTCTATTGCCTCCCGTACCAGTCGGCTATGGTAACCCTGGTTGGAGGCAATCAGTGTTGCATTTTCGAACAGAATCTTGTGGTCGCCCTCGCTCAATGCGTGTTCCGCCACCGCCGATTTGTCGGTTTGCGGAGGAATATAATAACAAAATTGAAGAACTCCTAGAACCCACGAACTACCGCATACTTAGAAGGGACCCGACACAATCAAGGTTGAGGAATGTAAATAAACTCATCAAGTCGTCCTCACTGTCGGAAACCATACAGAAAACCGTTATCAGAACTGAAGCCGTTCCACCCAGGCTCTACGGTCTCCCAAAGGTGCACAAACCCAACATGCCACTGAGACCTATTGTCAGTGCCCCAGGCTCACCTACCTATCACTTGGCAAAACATCTGGCCTCACTCCTCCAGCCTCATGTCGGAAGAACAAATTCCTACGTCAAGGATTCAACAGACTTCGTTGGTAAAATTAAAGGCTTGACCTTGGAACCGACCGACATCATGGTCAGCTTCGATGTTGTGTCCTTGTTTACCAACGTCCCACTGGAAGACTCTCTGAGGGAGATAGCCTGCCTGTTCCCAAGTGATATTGCCGGACTTTTTAGAGCATGCCTTACGGGAAGCTACTTTCAATGGAGGGGAAACTTCTATGAGCAATTGGATGGAGTGGCGATGGGAAGTCCACTGAGCCCAGTGATAGCCAACTTCTTTATGGAACGGTTTGAAGAGAAGGCAATCGACGCCTTTGATTTGAAGCCGACCTTGTGGCTACGCTACGTGGATGACACCTTCGTCGTCTGGAAACATGGAAGGGACGCTCTGAACCTTTTTCTGGACCACCTAAACGCTCAACACCCCAGCATCAAGTTCACCATGGAAACCGAACAGAACCAGCAGATAGCCTTCTTAGATGTTCTGATTGAACGATGTGGCGCTAGACTAACCCACAAAGTATACCGAAAACCCACGCACACGGATAGGTACCTGCACGCACTATCGAACCACCATCCTAGTCAAAAGAGAGGAGTCATATCTACCCTAACTGAACGTGCTCGAAGGATTTGTGAACCAGAACATCTAGAGCAGGAACTGGAACATCTTCAAGTGACCTTGAGGTCGAATGGGTACAGTGTATCTGAGATCAACAGGGCCATGAAACCGAAGAGTCCCACGGTTCATAACAGGGATGACTCTCAGGTAGTTGCGAATGCATATCTGCCATATATCCCGAGAGTCACTGACAGAATTGGAAAACTCTTGGGGAAATATAACATAAAAACAGTTTTCAAGCCGACCAAGAAGATCCAGCAAAGCCTCAGGTCGGTTAAAGACAAAAGAGACCCACTGTCAGCGGCAGGGGTTTATCGCATACCGTGCACCTGTGGGAAGGTTTACATCGGTACCACGAAAAGATCCATGGGTACAAGGCTCAAAGAGCATCAAAGGAACTGCAGGCTGGGGCAAACCGACAAATCGGCGGTGGCGGAACACGCATTGAGCGAGGGCGACCACAAGATTCTGTTCGAAAATGCAACACTGATTGCCTCCAACCAGGGTTACCATAGCCGACTGGTACGGGAGGCAATAGAGATCCAAAAACATGCGGACAATTTTAACAGAAAGGAAGAAACGTTGACTCTAAACAGAATTTGGAATCCGATTCTAAAGAAATCAAGAATAACTAATGAAATCACAGCAGGTAGTGCGGCAACTAATAATGATGATTATTCCCCGAACCCGACAGAAGTAATTAACACTCCAGACTACCTGCATCAATATAAATACGCCTTGAGAAATCGAACTGTTTAGTCATCGGAGATGAATAAGCCTCTGAAGAAGCTGGCCACTCGCGCTAGCGAAACGTCAGGAAGAAATTCCAAAATACGACGGCCTTCAAGCCCGAAGAGCAGTAGTTATACTAATTTTGTATTATTCAGCATTAGTTCTTTGTATTTTCTGCTGTTTGGAACAATCAGTCCCATTTCGCTCCGGTAGAAATAACCCATCATCAGGTCGACGTTGATTTGCGTTTAGTTAGTAACGCCGGTTTATAACTTTCTCCATATGAGTTTTGTATTTCCTTCTTTTTTTGAAACGGAGGAGAAAAATCAAAAAATACTTCCTCAACCTCTCCACAAAGATAATCAATTTTCAAATCATATTGTGTTATGAGGACAAAAAGTGATACTTTGAGTGGCGAGCATGAAGGTAGACAACTCATAGGCTTCTTTTTCCGAATCACGTGAAAAGTTCGAGTCTATGGAATATTGAATAAAATTTCTAGGTTACCACTTTTGATGCCTAGACAGACAAAGTACTTTTTTGTGCCGGCGGCAGTAGAGCCATTTTAATAATGATTTAAACCATTCAGAAGAAAGGCGTTTAGTGTTCAATGTCAGTCACCGAACGTCCCATAACAATTTTTTGTTCAGAAAAGTGCTACGTGTCAATCACAGGAAACAAATCGACTCAAAAATCATCCGGGTTTGATATTCAGTAAAAACATAGTTACTTTTCAATAATTATGTCGCAGTTAGATAACGTTCACTTCAGTTTACCCATTAGAACCACAATTAAAAGTGAATTATTCAATACGTGCGATCTCCCATAATTCTTTGTTGTTCATATATCTGCACGGTTGAACAATTTAATCGCATTACTCGACACACGCTTGGGAAACTCAGATCTCGCGGATTGGGCAAGTCAATCAAACGGGTTTGAAAAGTACCTGCGGATTTCACTGTTTCACTGACCTGCAAAAATCTGTTTTGGTTTTTGCGGCCACTTCGGTTACGGACTCGAAATTGCTCTGATCGTCTGGTGGTTCTCCAGAGAGCGTGCAAGTGCGTTTTTGCGTGTGTTATTCTGCAATTACCCGGAGTATCCATTACCGGAATACAAGGTGAGTTGATAAAGGAAAAAAAATGTTAGAAATTGAAAAAGTTGATTATTCCGGTACATAAACGATGAAAAGTTGAATGCTAGAGAGAGTTTATCAGTTTCTCACAACAAATAAAAATATTTTCTATTCCTAATCAAAATTCCCAGTAAGTACGCCTTGTTGAGTTCGGAAAAACTATGAAAATTCGAATGTTAGGCAGAGCGTATCAGTGAAAATTAATGGCGTTACTCAAAGCAAATGAAAAGCGTTTTATGAATATTTCCATAATTTCATGGAACTGTGCTATCGTGTTAGGAAATTGCCGAATTATTCAAATACCATGACAAATATAGTTCTGAGACCCGAATCATCTACAGTTCCCAGCCCAAACCATTATTATACTCTATTGACCAGACATTCTAAATTTTACTTGATATGTTGGGAGAGTAATAGCGATAAAATAAATCTTCAAAAATTAAACCAGAACAATAGTTATATTCTGAATACTCTTGTTTTCAGTACTAAAGTATTTTCATTCATTCATTTTGAATGAAATCCATTCAGTTTGACTTCATTCAATCATTGTGTTCAACTGTATTCTCCACGAAATACATTCATTTTCAATCTTCGGAATCGGGTGAATACATTTTTAACAATATACAATATTTTAATTGCGGCAATCAATTCTCAAATCGAGGGAAATCAAAAAAATATCCCAAGTGAGCTCCTCCGAAATTTTCCACACTTGGTTTCCGGAAAGATTTTCACAAAAGAATATTTCATATTAAAAATTTATCAATCCGAGAAAACTGACCATTTGTGTATTGATTGATACACATTTTGATTGATATTGATTGATACTGATTAAGACAGATATAGGAAAAAATTCCTGGCTCTCATGAATCCTGAAATTTGATAAAAGGAATACATAACATGGCTGCTCACGGCCGTCACTTTTTTATATGCAGATTCACACGAGAGGAAAGCCCTGAAATGTTCAAAGAACATCGAGGGATAGGAGCAACGAATTAACAGAGGAATTAACATTCACTTTGAATTTTTGAAGTTTGTAAGCCTCAGGAAAAACCTCCCTCGGCAAGACGTTTCAAAGTTCAGCTATTGTATTGAAAAAATATACCTGAGCAAGAGAGGTTTGATAGGCAATCTCACAACAAAGGAATGGGAATCATGTACTCATTGGGTCATCCGTGTAGGTACTGCCAAGGATGAAACGATTGATGAAAACTTAGACGAGCACCGACCGTGAAAATATCTATAGAAGAGAGACAAGTCTCCGACACTTCTACTATGTTCCAAAGAAGTGATCGAGTCTGTGAGCGAAGAATCACCAACAAGACGAATTGCCTTTCTCTGAATAGAATCAAAAAGCTTCAATGAATGTTTTGGTGCTGAACTCCACACATGAGAACTATATTCCAAGACAGGTCGTATATAAGCCTTGTTAATCATTTGAAGCTGACGAGAAGTGAAGTATTTCTTCGCACGAAAAAGAAATCCAATCCCTGGAAAGCACCTTTAGCGATCGATCTCACATGGTTTTCCCATGAGAGATTATTACTGATCGTTATTCCTAGCATCGAGATATTTGACTTTGGAATAGTTACTCCTGACATCTGAATACTAAATCGGCTTTCTCTGAGAAGAGACATAGATGGGTTTTTCCACCATGAAATTCCACCAAGTTACCCTATTGAATTATTTTAATTCTAATGAAGTGAATGTTTCTCTGAATTTTTGTTCTTCGATCTGGTATGTGGATTTTGGAAGAAAAACCAGTATGAGTACTGTCGTCCGCAAAAATATGCACCGAACAATAAATTTTGGTTAGGGTTGATAAAAAACTACATTTTGATATTTGATATCATTCATGCCAGTTCAAATCACCCCTTTCAATATAAAATGTCAGCTTTTTACTTATATGTCCATGGACTTCCGAATGTTCCTTTATCCGCTTCTAATTTCCAAAAAGAAGTCAACATTCTTAAACAAATTGCAGAAAATAATGGTTACAACCCAAACATCGTTAGTGAGTTGATTGGCAAAATAACCCTCAAGAAAGAAACAAATAGAGCTTATCCTACCATTCAAGAAGTAGCAGATACAAAGTATTTTTCCCTTTCATATCTGAACGATGTTTCTTCAGATATTTCTAGACTTTTCCATAAAAAAATTGCTAATATCAAAATTTCACTCAATCCTCTCAATACGTTAAGCTCTTTCTTGGTAAACACAAAAGACAAAATAAACCCCACCGACAAAAGCGGCATTTACAAACCCATCTGTAATAATTGTAGTGCAACATATATTGGAAAAACCATTAGGAAGATTTCCACCCGAATCAAAGAACACATTGATAGACCGTCTACATCTAGTTTCGGTTCCCATTTACAGGAACAAAACCACACGTTCGATATCACGAACGGTTTTAAAATTTTACACCAAGTCTCGAATAATAATCTCAAATTGGACCTGTTAGAGGACCTGGAGATTTCCAGGGAAACATCAAAAAACAAAAGTTGTGTTAACACTCAGATACATCTTAACCGAAGCATACTAAATCCGATCTTCAAATCATTGTAAAATCAAAATAATTAATTCACTCTTCCTCCGTCCTTCCTAGTTCGTTGAATTTTATTTTTTCATTGTTTATTTTGAATTTGGCGCTCTTTGTTCTCACGGTTGACATGTCCCCCTCTTGTATCACCCTTTCATTTGAATGGTTTTTTTGCGAGTAACCGGGTTACAAATGGTAACGATTTTAAGTAACCGGTTGCATTTTAACGATATGCGGTAATAGAGGGGAAGTTGAAATGACGTCATTAATGATGTCACTATTTATTACCGTGTTATTGAAAACGTAACCTTGCTCGACAGCAGGGTTATAGGCGGTTATATGAGAAGATGATAAAAACGACAGAGATAGAGGAAGAGAAACACAATTATTGTAGACAGTTCACAGTGCATTTAGCATGCAAACTGGCTGAAAGTGAATTTTTTTTATTCGAAATAGTTGGAAAAACGAAAAACGTATTTTCATAATACTGGTTCCACTTAATATTATGATCTATTGGCATCCTTAAATGAGTTTCACATGTTTTTCCTATTGGTAATCGTGAATCTCAATCATTAATCAAGTTCAAAATGTGGAAATATAAATTATTGCCACTTTAGAAGAAATCTTCGAAAACAACTTGATATTTCAATATTTCCATATCTATAAAACTTTCAAAATAAATAGTAAACAATAACAACATGACCTCACTGTTTTTCATTCAAAATTAAAATATAACCAGATCTTTCCCGCACGTTTTTGCGAAATCAAGTTTGTGTTACCAGTTTTGAAATTTCGTGAAGTGGGGGTTATAAACTTGACGGTTATCGACTTCTGTAACCGGGTAACTCGCAAAAAAATTATTTTGGTGGTCAGACATTTTCCTAGTTCACGACTGTTTATATGAACTAATCACAATTCCACAAAATGTTAACAAAATCGTTCTGGAGCTATACCTTTTGTTAGAAATTCTGAAAAGTGAGTGATCTCTATATTGATGTTTATAACTTTCCAAGTTTCCACTTTCATCATCGAACTTTTTATTTTGTTTCGCATTTAATATTCATCACTTTTCAGAATTTCCCCTGATGATGGTCCTATGACCGGAAACGTTCGGGAACAGCTAAGTTTATATTAATGCACTATAGCCTTAGAGCACATTTGCTTTCAAACAATAAATAGACGATTACATGCTGATCTTCATTTATTGACACAAATTTCAAAGTGCATACAACCTCTACATACAAAAAAAATCGTAATACGCAAATGATATTACGCGCTGCGATCGTTAACTTCAACAAAAATTTGCATAGAAGCCTTTTCACAGACTGCTTTACATTTAATTTGTTGATATTCTGTTCAAAAGTTTACAGAGTGCTTTAAAAATTGCCCGGATGTATTGCAAAAAAATTCAATCAAAACCAACTTTTTCCAACTAGTCTCATAATGAGAAAAACGAAAACTTATGAGGCATACTCTTTGGAAGTATACAGTGTGTTCCATCAAGAACAAATTCTGGGCAGACTGTGAAAAATGATCCGAAAAATATGTCACTATCGCCCGGTCTCTAGCGTTTCTTCGAATTTTTCGATGGAATGCAGCCGAATGTGAGAAACATAAGCCAATAAGTCACTGGTTGATCTGTGATGACGAAAGTCGTATTGACGATCATCAATTATTTATGATTTCTCTAGATATTTGATGAGCTTCATATTGATTGCTTTTTCCATGACTTTGGAAACGATAGAAAGCAATGCAATTGGTCTATAACAGAGTAAAATTTTCTTTCCTTTTCTAGGAACTGGCTGAACTCTTCCATCAGATCTGCAAGACTTATTCGTATGACCATGTCCATTAAAATATTTCTTATATTAGTCTAGGCATATGACTATCGACTGGCGTGATATTCGGGGGATCTTTCCCGATAAGTCCAAAATAGAATTTCCAGAAAACATATTTGCAAATATATTTACTTTTTGTTGGGCAGTGGTGGCTTGTGATCCATCTCCTTTGATTAAAGGGAGAAATTAATTAAAAGTGAAATTTTTGTCGACAGCTTTAGCAAATGACCAAAACGAACGAGAACCGTTTGGACATTCAAGTCTCGAACGAATTCTATGATTATGTGCTTCTTTAGCAGCTTCAATTGTTGCACTACACCTATTTCTTGCGTTAACATACTCAGATCTCGTTTATGAACTCAGATTTTGGTGCCAGCGATTGAATACCGCTTCTTTTGATGCGACAGCCTTAGAGCAGCTATTATTGTACCATGGTTTCTCAGACTGTGGTGATGTTTCCATTCCCAGAAAGATGAGTAGATAGAGTTTTTATCTACACCCGTACTCTAATAATACACTTATATGTCCACAACCCGTTTTATAATGAAATCCATTACGATACAGATTTTTCATTAAGATACAGATTTTCAACCAATAGAAACACATTATTTTTCAATCAAGCATGATGTGCTTGCTCTGTATTTAACGTTTGTTAAGTCAAAATCGGTATAGGTATTGAACTTTTGAAGAATATAGCCAAACTTCGATAATCATAACAAAATGTCTGATACCAGCGATATGGGAGAATCACCGACAGAAATATAGTTAGAATGATTAAATTTTTCATTTGACAAATGCATGATTCATCACTTATTTTTTCATCAAACTTTGCGAGCTCTCCGTAGCCGAGCCGTTTATGGCGCTGAGATTGAAAATTCTAGATGGAAGAGACGTTGATTCGATTCCGGCCTCGAGTAATCTTTTTTTCTTTACTTTTTCATCTTTTCATATCTCATCGTTTTATTTCTCGAATTAATACTATTAATTACAATTCTGTAGAATTTTTCAAAGAAATTCGTTTAATTAGTATCATTGTGTGCAATACAAATATAAATATAATATTTGTAGTTCTTCACTATTTATCGGGTGTAGATAAAATAGCGTATGCAACTATCATGTAATGGTTATTAATACACTCGCATAAACCATACGAAACTCACTTTCGGCTCGTTTCGTATCCCGGTTTATGCTCATATATTAATAACCATCATTACACGATCGTTGCATAATATACTATTATGATTCTATATGGATTCTAAATAGATCAGAATAACTTTGGGAAAAATTCATTTGAAAGGAAAAAACTGTAATTGTCACTTGAAGTTTCATTGCTGGATGTTGTCAAGGAACTGATGGTGATTGGAAAAAAAAGCAACAGCGAAGGTGCTGGAGTTTCAGTATTGGAGGGGGAGTTGAAAAAAAATGTAATATGAGTACTATTAATGTGGAATCTCCTTTTTTGAAATTCAAAATTTCAGAGAAAAATGCTGAAATCTGTATTTTTTTTTTTGTTTTTATTTCCACGTCAGCAGAAATAATGCTATTTTAACGGTGAAAGCATACCTTTTCAAAATCTTGGCGATACAAAGATAGAAAAGTCCAAAATATCTCCTTGTTTGTCAAAAATTGAATATATTTTCAACAAAAGCGAACTATGTGCGATTAAAGTCACTATGAGTTCCTTTATCATTTCGAGAGATGAAATTTTACAATTATCTGATATATTTTCCGAAATCTCATGTAAATAATATCATGAAACTTTTGTAAAATTAACAATCTGAGCCCCAGGAGTATACTAGAGGATAACTTATTGGTTAAACTCATATTTTATAAAATCAAAAAGGTGTTTTCTCTACACCCGTACTATAATGAGCTCATCATGATACAGATTTTTCATTGCGATAAATTTTCAATCAATTCGAAATCCAATTCAGTTGCAAAATGCTTCATTGAAAATTCGGTGAGACACAAGATATTTAATGATAACCGGAATTCTTACTTCAGTTATGCCTAATTACGAAACTGAAAATATCATATCCTCATCAGCTGTTTGAAACGAAGAAAATATTTCAGTTTAATTGCACTGTTTCATACACTTTCATTTTTAGTCATCGAACCTGCAATTGAACACTTGCCTGTGTTATGACTGAAAAATCATAAGAATTTGAATATTCATTCTCAGTTGTGTGTCGCTCGAAGACAAAACCATGACCTCATCTTCATATACCTAACGCACAGCTGTGAAGGTCGGGCGGACGGAATTAACAATTGAGAAACAGTAGTTATTTATGTAACAAGTGGAATAATTATATGATTACCATCCGCGACAACGAGAGTCAGCACGAGGCGTTAACCAAGTTGTGCAATGACGTATTAATAGTGTGGCTGTACTGTAGGCGGAAATCTTTCTTCCCTTAATCATCGATAGTGTAGTTGTATCACGATATCTTCTAAGAAAGAATCAGTGAAATTTCCAAAAGTTGTAGGACGCCTATTATCGCCTATTATTATCATTGGCGCTGAACCCCCTATACAATTTACTGTTTCATGGTTGCGCTTTTTATAAGAACCTAAAACCTAGAATCGTTAGGAGGTAAGCACCTGTAGTTCCGAAAATGAAACATTTTGGCTCGCAATTTTTTCGTCCCGCATAAATTTACCTGAAATTTTCACAGAAGGTAGGGAATAGCTCAAGGATCATTTTCTATATCATGACGCTGTACGCTAGAGCCTTAGGGGTGGTTGCCACCCCATCACAGGGGTGGATATCTTTTATTACATTTTGACTGTAGGAATCGACGGAAAAAGTAATTCTAAAAAAAAATGTTCCATACGTTTTTTCGAAAAAGTTATATTTTTTGAGTTATTCGAAGTTGAAAGTAACAGTTTTTTGACGAAAAAATCGACTTTCCGAAATGTTTTTTGCAAATAACTCTAAAACTATGCATTTTATCAAAAAAAGGTGTAAAGAGACAAATTGTAGCTTTTGAAAAAACAAAAACAATGCTTCCTTTATTATAAGTTTCCTACGACACATACGAACTGAGATGCAGCAAATTAATGCTTAGCTTCTTTCGTCAAATGTATAAATTGGAAACTTTAAAGCGAAATAACGAGAAAAATTTACATTTTTCGAAAAAAGCTCGTAATCTTTTTTAAAGTATTCAATTAGAGCTCTGAAACAAATAAAAAATGTCTTCCCAGCATGAAAATTGACCGACTTATGATCGAAATAAGATCGGTACTCACTTTTTTCTACGAAAAAAATCTGTGAAAACAACCTCCAAAGTACTCCCTAACTGAAATTGATCACCATCCTTCTGTGATTCCCTTTATATGTACTAATAATACACCCACGAAGTTTAATCAATTTAAAATGCCTAATTTTAGAAAAATTGGAGTTTGAAGAGAAAACGATTTTTTCAATTTCGTGTTTTTAACCCTTTTCTTATAAATATCTCTCAACTGAAGATACGAAACAAACGACACGAAGCTTCTTTAATGACAAAAATTTCCTTGTGTGTAGATTTTTTGTAAAGTGAATATTCGGCGATCGAACATCACCTTAGTCAAGCGCTTTAAACTCTCCTCATTTGAAAATTAAGGGATCTTAAGTAATTTTATTCACCTATGCCTAAAAAACCGATAAATTTTTTTTTTGAAAAATTTGAATTATCCGCTTCGGAGCGTAGTAATCTACATAACCGACATATTCGGTCGTTATACGTTATATGTTCCACTTTTTCCATTCATATTGGAAGACAGAGAAGAAGAAAAATGGCATAATACCTGCAACTTATCTGAGGCCATCTACTTCGAGATTTCCAGAATACACACCATTGCTTTTACTCATCCTTTGACTTACATATAGGTTGACAATATCACATTTTTCCCATTATCTGAATCGAATGCCCTCTGAACTGAGTAAAACTTCAGAAAAACTGCCAATTTTTTTTTTCAAAAGTAAAATTCGTCCAAGGTTTGATGTTACTCCTTATGAACCTCCGTTTATGTGTTCGATATAAGTAATGAGTAGTAAAGTTGTATATAAAAATATTCAGTAATTTGACAGTGTGAGCGAAAATGAACCCTCCAGGGTTCCAGTGGAGGAGTCGTATTGACCCGCTAACGTCGAACCCAAACTAATTGAACAGTGTACCGCGTTCAAAATGACATCACTATGTTTGCGCTGTTTGAAGCACAGATATACTCAAAGACTCAAACTCCTAATACACTAAGTATAGGAGACCTCTAACAGCGGCCACATCGTACAACAAAACCGAAACAAATGACCTGCTGTCAACGGGAATCGACTTTGGTCTCCCTGCAAAAGAAGCTGCAACCCTCTACAGAAATCAGAATTTCGGTGTTCGAAATCACTGCATAAACAAATCCAATACCAGTCCAGCCCAATGTCGAAACAGGTGTCTGGCATTGGATTTATGAATGCAATCATTTAAAACATTGAAATTCTGATATCAGATCTGTTGAAAACATGTCCGTCAAAATGCTTTTACACGTTTCTAGAGGGAGATTATCGCCAAGGCTGCTCCTGCCGAAGCAAGATAATCTCGAGGTCGCGAAATCATTTCGCGGCCATAATATGAACAATATTTTTCGGGCAACCGTAAAAATCATATTATTCCAATCAACATTATGTCGTTTTGAAAAGACAGCGTTTCGAAGAAAATTGAACTTATTGCCTCAATGTCACAGTGTTTCTAGAAAAATGAAATATTTTAGCAATATAAACAACAATTTGACATATCTTGAGAAGTCGTGAAGATGCCTGATAGTGATATTTCAGTTAGTTGCACTCCGTCTGGGCTGAGAGATCTCGTAGACTAGGCGCTTTCTGATTTAATACCCGAAAGATATGAAGGAAAGTATGGAAACATTACTGTAATAGAGGTTGGTGTATCAACCAAAATGTTCAAAATGCTGTAGTGACTTTCAGTTTACCGGCAGTTACTCTGGGCAACAGCCGTAAAAAAAATTGCCAACCGTCACCCTGGATACACTAAAAAATGTTTTCTTCTATGACGGCGTTCAATTCTTTATTATGTTACTTGGGAAAATGTAGCTATTAAAAAACATTATTACTTCAAACGAACCGTCGAAAACTTCATGCTTGATAACTTCAATCAGTTTAATATATTCAGCTGATCTCCTCAGACCAAACAGCTCCCTTTTCCTTCACAAACTATACTTTGTTCTCGCATTCTACGTCCTGACCCTCTTTTTCTGTCTTGTTCAACTAGTTGGTTAAGTGATGAACATGTTTTCATACTTAGTAGTTATTTTTTATCCGAACTAATTGTTTGTCTAACTCGTCAATTATTTTAAGAGTTACCTAATTTTGGGTCATTTCTCGATATTTTATATCGCGTTCGAAATTGAAAATAAATGTAAAGAAGAATTTTATGTTAACTCAATATACCGAGTTCGATGAAAAAATATCACATATGTATTTTAATACTTTTAATTTTTAATTAGTGTGCCATGAAAAGTGATACTTACAGAGCCGATTGCACCGACTTTTTCTTATGGAAGTATTAAGCTGATGGACCATTAAATGTCATTTAACGCACTGTAGCGATTGCACCATAGTTTAAGCGATTATTAAACACCCATTAATGAAGCCTCACCTATCTTCACCCAGGGTTGGAATAATATTAAAATTTTTCTAACACTTTTTTTGGATATCTCTGATGCGAAGCAAAATATCAAGAAATGACTAATGTTCAGAAATTGAGTTTTCAAATAAGGATCGTAGCGTCACATTCCAGCTAACACTCTGTTTTGACGATGCAATTTGTCGCTGCAATTTCTCACAGCAACTTGTCGCTGCGAGGAATGTCATCTATCTGTCAGTTTGCATTGCCAATATTGAAAAATAGCATTGAATGTTACCAAGATAAATGTCTACATTATCAAAACTAATATATGATTTAATCCATTTTTAATAGTTTTATTTGTGATTAATCCACCTTATTACTTTACTTGATTCATTCAGTTTGGTTGGGATTAGATTCACACCAAAGGTTCCAATATTATCGTTTATTTGATTCATTAGGTTTCGAAATATGATTGAAATATTCGAATTCACTTTGCGGCAACATATCTACCAAAGAAACTGAGTCGCTGCAACTTATCGCACCAAAAAATATTCATGCAACTCGAAAAAATTGCACGTGTACACGCAATTTTCTGGAAATGCAGCGACAAATTGCATCGTCGAAACAGGCTATAATAAGCATCACTTTGACAACTATTGCTATTTATTATGACATTTTCTCAAATCGTAAAATTTTGTGAGCAACTCTGAGTTTTTTTTCGTGTGTTCACTTTTTATGCGAACGTGAACCATTAACTGTTTTTAGTTAGAATTTTAATTATATTCCAAAATTTCAAAATAATATCGCAGCGCCTCTGACCAAGACTTCAACTAATAAGCACCACTTTGACAATAGTTTAACATCGTTTGAAACTTTTCACCAGAGGGCGTATGGCTTATCTTCAATTCAACAGTGTTCACTTAAACTGGACTTAAAACTTGTATGTACAACCCATCAACCTGTGAACCTCTTCAAACACTAACTTTGGTATTATTTTTACCTAGCTGTAAAGAAGGGTACAAGGCCAAAGCCAGCTAGCTATCAAAATCCGTTACAAAGATGATTTTGGGCACATACGATAGATGAAGGTAGGAGGATTAGTGAAAGCAATTGGAAATTGGTAAATAACAATATTCCTCTCCAAGCATTCGAATGTCTAAAAATATAAGTATGAATAGTGCTGATTCAAATCAGTCCTGTTATCAATTTGTTTAATTCGATCGTGTTCATTAGGGTAGTATACTGCTATTTGGAATAACGTGAGGGCATTCATTTCATTCATATATCAATTGAATAAGAAATTAGATTAGGTTAGCTGGTATCGCAACTGCATATTTGAATAGCGATATTATTTTTTTGCCTTAAAAATTTCTTTAGTCATCGTTACGAAACAGTGATTGACCTCTATTGAAAAAAATGGCTTGTTAATGTGGGTTTGTCTAAGTATAATGTATGGAGATATAAAACAATTCACGGAATACATTTAGTCATGTTCATTATTCCAATCAAGCTGAATACCATGAGTTTTTGCTTCCAAGGGTCAGTTTTTCACTCGAAGGACCTTGGTTGGTTGTTTCTCAACAGTACTCATCTTCTGACGATTAGTAAACAAAGTATCTAATTACTAAATTGAAAAGGTACGATGATTTCCATGAAATTGATTTTCTTTCTACGTCTTTCGTTCCACCTAATCTAGGAGATTGAGGCCCGATTGCACCGCTCCAACTCAATAGAGAATCAAGTAACCTTATCTTAATCGTTAAGGAACAAGGGAGCTGATTGGCAAAACCATAGCATCAAAGCCTGGCTCAGATCAATCACAACTTAAGTAGAGCGGTGCAACTGGCCATGAAAATAGATTTCACCTTATCGGTCATTCAAGTACATGACATTAAAAAAACCATCCGTAATCCCAGTATATGAATCGAGGCGCGAGTGTAGAACAACCGCCCTCAACACACAAATAATAGAGTCTAGATGTGAATAAAGAGTATAATATAGATAGTTTATATAGGTACCTCACCCATATACGTGATACTCTTTATCAACAGTATGTCTCAAATCAACTCCAATCATGTCTCTCATCTTTTTTGCTTGGAATCTTATTCAGAAACTGTTTCTTCACTATGTGAAGCTTCGAAAGACGTACTTGCTATTACAACGAATTCACCTCTTTTGACCAAATCATAGGAAACTGGAAACATAAATCAACAAGATTAACGGAAGAACATAATATGATCCATTTTTTATATAACGGAAGAGAATTTTTTTTTTGAAATCTCACCAAACGCATACTTCTCGAATATTATCGAAATTAGAATAGGAATACAGGACATACCACTCCAACTCCGACCAAATCCAGCATTTTGGGTGATTTTATGTATTTTATATATTATTTTCATCTTGTGTGACAATAATTATGTATCTCACAGTTTTTGTAGGAGCTATATTTCTTCTGGTAGATGTAACAATTTCAGTATGTAGCTACAAGTGCCAGTTAAAGTCTTCTTTTATTCAAATAACCCGCGATACGATGTCTGAAAAGGTAAACCGAAGCTTTGTCCCTATAAAATGATACCAGAATGAATAGCAGCATATGCGTAGGAATAGTACACATTCAATAGGGTGTCTTTTTCTACCATAGCACTCAGTGCAGTTGATGAATAGTAGCACTGACTGATCCTTTCACAAACATCAGCTATTTGTATTTCCCACGAATTGCTACTGTCAAAAACAGCATGTTTCACAACATGATTTTCTTTGATCATTCAAAACTTTGGTTCAAAATATCCATTTCAACTTTTTGTATGGATTTGAATACCTTATTTGACTTGTATTTCTGTAATTTTATCCTCTCGTTCTTAGCAGCAGGTTTCAATAAACTTAATAATATGGACAATGTAAGTCAGAACCAATAATATCACTCAGCAAGGAAAATTGTCAAACACATTCAAGCAAAAGGTTAGAATGTCTCCTGCATACCCATGATTTTCGAAATTTTGCTTGCCAAATGACTTGAGTATAGAATTTAATAAAATCTCGAGACGGCGCACACACGGCAAAACAGCCGATTTACGGCGACAAAAACATTTTTCAATACAGAAACATAAATTGTGTGTATAAAACATTATTTGTGATATATAATTTCATGTTGGTTGAGTTTTTATAGGAATAAAAGGCAAATATTGTTTTAAAAAAGTTTTTGATTAATATAGATATGTATGACAGGAAAACAAACTAGCTAGAACAGTAAACATTCAAATCTATGAAACTAGAAACTTAAAAATTAACTAACCTAAAACAATAATAATGATGATAATTGAATGATGAAAACAATAATTTCAATCAGAACCCGATGAATCATCGTCACTCTCATCATCACGGTCACTCTCCGTGTGAATATTTGTAAAAAAATGTTGTATTTGTCGACAATGTTATCAAACAATCGTTTATTGCACTTGGGTATCGATGACTTGAACAAACTTTCGTTCCTCAGTATCAAGAACAGTTCTTTTCTGGTTATTTTCGGCAACGCCACAGCGCCATCGACTGTCTGACTACCTGTGAAAAATGACGAATTATGTGAAAATGTGGCAAAAAGGGGTGCTAAAAACTATTGCGACTAAAGTTCAGACACGTGGGTTATGTTTGTTCACTTTATCTCACCGGAACAATGTGGAACTTTTTTTGAAAATCTAGTCAAATTAAGGCAAACAACAAAAAATAAATAAAAATGTGCATTCAACGGATATGTTCGAATATTTCACTAGGATATTTCTATAACTATATAATTATATTGAAATCACAATGTACTTACCACAAGGTAAAATATCCATATTGAAAATATTCCACTTAATGCACTATAACTTCACAAAAACACAACATATCGACACTACGGTTGGAACAGATCTGATGAGCCGAGTAAGGGTGATGAAAGAACTCGAGGTTTGGCTACCTGCCCCATGGATTAGGGAATTTCCAGTGGCGTAAATAACGCCTTGGCAACCTTGGCGGCGCCAAGGGGCGCAGTGCAGGAGGGGGCGCAACAAAAGGCATTCAATAACAAAAAAATACCTGAAATGAATAAACCTGATGAATGTCATATAGGTAGAGATAGAGAGAGAGAGGTACACAATTGACAATTGAAAAAAAAAACAGGAGGAATGTGTAACTCATTAACGAAATTCAAGTAGTCTAAGTTCTAACTGATTATATCAAGGATTATATTATAAGCTGCGTTCGATTTGACTCCCGAATGCCCGAAACAATCCGGGCGCGTTCTCAATAACCTGAATCACCTCATTGCATTTATTTTCAAAGTTGAGGCGAGTTCTGTTCCATTGTTTTCAATAGCATTGAGAGCTGGTAGTGATTGGTTTGAGTAAACTCAATACGTCACTCCTTTGAGTTCAGTCAATTGGCTAAATGTTTACAGAAGCAGCAGCCAAATAGTTGTTGTGTCTGTCATACTTCATAAGTATTAATATTTACAAATTCTTGAATTATGTCATTTGTCGTAAATTTTTTTCCATATTTTTAACAAGGTACGCAATATTTGTAGCTTCCCTGAATATGACAGTATTCACTGTCGAAATATTGAGAATACAGTGTAAAAAGAGTACACTTTTTGCTTGCTGCTCTAAGACAAGAAATCGGGGTTTTACGCCTAGGTTTGTTTCTCAGTCAATTCCGATCGAAATTCCTCCTTTCTATCAGCACAATATACACATTATATTCATTATATACCACCTTCTTCATTACTTTATAACCGAATTAGAAGCATTTCTCACTAAAAAACTCTACTGTTTTGCTAACGTCGAATTTCTATGACGATTTACATTTTAGAGTTTTGTAGTGAAAAATGGAAAAATGCGTATAATTCGGTTGAAAAGTGATGAAGAAGTTGATATAGAATGTGTATATTTTGCTGAAGGAGGAATTTCGAGCGGAATTGGCTGAGAAACAAACATAGGCGTGAAACCCCGATTTCCTGACTTTGAGGGGCCGTATCTCCGAAACGAGTTGAGAGCCCCAAAAATTTCATTTGACACTTTTGTTCAGGAGGCCAAAAAACGTAAGTTCCACCCAAACTGTTTCATTTTCGAGGCGGAGCCCGATTAACGGAATTTTACCATATTATATATATATATATATATATATATATATATATATATATATATATATATATAAAAATATTATTAATAGGGTGGGGGAGGGGGGGGGTTATAGCCCATGTTTGCCAAGGGGCTTGGCCTACCTTAGTTACGCCACTGGGAATTTCTAGAAAAAAACCTAATCTTGTATTGGATATAAGGGATATTTGAGACCGGTTTGGCATTAAAATTTTATTCAAAACAAAACTTAATTTTTTTGACTTTTGTCGTCGTAAATAGGCTGTTTTGCCGTGTGTGCGGCGGGTCGAAGGCTTTCATTCTAAATTTTCATACACGAAAGCGTTTGCTTGAAACCAAATTTTCGAAAATTATGGCAATGCACGCATTTCGGTCGATTGAGTTTGGTGTAGGAGGAACATATGTTGAGATTATTTCCAGAAAAAATGTAAACCCAGAAAACTCCCAAATCGAAGACAGGAACACCTGAACTGATTACCTGAAAAGTGGGCCAGATTCCAGGTTCGTTTTGATCAGGTTAATCGGTTAAAAAGGTCTAGTGAAATTAATCTAAAAATTGTTTTAAATTCATCAAAGATTGAAGACTTTCACGGCCGGCAACTATTAATTGTTAGGTGCTTCCGGGCTTCTGAGCCGTGGACAACAGGTTTTAAGGCCTGACGTTTCGTCTGCATCTGTGGCAGACATTTTCAAAGGCGATGCGGCAATGGTCGAAGTATCCTTCTCTGCTGCGAGGCTTTGATATGATGTGGTTCAGATGATGTGTCACCCTTTATCGAATCTGGGTTCGGACGGTCGATTGATCCTAATTGATTATTCGAAAGCGTTTTTTCTCTCATTGGGAGGGTTCTTGCATTTTGAACTGCTGGCATCCATGTTCTATGAATGTTCAGGTTCTCTTCTTTGCGGTTAAAGTTGTTCTTATGTTTATGAATTTCTATGGCCTCCCTATAGAGCCTGGGGTAATAGCTCCTACTTGTGTCCAGCACTTGCGTTCCGTCGAAGTCAATGTCATGACCTTCCAACAGAGCGTGTTCGGCTACCGCAGATTTTTGGGTTTGGCCATATCGACAACTTCTTTTGTGTTCGGTTAACCGCGTTTTTATGCTCCTTTTTGTGGTTCCGATATAGACCGAACCACAACTGCACGGTATTCGGTACACTCCTGAGGTTGATAATGGATCCCTTGGGTCTTTTGCGGATTCTATTCTCATAGTCCTAGTCTATTCCACAGAAAATAATTGAGATTATATGTTACCATGGTAACAACAAGGTAATCTGTATTCATAAACCGCAAATAAATTGATGCGAATAATACATAAACTATTTTTCAAATGTCAAGGAGAATTACCCACGTTAGTTGGGTCACGATCTTACTACATCCATATTTGTTGGGTTGTCCTTGCTTGAGATATGTTAACCATCATTTTGATTATTGCATAAGAGTTTTTAATATATGAAAATCCAATTTAGTAAGGACAGTTTTGGGGGGAAAAAGCTGATTAGATCAGTTCGAAAGACATTAGAAAAGGAATCAATTTCGTTTTAGACTTTTTTGGAAAACTCGAATCGCAATTTTCAATTATATAAATATATATATATATATATATATATATATATATATATATATATATATATATATTTTTAGTAGAATGGTAGTCTTTGCTGACTAGTCAGGATACAAGGGGAGAGATATTGGGTGAAGCAGCAAGCAAAAAGTGTACTCTTTTAACACTGTATTTCCAATATTTCGACAGTGACTACTGTCATCTTCAGGGAAGCTACATTTTTTCTCCATTTTTCTTGACCAGTTGTTGTAAATCTTGTAGCTTCCCTGAAGATGACAGTAGTCACTGTCGAAATATTGGAAATACAGTGTTAAAAGAGTACACTTTTTGCTTGCTGCTTCACCCAATATCTCTCCCCTTGTATATATATATATATATATATATATATATATATATATATATATATATATATATATATATATATATATATATCCCTAGACCCCCGAAGGATGAACCTGAACGACAAAAAGCTTTCCTTCCATATATTCATGGTGTTACTGATAAAATAAGTCGAATTCTGACACGACATGACATCAAAACCATTTTCACAGCTAACAACCAAATATCCACCTACCTTCGAACACCCAAAGACACAATCCCCAATGAAACCCAAGGAATATATGAAAAACCATGCTCTAACTGTCCCAGAACATACATCGGCCAGACCAACCGACGAGTGTCCTGTAGAGCATATGAACACGAACTAGCAGTCCGTAATTCTGACACAAACTCAGCATTATTCCAACATCATTTAGAAAAAGGCCACAAAATAGATTTCAAAAACACCAAAACCGTTGCCACAGCCAAAACCCTCCAAACCAGAATTACCCGTGAAGCCATTGAAATCGAAAAACGTCCCAACTGTCTCAATAAACGCGATGATTCTCAAAGACTCCCTAATACCTGGAAACCACTCTTGGTCCGACATACTTCTATTTACTCCGACTTGGGAACTAATCCTTTCGAACCTCTCATTGACCGTCCGATACCTGATCCTGCCATAATTACTAATGAACCCTTAAATCCCACCAACCTTCAATCCCCGATCTCCAGTGATGATAGCCAGCTAGTAAGACAACTCAGACCTAGACGCAAGGTCACGCAGTCTTGAAAATGGCTCCGAAATGGGAGTCGAAACGTAGACAAGTAAATCTTTCCAGACGCGGATCAACCGGAAGTTCCAGCCAGCATATATATATATATATATATATATATATATATATATATATATATATATATATGTGTGTGTGTTCCAGATGCCCAGTCCCCACCAAGACATCCGACGGTCCTTTAGTAGCACCCGCTGCTATAAATCCTACCCAACATCCCTCGATACCTCAGTTCGATCTAAGGAGTAGGCAGATTGACACCTTAGAAAGAACTCGTGACGAGACCTGGGGAGTAGGCAGATTGAGGCCCCGGCGTCAAGTCACAAACCCTTGCCCCCTGTGACAACACCTGAGGAGTAGATTGAGACCTCAGCGTGAAGTCACATTCACCTCTTGAAAATGGCTCCAAAATCGAAGCCGAAACGTCGAGAACAAAACTCCAGACGCGGTTCAACCCGAACTCAACAACAACATATATATATATATATATATATATAAATCAAAAATATCAAAAAATCCGTATTATCCGACAGTATTCTTCTTCCAGGTAGAGCCACTGGGGAGACTCATTTTTCTTCCTTCCCTTGAACCATAATGATAAACTGATGTTTTTTTTTCAGAAATATAACTCGAGAAACATACTAAGTTCACTTTCAGACGAAAAATTCGTTATGATATTTTATTAATTTCCATATGAATTATTATTATTTTTCGAGTCAATTTCATTTTTGCTCCACTTACGTCCAGGCATATTTCATCCCACCCAAACTTCACATAAGTTATATTGCCCTTCAAACACTAACAACTGTTGTATAGTCGTCCAAACTGATTCTATATACAAATATTCTTTTAGAAAAATCTACAAGGGTACTTACTTCTCTTAGGATTTCAAGGAATTTATTCAATTTGCAGTATGCCTGTTTGTCAGACTCTGCATCACATTTTATTGAATGCCCCCCTACTGTCATCAAACCCTGTGGTCTACTATTTTTGAAAACTTCGATACACTTATGATTTCGCTGCTCAGTTTCCATCATGGAGATTTTCATTGATCGTCTGCATTGTCAATCATTCAGTCAATATAACACTTAATGCAGTTTTAAAACTGCTTTTTTTTTCATTTTAACTGGTGGTGGTTTTAAGAAACAGTAATTTTCACTTCAACGTTCACGTGCACTTTCGCTATTTAAACAAATTCGATAGTATATGTATTGAATTCGAGATGCCATAAGGGCAAGGGATTCAATTTTCTGAATAAAACAACTAGAACGTGATCCTTCCATAAGAGGTGCACCAAGCAAATTCCAGTTCTTTTTGTCAATAATTTCGATGTCAGGAGAAGCATTGAACTGTTCCACAACTGAAGAAAAAATCTCATGAATAGAATAGAATAGAAGTTTATTTTGTGCAAGAATACAACAAATAAAAGGTTAGGAACATCTGTATAAAATAAACAACAGCAAAAACTCACAGAGGCTTTCGGCTTTGAAGAAACTACAATTCACATTATTGGAAATTTAATTCAAGACCAAATTCGTTGGAGGATGCAATTATTTTTTTGAATTCTCCCAGTACTATTTCTGCATCGCCGCCAATAGAGGATCGAGAGGATCTCCTTGTTAAACGCCCCTTTCAGAATTTATCACATCATTTACAAACTTTAGGAATATTGGCGATTGATAGTATTGACTGATATATTCAGAGGGATTTGGAATGGTGTCTCCAACTCTGTTCAACAAAATCTTTCGATAAATCAAGTTGAAAAATCTTTCGGAATCGATTTTCAGAAAAAATTTGCTGAATCGTGAGGAAAAAATCGAGTTCCGTTTATTTTTGTATTATGCTGTTTTTGACATATTTCTACAGTATACCTGTTGTGAAAATTATATTATATTCACTTATACGTTCATTTGGACTCGCAAATATAAAACATTCCGAACTATCTATTGCTTTCGAAGTAATTTTTTATCTGGTATAGATGGTGTAGACCTCAGAGGTGTAATGCCATCTACTGAGTGAACAAAGACTCAAACTCCTCAAACACCAAGTACAAGTGGTCTCTAACAACGAACACAACTATTTCAACCCGCCATTGGTCTCATCATTTTTGACATCACAATTCTTATTTCTGTCGGGGTTGTAACCTTCTCTGCAAGTAGACCAGAGACGAAATTTGTTCACTGCGAGTGATTTGTTAACACGTTTGCACCATCGACACCAGATTCGATCTACTAGTTATAGATTTGAGAGAGAGAAAATATCAATCTATGTTACCATAATAACCATCAAGTGTTGTGGTTTACAATGGCATGGATCTGAATATGGTAGGTTCTCATCAGATTGATATTTTCAGATCTTTGGCTGGTTTCCTCGAGAACTCTCCTCTTAATGTTGCCATTCTTACTTCTCAATCATGGCACAAAATTTCGTTTTCTATCCTATATTCCATGTCTCTTTCATCATTTGTCATTGTCATTCTGCCGCAAGATATCAAAATTCAATTATCACGATCACGAATATTATAAAATAATTTCCGGGATACTCCTTGTCAGAATATCGCTTTTGAATAATATTATTAAAAGACAAAAACATTTTCGTCCTTCAGAAGCATGTATTTTCATGGTTTTGTTTCTTGTAAACCTGACGAGTGAGTAATCTCACCTTTCATAACAAAATTCGAGACAAAATTTGGGTAAAGAATCTTTTATACTTACCCAATATTAAATTTTTTTCCATCATCACTTTCAGGTGAGCATTGATGCTTAGATTTGGTTATTCTTGTGGAGAAGAAAGCCAAAAAATATGTATTACATACCGAGGCGAAAAGTGAATCATTCTTGTGTGAAAAATATAGCTTACCGAGAATGACGCTTCCACGAATTTCAATGTTTTCGATCTTGGTAAATATGAATCTTCTACATGATCTCTTCTTGTCTCAAATGATTGTGTTCCTGAATTTTATACTGAATTATATGAACTATATATCGCCTACTCCCGGATTCTAATGTACAAGACAAGACAAGGTTTATTGACTACGTTATATTTTAAGAAATGTTTGTAGCAAGTCACAAAGAGTATCTCGTGTCGAGAGATAAGGTAAGATGAGTTATAGAACTATCTGAAGCATAAAGACAACATACAAACAAAGACGAAACACTGTGTATGAATAAAAAATATTAACTACAGCTTGTCTGAAATAATGACATCACATTATCACATTCTTCTGAAATGATCAATGTATTCATTGACAGAGTAGAAGCAGAACCTCAAAAGATATTTTTTCAGGCATTTTTTGAATCTAGAAACACCATAACTTTTGAATTCATGTGGTAGGTAATTATAAAGATTGTAGTTAAGGGAATTGTTTTTGCATTTAGATAGTCGGATGCGATTAGTTCGTATTTTATTTGCGTTTCTAGTATCATGATCGTGTAGATCCGATTGTTTGGTCAGTGAATCAGTTCTTTTATGTATTTATATGTATTCTATGAATCGACAGTACTAAAGTTTGTTCGATTTGTAAAAATGCAAGGCATTGGTATTTGTACAATCGGAAAACTTCTGTATGATTGAATTTATAATCTACGTATGCGACATCTTTATTACACTAGACGAAAATCAAAACCTGACCAATTCCATTCGAAACGGCAAACCGTGGTTGCATTGTTTGAAGGGAAAGTTCTCTTTAAACAATGGTGGCAGCCGTGTCAGAGTAGCAATAATATTGCGACATCTATCTAGTAGAAGTCGAAATAAAATATCGCGTGTAGAGTGCTTGAAATGTGGTTTAAAACATTGATCCAGTATTCTCGTGATATTTTGTAGATGGCAGAAGAGTCAAACCTTTTCATTGTTTTATTAGAGCAGAATTCACATACAAAGTCGAAATAACAAACTCCATTTTCATATGATCTAGGTAAGGTTTACAAGTATTGATATAGATTCCTCTGTAGGTACCTTCATTTCAACTATTTTGTGTGTATACGTAGGTAATAAAATTTTAATGAAAAAGTTCATTGATTTTTGTGCCTGAGTGAAAAATAATCTACCCAAATAGCACAAGTACGTCCAGTGGACGTACTGCAGATGTACGGTGAGGATGCATTGTACGTATTTAGGACGTACTTTTGTCTCCGACAGACGTACATAAGACCTCCCTGCGACTTACCGTTTCCGCATAGTCGGTAATCCCAGGTACGTACTTTTCTAGTCCACACAGGACCTGAAATGTACAGAAAGGGGAACTGTTTGGGACATTCCGAAAACGTACATTTTCCATTCTGTATGCGCTATCCCAAGTAGAACAAACATATTTGACCAATATTGGTTCAATATTACGGGAATATTAACCTTATATTGTAGATGATATCAATAGTGGCCACAAAAAAATGTTAACATTCGGCGATATTAGATCAATATTCGAAAACAACGTAATGATATATCATATGATATCACTTAATGAATCTAAGTATTCATATTCGGGATTTTTCATTTCTTTTTTGCCAAATAGTCAAGATGGAAATTTTACTCATTCACGTGTACTAACCATCTAACCGAATACTTACCTGGAAAAAGACCTGGCTGCTGCGGGGCTTGAACTCTCGACCTTTTCTATGGAGATATTATTGTCGACCACTGTTACGCTCTACGGCACGAAGAGACTTGTTTTTAAGAAGGAGTTGGGTGCTATAGATGTGATGACTTCAAGTTAGTTTTGTTCGAGATGATATTAAAATTTCAGAAAGTTCAGTAACAATGAAAATATATTCGAAAAAACACTAAAGGATCACTGTCTCATGTGATGGCGGTTTTGGAATATCAAACTTGCTGTGCAAAAAATTCTGTATGTAATTTTCTGGTATTTAAATTCACCACATGTGGGAGGTCCAAACAGTATGTACAAAAAAGTACGTCAACGAGACGTCCAGATAATATGTACATACGATATCCAAAAATGTACGTATTACTATTATGTCCCGCAAACGTTTCGAAATATACGTATCTGAAAGGGACTCAATATGTAAAAACCTGGAAGGTCCAAATAGTACGAACATAGTTCTTCCAAACATGTACGTAAATGATACGTCTGAGCAGTACGTACATGGGATTCACAAAAAAACACGTCATTGGTATGTCCCTAATTCATTCCGAAAAGTACGTACCTGAAGAGGAGTTAATGTAAACGTATCAGGGACACTCAATAAAGTACGTACATAGTACTTCCAAGCATGTACGTTTTTATTACATTCCGATTGGAACGGGACCAAGTATGTACCTACATGGGACGTCTAACCAGTACATACATGGTACATCCGGTAATGTACGTTCTTCGAATGTCTCCTATCCGTCCCGGGACGTATCGACGTAACTGGGACATAAATGGTTCGTCTTCAGGACGTCGTGTGCTATTTGGGTAGGTAGGTATTCCAAAATGTTTTTCATTCATATATAGTTTGCAACTATGAGAGTGAAAAATTAAGTTTTTTGTGCGAGACGTGATGACATTACGAAGGATTATATGCCCGGATATCACCGATGTACCGATTGATTATTTTTGAAACTCTCCCGATGAAAATAAAGTCGAATGAATATTTATTTTCGATTGGTTTAAGTAATTGTGAGCCATACAGTCAATTATAAGAAGACCACTTTTTTTCCAACGGAAGTGGTAGGTATTCAGAACAACCCACCAAATATTTTTATGAAACACGTGTCGCAGGAAATCGGGTGCGATAAATCACATTTTACACTAGTTGCAAACCATTATATTTTTACCTTAATTTCAAAACCGAAACTTTATTGAACAGCGATAAATGTGATAAATGAATGAGATAGCTTTTCTATTGAATGCAATTCATCAAAATGTTGCTTTTGCATGAACATAGAAGAAATAATCAATATTGAATTTCAGAATAGATTATATTACCTATTCCATGGTAGTTTCTCTAGTGGTTATATTCCTGAAACTTAAGTTAGGTGGAAAGTTCAAACGATGCTAATTCTACCATTCCTACCACAATAGGGATGTTATTGATTTTTCCATTCACACTCGAATTTCACGAAAAAACTTGAATCAATACTCACCTTTGGAACCAAAGTCCCAAATGTACGAACCACGGTCTATAAGATGATGCCTGATCCGCACGACGTGTTGTGAAGGATGAGAAATTGCTGTTTGGAGTTTCAGAATGAAACTGGCCTGAGATTTCCAACCATGAAATAAATGTCATTGCGAGAAAGCAGATTCTCCACTATACATTTTCACATTCATGAATCTATAGTTCATAAAATGAAGTCGCGAGACTTGTCAGGAACATTTTGAAGAATTTTGCAAAATTTACGGAAAATATCGAAAATGATGAATGGAAACTCTGTTATCAGAGGTTTTTAGACACATATTCTGAAAGTAGAGTCTCTCAGCAATAAAATGATAAGTAGGTTTTTCAAAAATGTTTACTTTTATGTTTCCACGCCGGTTGTGAAGACATAGGTAATGAAAAATGAGCGAACTAAAAAACTACAGGTGCAGAAAAATATGATTTAGTAAGGCCTAAGATAAATGAAGAGGGAATGTTATATCTGATTTTTTCGAAATTAGCCCGCAGAGTCTGAGCAAACTCAGTCTCTCCAGGTAATTTGATAAGTAAACGTGAAAAAATTGTGAAATTTTCATTTTTTATTCATCATAGATCATTATTTCACCTTCTAATATCATGCCGACACCCGCGAAATATTAATGAAAAATGTTGGAGAAAATTTCATTAAAATACAGTTCAGTTTATGAATTTTTGACCAAAATCAAGGTGATATAGAGATTTTAGTCGAGCGTTGGGATAAATCTTATGCAATCCTGAGTTATTAGCGCGGAAACCTGAACATTTCAATTATAGCTCATTATGTCTTATAGGAAGCAATTTTCAAAAAAACATGATGATACTAATTTTTATGACAATTTTCACGCTATATAAGTTTGTTCCTATACATTATATCGGAATTTTTGACCCCTTCCAAGTTATTGAGGCAGTAACGATTTTCCGAGTTTTCCCGATAATTTTCACTATTCTCCATAGGCACACGCAGAAAAAACTTTTTTTTCTTAAAGTACTTCACAAAGACTGCCCTTGTATCAAAAATAATGCCTATTGTATTTAGTGTCAGGTTCAAACCCCAGGACAAGGTAATTTTTGTATCAACACTCTTCCTTAGCCTATCAACATCATTTTTTGCCATATTCCCCTAGAATCTCCTACGAGTCGAGTTGCATTTTTGGCGTCTGATCGTTTTTTTCTAGCATATTTGATATCAGTTCTCTATCAATGTGAATGAATGAATGGTGAAGGCGCCAGTGACTTTTTTCTGTATCTTATTTTACTCATAAACTCGGCTGAATGATAACGTCGTTATCTTCTGGAATTTCGGCAATGAACTGATCTGTCTCAATTATGAGAAAACGTTGACTGAATCGAATTTTTTTAAACATGAATTTTTCTAGTTGAAAATTCAAATTTCGTCGTTTTTGAATTTTCATATTGCGAAAAAATGCCTGCCTGTTTACCCCTCCATCATGATGTGAAAAATTTTTGTCACTTTGTGTATCTTCAACTCCCATAGAAGAATTATAATTATTGCATTCCCTTGATACATTCAATGGATTTAGTGAGGTGAGGTTGCAAAATGAATGAGTCGTAAATAAAAGAGACCGTCTTGATTGTTTCGCGATTCTTAATGCGAAAAAAATGTTGATCGTCAATAGTTTCACCAAGAAAACCCGTTACTCTGAAATCAAAAGTACTTGATGAATACGGCGAAGAAACTGCGCAGTAAATATTATGTTCTATTTTTATGTGGACGACTAGTAAAGGTGAACGTACATCGCAATAGCCTGATTTCAGGTCATTTCGCATACGGGGGCTCGCATAAGTTTGTAGAAACAGAGTATTTTTTTCATCAGAAAATGAATATTTATGCACCTAGAATATTGAGTAGATCACAAGCGACTATTTTACAAAACCGTAGGCCTTTGGCCCGAGGATTTGTAAGTCGCCCGGGGTCATACACATCTATTAATACCAGTGGTGAATGCAAATTTTATGTTATACTAGTTGCTTATTGAATCCTTTATATGAATTTATTGAAAAATAACAGTACATATCTCTGTAGACCACAGAAGTCAATCTTGAAATTGATTTCTAGTGATAGGGAATAGACAGAATATTTCGAAGATAACTTCTAGACTGGTCTATGGTGTTTCAACTTTTTTTAGTTTTTTTTTTTTGTTTATGTGTTTATCATTTTCTTTTTCAACATTTTTACAGTTTCAACTCATTTTCGGGGGAGGAGGTTTGAAGTCTTTCTGTAATATATTTTTTTAAATATCCCCTAGTCATGCAGTCGATTCTGAATTCCTCTTCGAAATCAAAAAGAAACTGTTGAAACCTTCGGGCTTTCTCTTTCCTGAAAACGAAAGAAAAACTTTTTTCTCTAGTATCTGTTCTTATAATAATACATAATGTAACTGATTAAAGATAACCAAACCACTGTTCTATCTATGGAAGGGCTAGTCTGAATTTGTTTATTTCATCTTTCATTCAAAAATGAAACATTTTTGATCGATGTGAACATGAAACATAAAAACCTTATTTTCAATGACAAAAATGATCAGATGAGTTCTTTCGTCATCCTCCCCCGTCACAGATGAGCATAATCAGTCAGGTTCATAATCAAATATTACGAAACTCCTACCGAGAAAAATTTTCCACAATGTGATGTAGTGAATTCCTAAGAAGTATATGCACCACTCCAACCACAATATAATCGTTATATCGTGAAATTTCTTCGAATGACTTTATGGAAAAATTATATGACACTAATGAAGTTGCTGAATCACAGTTTGATGAATGGGATTTTTTGAGATATTTTTTTTTCAGGTTCCCTACAAAATCCAAACGAGAATGCCAACGATATAAAATATTTTGAAGTCTTTCATAAACTAAAATAATTTCGGTGATATTTAATAGTTATTTACTAGTGTATTATGTTGAAAAGAAGAAGAATTCTCAAGTGGCTTAAGAAACATAACACACACAGTGTTTTATCCAACACATGATAGTTATGACTGTCAATATAAATGTCATTTTAGACAAATTAACTATCGAGTAACACACTAGTTGAGGATAGGTTACTTGTTCAATTGACTTTAATAATGACAGTCATAACTGTCATGTGTTGGATAAACGATATTTTTATTCATTCGTATACCTACATTTTGATATTTTTGGCACCAAATATTCACTGCATTAACTGCACTCTTGAACCACAGATGAAAATGGAAACTATGTAGAACATTTCAAAGGCATATATTATTCTATATTAGTTGCGTATCTTCTGAAGTCTAAAATATTTAGCACGATTTCGCTAAAGGCAAAATAATACTCAATGCTAAAGTTATTGGCTCAACGTCTGCTTGTTATAACCTTCTATATAGAAGTGAGCAATAAAAATGTTGGGGATGTTACACAACCAAGTTGGTATCACCTAGGTATTCTATAAGTAACATATAAACAGATCTTGGTATTTATATTTGGTAATTAGTAACAAGATTGTTTTTTTGATATGATAATTCTAAGTGCATTTCACTCATTAAAACTACACTATTGTGCATTTTCTCTACAATTCACAATATCACCATTAAAAACCTCCCACTTACAAATAATAATTGAGAAAAACAATTATACCACGACGCCCAAGCCATACAATGAAACAGCCTACGTTTTTATAATTATTTAGTTTTTATACCCTTCGAATTGACTTTGCATCGACAAAAAAGGACTTGTAGTTTCTTCTGTGTTGGAATCCGAACCAAGGCAGAGACACAAGGATTCAGGCTCTCATAAATGAAACTGGAACCTCTGGTGCAATAAAAAAGTCTTTTTGGATGTCAATTGTCCTGATTGATTAATCCTATTCTCCTGAAAATACTAGTCTTGTTAGCGAAACGCGAGTCAATTGCAAGTAATATCAATTTAGTGTTATGGTAACTGATCTTCAAAAAAATTCTAATAGTCGATTGCACCAACTTTTTCTTATGGGAGCATCAAGCTAATGGGTAATAAAAGGTCAGTTAACGCACTGCACCATAGTTTGAGAGATTATCAAACACCCATTGATGAACCCTCACCTATCTCATAGAGTTCCTTTGTTAATGGTCTCATAACAAAAAGTATATGCAATCGACTGTAAGGCTCTCATGTTAACTCTGCACCAGCTACCATCAATCGATAAGCTCCGGCAGTATTACTTATCTTGATTGGTAAAAGTGAAGTTTTAAGATGTGATTCTGATGAAAAATATATGGGTTTTAAAATGATATCACAGTTAAGAATATTAAGATATTATAGATCTCTAAAAGATTATCCCCGATATATTTCTCAGTAATCTTAACTTCTGTCAATATACCGACTCATATAATCTAAAAAGTTCGACCCCTTTCTGTTGCAAAATCTTTTACTTTCAACCATTAGTTTCGAAATGTGTGGTTTTCATTAGAATGTTAATGACTGGATTCGTTCATAATGTGTAGTTTACACCAGAATCAATAATGACAATTGGATGTATTTTTCAATAGACGTCTCGGTGATTGCTACAATTAAAAAGGCTGAAATCATTCATTGAATCGTTCAATTATTGTGTCTCATACGTCAAATAACATACGCAATAAGGCAAGCAGACGTTTGGGGCATATGGGACTCAGTAAGTAAAGCTTCCACACACTGACACAAGAGGATTTTTTTCAATATTAAAAAAAAAGAGCGAATCATCGCAGGTAGAAAACTATTTCACTGTAACTGAAGAAAGTGTTATTATTGGTCAAGTTTTTTCGTCAATATTTCAGCGACTAGTAAATTAAAAAAAAGATTAGAAGAATAAAATTCGTGAAAGTTCACCACCCTCTTAACTTTTGACCGGGACAAAATATCAAGGTGAGACGAAGATTACTTTCGATGGCGTCATATTCAGTACTCATAAATGAAAAAAACTCATTTCACATCACTCGTCATCCAAAGGGATTGTTAACTTTTTGTCATATGAAAAAGAGACTAGTGATGATTCGTTTGACAGGACATTCAATTCTCTCATCAACCCAGGTTCACTTTTGAAAATTGGTTTCTGAGTTACCAGTCGCTACCCAGCGAACACAAATACATCCCCAAGATATTGCAACGATGTCATGATGTGACTTGCGATATCACTTTTTGAGTCGCAAGGATATCGCAGTTACATCGCAGCGATGGCATTTTGTCACTCTCAAGAGATGAGTTTTTATATTTTACAATAACGACAATATGATGTTTGCGTTATAGCAGTAGCACGAATTGTGCGAAAAACTGTCCTAAATGAATGAAAATTAAAAGTAAAGATATATTCAAGAAATAATACAGTTTATTAATAGATGATATGAATGGAAAGAAATCACATCATCATCGGAAATAAAAAATAACATTCCATTGTTCCAAAAAGGATTCGCAATCATTTGAAAACTGGAATCAATGAAATAATGAAAAACGTTTTTTTTTCTCTCCTCAACCAGATTGCTCGTCTCGATTTAGTGCAATTAACTGAATGTATGACAATATACAGGTATGCTTGATTTGGTGCTCGAATTCGACATATTCGCGATATCCCCGAAACATCCCAAATAGAATGTCCCCTTGATATATCAACTGTTACGTGTCACCATTACATCTAGCAGAAATCGCAGAAACGTAATCAAATGATATTATTACATCTTGGAGATGTTATTGTCACATATGTGTTTGCTGGGTGGTCAGTTACTATATAATTGATATTACTCGCACCGGAGGCGCATTTCGCTAACAAGATCAGCATCTTCAGGAGAGGAGAATTGATACTGAATTCGAAGACTAAGGTGAGTTATTTATTTGTTTCACAATCCAGGCAGTGCAGGTAAGAGCTATACCTGCAAAGGTTTCTCTTGTTGCGATATGGACTTCATATATTTCTTGATAATCAACTAATTATTGAATAGTTATTATCTGAATCTGATATAGGTGGTATAAACCCCAAAGGAGGAACGCAATCTACTAGCTGGGCATAGTCTCAAACACCAGGTCTCTAACAGCGAACACATCGTACGACAAAGCCTTTACAAATTACCCGCCGCTAACTAGAATCGTTCGGTCTACTTGCAGAGAAGGCTACAACCCTATATTTATATCAATTCGAAACGTTACCAAAAAACTGTTTCACTACGAGATCCTTCAACTGATATTTTCAGAGTTACTTCAATTACATGAATCATTATTTATTAAATCAGTGAGGGTGCCTCGCATCGGTGAAGCAGACTACTAGTGAATTTAAAATCTGATGATAATGAGAAATCTTATATATAAGAAGACTAATCAAGCATCAAGGATACATATAAGTTGCTGTAATGTATGTGGCATTGATATTCTGGATATAACCTATCAAATCAATGAAATCAACTTGATTTATATCCACGAATTCGACATATTCGCGATGATACATCCATTATCTACGAAACATCCCAAATTGAATGTCCCCTTGATATCTCAACTGTTACGTATCACCATTACATCTAGCAGAAATCGCAGTAATGTAATCAAATGATAGTATTACATCTTGGAGATGTTAATGTCACAGCAGAATACTAGTGAATTCAAAATCTGATGATAATGAGATGATAATGAGAAATCTTATGTATAAGAAGACTAATCAAGCATCAAGGATACATATAAGTTGCTGTAATGTATGTGGCATTGATATTCTGGATATAACCTATCAAATCAATGAAATCAACTTGATTTATATCCACGACTAGTATTCCAGCTTTTTCAGAAAAATTGGGAAACATATGTTCACGTTTGAAATAGAAATTTTGGTACTGTTTCTAGCTTTTCTAGCTTTTTCGATGTACAAAGTTTGTTTACCAACGTACCTATCAACAAAACTTTAGAAATCGTCGAATCCAAGTTAGAAAATGATAGGAATCTTTATCCAAAGAACGAAGTTGAATATAGATGCCATAATGGATACTATAAAAATATCTTCAGAAAAAACATATTTTCAGTTCAAAAATCACTCTTATCCAGGAGAATTCGGGATGGCTATGGGTTCACCTCTTTCTCCAATTCTGACTATTCTGAGTAATATTTATATGGAGTATTTTGATGATTCTTCCTTAGAAAGTTGTCCGAATGGACCGAAAGTATAGTGTTCATAATGGAAATAAAAAGGAACGATGAATTTCCTTTCCTTGATGTAATGGTATAGAAATCGACACTTCATATAGACACAAGTGTTTATCGAAAGAAAATACATACCAACAGATTTCTTCACTATGATACAAATCACCATACAAGTGTTGAAAAAGGTATAGTAAAATGTCTTTTCGATAGAACAAAAGTAGTATGCAATTCGAAATATTGATAGAGAAGTTAATTTCATAAAATCAATATCGAAGGAAAGTGGATATCCAGAGAATTTTTTAGAAAATACATTGGCTGAAATTGAAAATCGTAACACACCCTATAACGAAGACATACTACCTGCACAAACAACACATCCTGTATCAAATGTTATAGAGACTCTCATTGAAAATACATTGGCTGAAATTGAAAATCGTAACACACCCCATAATGAAGACATACAACCTGCACAAACATCCTGAATCAAATATTATACCTCATGTCCCTTGACGAAGATAAAATGGATTGGCAGCAGGTACAATGTTAGAACATTCAAAACAACAAATACTTTACGTTCATAATACTGACAGACACTCACTAAACCAACTGACATAACAGAAAACACAAAGAATTGTATTTATCGAATCTCTTGTTCTTGCTGTCAAAAATATATCGGTGAAACGTCCAGACCTCTAGAAGTGCGAAAGAGTGAACACAAGATACATCAAGAACAGACAGATTAGTGGTTCTAAATTATCAGAACACATTGTCACTGCCAATGGAGACCATACAGTTGACTGGAATGAATGATACTCAAATGATAGCAAGAGAGATCAACAGCAGGAGAAGAAAGGAATCTGCTTTTTCATGCTATGTGCGGATGCTTGCATCTCAAACAGTTCTGATGATATGGATCACAACTGGCGCCACTCTTGAAAGGCATATGTCAAGACTCAGATTTCTGACATTTACAAAAAGTGGACACAAAAACTGAAATAGAAGAGAAAAGAACGGAAGCAAATTTGATTTCCGAAACGTCAACGATAATTACTTCGACGAATATTATTTCTTGTATTTTTTTTGAGAGGCAAATTTGAGATATACGAAAAGTTTCTGACTGATTGATCGTGGTCAATTTAGAAGGAACTATTTTTGAATTTTCGCAGCAACTTCTCGGGGTAGATTGGAAATATGTCCTTCTACACTAGTGTAGATTCAATATCAATTTCTATTTTTTCAGATTGTAAGAACCCAAAAAAGCTAGAAAAAAAAAATAGGTGTTCTTCATTTCATTTTCATACTGTTCATAGTGTATGGAAACCTTTAATCCAACAGAAATGCTCCCAACTGCACGAATTAACACACTGACGGGTTCGAGTGAGATAAGATCTCGGTTAGCGTACAAACTGGATTCAACCAGTTTCATTTCATAATCTAAAAATAGTAGAGGCGGGAGTAGAGATTACAAAGGTGTAGATTTGCCTGATTATCCGTAACTCGTGCTGATGTAATTTCGATCTAAATTCGCATCATAGACGTGGTAATGACTCGTGATGTTGATTTTTAGCGAAAAAGTTAAAAATATAAAAAAGCAATTGCATTTCATCCACTCGAGGTCGTAATTTGATCGGTTGACGTACTTCAAAGATTAATACCCGCGGTATTCTCTGGACTTTGTATTGGAATCGATTTGAGATTTGTATCTCATATGTATCTGGTGAAAGTCGACATACTCATGAGCTGATTGTGAAAAGAAGCAAAATATTGATTAGGTTATTGTTAAGTACCTTCCGAGTTGCATCATGAGGAGAATGCTTCGAATGCAGTCTGTTGAACTCGGTCGGCAAACATCACATTACTGTCACTGACGACAAAATTCACTTGAAGTATCAACGGAATTTCACAACGAAGTTCCAAATGTATTTCATTCATTTTGGTTTTCGCTTCAGAGCATTGAGTAATTTTGCTTTCGGCCTATTTCCTGTTTCCACCAAGGAATATAGATCAACTAATCACGACCAACTAAAAGCTTTTTGGTACCGACATATTTTGCTATGATCTCCGTTTCGAATTCTGGAAAGAGCTTTTCAACAACACCCATATCAGTAGTCATACCCCTAAGATTATCTTCGGTTAAGGTAGAGTCAGGTATATTTCAATTAAGACATATGGATCTCACGGAATTGAGTTGATCATTTTCAAAATTTGTTTCATATAAATTTTCAATATATTCATGGATCATCGAAAGCACCTATGAAGAGAAAAGAAACTCCTAACCAGCATAGATGAACCTGACGAATATTTATTTATTTTTATCTATTTATACTCTTACAAACACAAAGAATGTACTTATCATCGGCGAACATTTATTCTATGTAGAGGCCAAGGATTTGTACTGATGTGTGAAACCAAAACGAATATCCGTGTATCGCTTCTATATATGGATCTATCTCAAATCTCAATCACCCAGCTGATAGATATAAAAATAATTTTCTTCGTGTTGATCTAGGAATGGAAGGTAGAATCTGTATGAAATCTACCAAATATTTTTCACGAGGAAGCCTTCGTTTTATTTATTAAATTGAACATTTCCATACTTTTCAGGTTAGTTATGCACAGGATTTCAACAATTCATTGCAATTCTTTGAAGAATGTGAAACATTAGGTAGTATTCGGATAAAAATTCATATAGTTATGAACTTTCAAGCCTAACACTTTTCTCCATGTAATTTGGCACAAAACTGGAAATATATACCTATTCTCAATGTTTTTTAACTAATACTTTTTATTCTCATAGCTTCAAACCAATAAGGAGAGAGAGAATATCGAATTCATCTAGCTTATCCTCTCTACTGAAATTTTGGAAATGTTTTTCAGTTTCTTAGGCTTATTGCGCCTTACTTGTCCCATATACAAGTTCATACCGGTCGATTGCTGAATGTCTGTCATTTCAATTCATATTGTAATCAACTTTCTCGAAATTCAACCCTAATATTGGCTATTTCTGTGTTTTTCTCTATATAATTAGACATAACATTGACAATGAATCGCTATTCTCAAACTTTTTTCAAAATTATTGAATGCATTAGAAGTATCGACACAAAAGTGAAATATGTGGAAAATCAATGGCTTTACTGTTATGGATAATAACAATAAATATTAGGTATAATTTTTTTCGGGAAAAATCCCAAAATTTCAAAAAAGCTCTTTAGTCTCTCAGGCTCATTGCGTTTTGCTTGTCATACGAGCTCATAGAGGTCGATTGCTGAATGTCTGCCATATTCTTCTAAACTCAGAATTATGACCAGAGTTGGTTTTCCAATATTATGTCGCCTTCTCTCTATGATCCAGAAACTTTCATAGACAGTTCTCTACAACCATTACAACAAAATAATCAAATGCATATATAAATTAGTTCCAATGTAACAGAGGCAAAGACTGAGTGAATTTTCACTTATAATCTCCCTAGAGCATGAATTTTTTCGGGACATTTTGAGTTGTGAATATTTTCTCAAAAAAACGCATAGTATGAAAATTTTATGTCTGAACTATCTGAAACTGAATTCAATAAAATTATTTACATCTAATCTGAATCAATATATTCGGAATTCCAATTGAAATAATATAAATAGTTTCAAGAAAGAAAGGAATGATGATATGAAGATAAAAGTGAGCTAAAGGCGATTTGAAGCTGGATGTTTAAATAAGTAGTGCGCTGTTTTACCCCTATAGGCTAACGCTAATAAAATATTTTTCAACAAATTCTGACTTACAGCTGATGAGCAAGTCAAAAATCAATTCGTTTCCCATTCCAGGATTGGAAGCATTCAGTATCTCGAGACAAATATTTGATGCAGTTTGATCTATAAATATTTCACTGAAATCACTCGTTTCAAGAGATACTTCGTTGTGAAATTTCAATAACGAAATTGACAGATGACTGCAGTGACGTTTGGAGACAGGAAAATTTCCACTTATTAATTTTCCAGCAAAATGGAATTTCCTCTGCAGTCGTATTGTTGCCATAACAATAGCAATAGGTCTAAATGAGAACATATTGGCTCAAATTCACAGTCATGAAATTATCAAAAGAATAAGGTTTGGGTTGATTATCAATCTCGTTTCTATAACTGATTCTTAGGAAATCGAGTTTAGTTTATGGAAGTGTAAAAAGTTCTTCAAGTTTACAGTTACAGATTTTTTTGTGAAATAACTGTTTTTTTCAATTATTTCCTACCGGATTATAAGTTTGAATTCTGCCTTATTCATCAACACAGGGTTCTTCGAATCAACCTAGCAGATGGCCCGAGTCCTAACCTGCTCTGTATATCTTCACGTGCTTCGGTCGTTACTTGAATACTCTCGTCGGCTTTTACACCACACCTTCCGCTTATTTCATAATGCCGAGTCTGGGATAGGCCAACCGTCTCCGATTTGTTCTACGCCTTTTGTTGGCCTTGAACACGGCAGAATTCACTTCCCATGCTTGGGGACCCAGAAGCTGAATTCAACTTTAGACTCGGGTTCGCAAGTTTTTCTTTCATCTACGTGCCGATGGAGGGCATGAGGAGCGTCTGATGGGACGTTCAGACGGTTTTATATTGAACGTGTGGCGCGCCAAATGAGAGTCATAGGCACGTGTCACGGTCTCGATAATTTCACAAGTTTTCAGTTCAGATATTTTCACAAAAGCTATTATTTCTGTGGAAAGTATGTAGTTTTGGGACACTTTTTTTTTGTTTTTCTCTCAAAGGAATATCAAGAGGATACGAGACTCCTTTGAGTATTATCGTTAATACCAGCGAAAACTTCTGTGATATGTCTTCCTATTTTGGAATAAGTTTCGGCCGCTCGCTTCTCTAGTTATTTGTTCTTTCGATGAGAGCTGTCATGAATGAATGATCAATGGTACCAGAAGCATAACTATTTGGTTGCCTGGAAAAATGTTTTCCTCAACTATTTCAAAGCCAAATTTTTGTTTTCAATTCGTGGTAGATGTTCGTTTGAACATATTGAACATTTTTTCATACTTTCAACCGCTGCACATAAATAAGTAGCATAACCCACCTTTTTGTTTTCACCAGAAAAGCCCTAGCCGCCATACCATTTCGATACCTCATCCCACCTTGTCCGATACTTTTTTCGTGAATATAATTTCTGAAATTTTGTAATCTTGCAACTCAAAAATCAATGATACCTCACGAAATTTCAAATTTAGCTCTTTATCGAAATATATAATACATGCATATATGCAAAAAAAGGATTGACAAATGCGGAATGAGTCAATACATTGAAGTAAAAGAGGATCAATTGAGTTTCTGCGATTTAAAGCCACTTAAGCTACCCATATAGTTGTTTCAATACCCAATTACAAATTCTCAATCATGTCGCAACTTGCAATTTCTTTTTATTCCTGATTCCCCCTTCGGAAATTATATCCAAATCACTTTGATTAATTTTCCCATTCAGATATTTTCCACCTACGTTCATTTTAGGTATGGTCGGTCATTTTTTACGTGATTATTGCGGTTATGTGCTGTGAATGAAATGATACTTCAATGACACATCCATTCATGATTATCTGTAATCAAAATTAGCTACAGTGGTTTTTCGAATATCAGTACAAAGGGCCCGATCAAGGTAGCTAGATTTGATTTTGAACAAAATATTCCTAAAATCAACCAGGTATTTGAAAATACAATATTCGAAATCTAGTACCAGAACGATAAATAATTACCACAAAGGATTTCAAATTGAATCCACTCACTGTAATGATTCATTCATAGACATTCAACTTCAAATTCCGCGTACCAATTCATATATCATATAGTAATGATAGGAGCCTGCGTTGTAGAAGTGGAAACTTTGTTCCCAAGTTCAATTGCCTGAGCATTTCACGAATACTTTTACTAAACATGCATTTCATCAACCTTATCAGGAGATACGTTGATAAGATACTTGTTTTTGCTATTTTTCACTATTTGCAACTTTGAAAAAGCAAATAATATGATCTGCTAATCATTGGTAACTTTTCGATTTATTAACCATGGACGGCAGATGTTTGATACGGATGTTTCATCTACAAATACTACATACATCATCAAAGGCGATGCGGATAAATTTTGTCACCGTTGCAGATAAAACGTTAAGACCAAAAACATACAAACCACCGCTAGCATAAAAAAAATGGAATATGAAACTTAACTGTCAGCTGAGTCCTCGACAGCCAACTGGGTATCTCGTCCGAGCACTTCGATTGGCTATTGGTTTGTCTGACAGCTAAGTCTCTCAACAGTGCTGAATCAAAAACTTGTTCCCAAGTCATATTATTGAAATAATGCTGAGTATAAGAACCAAGCGGTTAGCATTTTGGTACTGTTTCTGTACAAGCAGTCGGTTGTCTAGATACTCCCCACAGCTCTATAGGTAGGTATCTACGCCGCCGACTTGTCGATCTTGCAAAAAGTTTCGTAATGTTTCGTACTTATACTACTGTCTGGCGCCACTGACGGTTATGAAGTCGATTGTTTAAAGCGATGAATAAAACAATTCGAAGAAAATTCATTTACTTTGTCGGCTGTTATCTTTTGCAAATTTTCCTGAATCAGGAATACAATTGATTTTCTCCTCGTTTTTCTCTACAAAATTCTTATGGAGAGTTTTATACAGGATGGCCAATGAGGGAAAGTTTATGGATGAAATCCTATCATTGCTTTCCGCATTGCTATTGATCTTCATGAATCATAACTGGAGTTTATGAGATATAAATGGCATTGAAGCACATTTTTTAAAGCCGTCCTATTATTTTCGAGTCCCACGTAGGCGAATAACATTTACAAATAATGAAAATAATTACAGTTGTTGGATGCTTCATATAGTTTATATATTTGCAATACCTACTTGAACATAAAATTGATTGAGCTCAACCTTTCCAATATTCAATTTCGGTTCGTTATATAATATTTTTTGAATGGTTGTGAATAAAATAATATACAAACCTCAGCAAAAGTGACATTTCTCTCCCGAGATAATTGTTAATTTTCAAGATTCGAGCTTCACCTTCAACAAAGTAAATATCCGATAGCCATATCATGGCAGGAATTGACAGATCTGACAATGAATGGCCAGCCCTCAAAAACCCTCTACAGCTCAGACCAAATACAAAAGCAATGTTTTAATTGTGTTTGGGATAGAGCAAGCGAATGCAAAAAAACCTTTGAGGCAGACATATATTGGTAGTTTACCTGAGAAATTTGAAGCTTCAGAAAGTTTTGATAAGTACTCAATGACCCCCAAGGTTCATCTCATTTGCTTATGAGAGCTATCAAGATTGGGATCAATCAATGAAAATATATGCCTATTCCGATAAGATTCCGATATAAATAGAAAATCTTCTTGGTGCACTCTTTCCACAGTCATAAAATTGTCACTTTGAATATATTTTCTCATCGCTTTCGACCTAAATAAAAATTAGAGAAACTGGCACAACAAAGATTCACCGACATGTTCGGAATATTCACTTATTGCCCTACATATCGAAAATTATTCCAAAAATTATCTCGTACCTCTTGATAAAATGCTCATCGTAGCAAAATATACATTTTCACTTATGCAAATATGAATACAATCACTCAATGTTACCCTTCATTTTTCCAAAAATGTTAGACAAAATCAATTATCGCACTTCAGAAAATTTCTCATCTATTTCATTTACAGGTTTAGCATTGATAAATAAATAATATTGCGGTGAATTACTTTCTTTCGATTATAATTTTCGATACAATAAGCGTTTGTCACTCCTCACTCCTTTATCTCACACTGAAAAAAATTTAAATTTTGAATTTTTTTTTTCAGTGCTACCAGTCTCCGAAGTGCCAGAAAGTGATTATTCACGGTAAGATTGCATGTAACTATACTCGTTTCTTTTTGGAGAGTTCTGAGAGCATTTCCACTTTTCGATATCCTTCCCTATATCTTTCGATTTCCTTCATAAAACGGGAATTACTCCCTGATAAATCAAATCAAAGAAGATCTATGATATCCACTTGCTGCAAACTAATTAAATGGTTCATAAATGGACGAAAGTCTATAAATATAACTCGTTTATACGCCACTAAAAGGTTTGAATTCATCTGAGTGGTAGAGTTATTGATCTTTCAATTTACATCAATTAATATCGTACGATCATAACAATATGAATACTATGCTGAAAATATATCTAACAATAATGTAGTCTAATCGATTGAATGATTTCGAACAAATTGTGCGTAATAACTTTTCGACGAAAGAATTCACTATATTTCCTGGGTTCGGTCTGTACACACCTGAACACCCTGTAGGTCAACTCTTGCTCCTAGAGTGATAACGAGAGAAAAATTGATTTGGATCAAGCACCGAGATATGTGAAATATAAATATATTGTCGGGAGTAATTACACAAGTGCTTCAAAATTACCAACAATTTTCCATGAAAGCATGTTGTCTAAGAACTGCACGAGTTTATTTTCATATTTTGTCGAAAGAGCCCGACTCCGAAGGAAGAGGGCTCTTTTAGCAAAATTTGAAAATAACCGAATGCAGTTTTTTTACTGACAACATGCTTGAATGGAAAATTATCAAGTTTATTTTGATGCACGATTGTAATTCGGTAGAATATTTCCGGAGTTAAAACAACGACGTTTGAAATTCAGTATGTATGCCTGTCAAGATGACAAATGTACATTTTAACAATCGTTACCATAGATACACGGACCGAGTGGCTATTTTTCGATACCAACCGGGTATTTACCAGACCGAAAATGTCCCGCCGGGAATTTATCGGGAGTAATTACACAAGTGCTTCAAAATTACCGATAATTTTCCATGAAAGCATGTTGTCTAAAATCTGCATGAGTTTATTTTCATATTTTGTCGAAAGAGCCCGACTCCGAAGGAGGAGGGCTCTTTTAGCAAAATATGAAAATAACCGAATGCATTTTTTTTACTGACAACATGCTTGAATGAAAAAAGATCAGGTTTATTTTGATGCCCGAGTGTAAAACAACGACGTTTAAAATTCAGTATTTATGCCTGTCAAGATGACAAATGTACATTTTAACAATCGTTACTATAGATACACGGACCGAGCGGGTATTTGTCGATACCTACCGGGTATTTAATAGCCCGAAAATGTCTCGCCGGGAATTTATCGCTGTAATTGATCGAAAATGTCCCGCTTCATGTGGGATTTTTAACATACGATGGAAATATTCGCTGTAATTGATCGAAAATGTCCCGCTTCATATGGGATTTTTAACATACGATGGAAATATTCGAAGAATATTCAATTGAATCATTCCTTGTTTTCCATATTTTCTCAAAATAACATTTGAATTTGGATATTGCTCTCGAGCAATTAGTCTTTCTTGAGAAATAGAATAAAAAAGTATATATCGCTTGATAGTGTTTTTCTTTCTAGTTAACTTTTTATTATATCACATCGAGTGAGTCCACAATGTTCTGATCATATTTCACTCAAAAACAACTTATAATTTCCGGGTGTTAGTTATTGATGTATTATAGACTTCAAATACTGTTTGATTGTCATTATTATGTGGTGGATGGATTCTTCCTTCTCTTTCTTTCAATCTGAACAGAGGGAACGTCGAAGATAAGTATTTTGATAAATATTTATTGTTGTATTTTATTGATAGGCAAATTTGAGAAATACAAGAAATTGCTGACGTGTTCCATTCAGAAGGAACTGTTTTTCAATTATCGCAGCAACTTATCGGGGTAGGTTAAAAATCAGTCCTTCTACACATGAATAGATTCCAATATTAGTTCTTATTTCAAATTGTGGTAGGTTAAGAGCCCAGAAAAACTACGAAGAAAGAATCCAAATATTTAGGGTTAGTTTCAAATGTTTATATGTTATAAGTATGTAAATTTATATTATTTCATTTTAATTTTCTGTGTGTTTAATATTTCGAAATAAACCAAAATCTTTCATGTTTAGGAACACAGTTTAGTGAACCTTACCAGGCAATTCTAATATGAGGAGCTGATGAAAAAATGTCAATTTTGAAATACCTGATATTTATTCATAAAATGTATCTTTAACATATGCTATATTCAAATTAGATGATTGAATAAATATTATTATTATTGCAGGGTGGTTCCCCCTGAGAACGTCAGGACTTATTTGCGCGTGAATAAACTGCTTCCTAGTTTATCCCCTGAAACGTGCAATTATGATGATGATGTTATGAATCAAATTATATTCTTGTGTTTTCGAAGATCACTCTCAGTTTCGACAACTCCATCCTCCAAAAAACATTCAACCTATTTGAAAGAAAATCAAGATTTTTGTGTATCCAAAAATAGAAACTAGGTTTATTGATATTACTTCAGAAGAATGTCAGACTGCCTGCTTTTATTCAGATTTATTTAAAGTTATACCCACATTGAAAAACATCTTTTCCATTAATTGAGAATTTTGTCCCGTTTCGTGATCAGCTGAGTAGATGACACAAGAATGATTTGAAATCATTCACACATCATCTGAAAATGCCTTGAAACATGATATCAATATTTTTTTGATTTTTTCTGTTTGATTGTATTGATTTCAATTTTTTATTTCATTTTTTTCTCAAATTTCACCCGATATATTTTAATGTAATATATAATTCTGAAAATATATAGTTTCAATTGTGTTATTGATAAATTGATTTTCTATGTTTACGTTTTGACTAAAGAATGTAAGCGACGCTCACGATCAGTGAATACGATCTATTGCGACGGTAATCAAAATTCGATGTTACAATACTTTGTTTTGTGATCAGAGTCTCGAAGGAAACATACCGTACCCATAAACAAGGTCACATTATGTTGCAAAAACCTGAGTCGAAAAATTAAATGAATTGTTTGTTGCCTGGATAGTGAAACGAAAAATATTCACTACTTTCAGATCATACAGCACACAAGCAGTAACAGTGTTTGTTTAGTATCAATTACCTCGAGAGTCTCTGCACTTAGACAATTTTAGAAAGACATAACATTGTGTTGAATCAATTTTAATCGAATTCGCTGAATTTGTTGATTGGAATGATCACCTAATGGTACCTTAAGAGAGTCATAGTTACGACCGCACCGGGGGGTTCTGGGGGGGCCGGTCAGGCCCCCTCAGAAGTAGCTAGCAACTGAGTTAGATAGGACACGAGATTACGCACGAGAAAAAAACTATTTCCTAAAAATATATTTTTTATTCGATTTTAAAAAGGATTTGAAACAGAAATTCGCTGAATTTGCTTACGCGTCCTTGGCCAGCTCTTTCATAATCCCTGTTTTTTGTGAGGAGTATTTCTGAAAATGTTTCGGAATATAAATTATTCCCATATTGAAAATCATCGCATGTACAATTGAAGTAAATAATAATACCAAATGGTCAACGATGAAATAAATATTTTTTCTAATTTTGAATCAGGGTGAGTTTATAAACACTCTAATCCCGAAGGGCTAGGCATTCAAAACTGAAAAAGTTGAACAAGCGTTTATCAAGCGGTAGCAGTTTTCACAATCAGGCCAAAGGAATTTCAACTTCTCCAAGGTCGCTAAATCAAGATGAAATCATAGAACGCATGCACGTACAGATTTTGAGATGGCCGTCGTGCTCGGAAAAGCGCGCTCGTGTTTTGAAGACTTTAGACCCATCTCGAACAAAAAATATGTTACTTTAAACTACTTCCATATTTTTGTTTCGCATCTATTCGGTATTTTTATCATTTTTCGTTATTATTACCGAAATTTCCGGAAAGTGACATGAAAATTCCGATTCGTTTCCCTCTGATACAGCTCTGATATAGACTTAACCTGGGTACGGCTCTGGTATATGTGGTATACACCACATGGACTGGCACTGGCGGTATCACCATTATCGTAGCCTACAGCAGTGGTTTTTTTATGACTGCTAACCCAGCATTTAACGAATGGAAATTTCCAGACCTCTCTTGCAGACTGCTGGTTAGCTATTGAAGAATTTTACCAGTGGCGTATCTCACTCTTCAACAGACCTACCTTAAAAAAATTGGTGAAAGCGAATTATTCATGGAGAAAAGAGGTTTTATTTATGGAATTAATTTTGAAAATAACTGATCGATGCCTTTTTTAGGTGATAACGACGGCTTGTAGACTGTAGTCTTTCAAAATCTTCCAGTTGAATAATAATCCTTCAGAAGAACCGGTAATTTATTAATACAGAAATTGGAAAATAGAGATGAGGAATAAAAGAAGATTCGGGAGAATTAGTAATGAGAACTATATTGATGTCTTGATTCGGGAAAATGGGTGATGATTATGTTTTTCATTCTTTCCAGTATTCTTCTGAGCATGTAGATTGTAGCTTCATCTAAACGTGGTCGACAGTTGTTGTTAAAAATTCGTATTGTGTAAGTTTGAAACGTTTTCTGTGGAAATTTTGCTTTCTCAGGGAGAACTGTATGAGTTCAATTCAAACAAAAAAGAAGACATGATTAAAAAGTTCTGTCGAAATATTCTTGAAAATTCCACTCGGAGTGATCTCATTGTGATTATTTTTCAATAACCTCACGATACAAATAACCTATAATTTCATGAATTCGACACACCAGTTCTCAGTATATAAAAGTAGATTTTGAAAGTTATCTGAATCACCACCTCGTTTCCTGTATATCAAGTATACCGCCTAATCAGTTTGAGAAAATTTCCTCAACCATTGGAAAATCTAATGACTAGTTGATATGCATAGAATCAGTTCTCAAATATAAGAAGGGATGTTGTAGAATCAGTAAGTTATTTCTAAAAACATGGCTTCATTGAATTTTTTTTCCAATGGCCTTGGGTAGTTACCCATTTGGCCAGTCAGAACTCAATTGGATATTCAAATGTAGATAACCAAATTTCAACAATTTGGTTATAATCACTCGGAATAACGAATCTACCACGAATAATATGAACTATTATGAAGGCATATTGTTGCTGAGCATATTAGGTAGGTACTAGTAGGATTAATCTCGTCTCCAGCATAGAAACATAATCTTCGTTGAGTCTGTTTCTACCCCTTCATCTAAAAGAAATTCACCTTGCAAATGCAAGTGTCAAGCTGTTTCGGTCTTTGGGCAGAAGATCCTTGATTAAAGACAAATTGAGGAAGTTCATGATTATTTTTTCAGTTAATTTTTTACTCTCATCGAATTGATTTTATGCATTTTCTCTCTTCAATTTACAATATAATCGAAGGAGATTATGAGCCTGAATGCAGTATTTATCATGAAGGATGCATTTAAAATTGGGATTTACGAATGTCACAGACAGTCAATGAATAACTAAGGTTTCCTCAGTCAATCTACTGTTAAGAAACTTCAGCTAAGACCTAACAACTAATCGAATGTCTCGTTCGAATAATTTAACTTCTAGCTCACCTGGTGATTAAAAAAAAAACAAACATAAAGCAAATGTTTTCATACCCAATGAATGGAGGAAACACAAAACTAATCATTACTTTGTGTTAAACAAAAATAACTTATTCGCATAAAAAATAGTTAGCGTTTCTCTCCTAGACTTGTATAGATTCTAAATTAATTCATCATTTATTCAAATCGTGGTGGCTCAAATTTCCAAACTACCTCCAATAACAGTTGTTTGATCACATTCTGGAGAACGAATTACTTATATAATGTTTACTTTGTGCTGTTTTGCAAAATCATTTTTCTCCGCTAACATGCCACATCGGTACTGACGCATTAATACTTTGAATTTACTTTGCGATATTCATCATGAATTCGTGAATTGAGTGAATGGATTCGTCATTGGAGAAAACTCATTTTATTTCCTTCAAGATAAGATAATAATATAATATATTCATTTACCAATATAAGACCGCTATCTTCTACTACACGGCATCCTGGCATTGTTTCGAGTGGAAACTTCCATTCACTTCGGAATCCAGTGGCGTAAACTCATAGTTATTTCTTGTACGGTTGATGATTCGTTCACAGAAAAAATTTCCATTCAATGATTCATGTGTTCATTCGAATATTTTCACGATTTTCAATGAACTCTTGAGAGGGCGTATTCAGGTCTTTGTTTGATTAGGAGGGGGGCTATGGAAAAATATTCTTTTTCTGGGGGGAAGAGTTTTGTTATATTTTAGATGATTTTTAGTATGTTCATTCCTCAAATTCAATATTAGTGCTCAAGTTGAGATATTCAGCCATTTTTTTTATAAACAATGTAGATTATGTCGATGAATAAAGCCCATTTATTATTATTATTATTATTTTCTGTTTAAACAAATCTAGTCGGGTCCGTACTCCCCACTGCTCCGACCCAGTGGGCGAACGCGCTAGTAAAATTAACCAATGACCACTCCCCGCACCGCGGGGTAAGTGGTCACTGGATCCGAGAATCGTGAGTCCTGAGCAGACGCAACGAACCGAGAATAACGGCCTTCTGCATGCGGCCGGCCAAGATCTCTGCCGCATTACGGCATTATTATTATTATTATTATTATTATTATTATTATTATTATGAAATTTTCAGCATGCAAATGGGTACAAGTGGTCTACAAAGCTTGAAAGCATCAACAAAAATATGATGAGGGCTTCAACGATGTTCTTTGTCAAGTTTCCCCTTAAAACGTTTTGTAGAGTTCAGCACCTCACACCAGACTGATATCATTTGTGGAAATAATAGCACTTCGGTGTTAGGGTAATTGATTTTTACAAAACGTTATAAATTTTACAATGGTTACGATGTCATCGTTCAAGTTCCCCCTTCTGTTATTTTCTTCAATAACCAACTCACTGTTTCTATATTTCTGAATTCGGATCGTTTTATAGATGAAGTATGAAGGAGTAATCATTATTCACATGTAGAGCTTGTCAAATATGGGAAAAATTTTCACATTCTTAAAGTAAGTATAGCTTATCCAATCCATCTTAGCACAGAACTAATAACGTATATTCCCAACAATCTTTGTGAAGTATACAAAGATGAAAAAAAAAACACCTATTATATGTGTTTACTGGGTTGAAATTTATTCCTTAGAGGTGTTTTTTTTCGTCATGGTCTACACTACCAATGTGCAACTGGAAAAGTATCTTAGTTTGTGCCAGGATGGATTGGATGTACAGCTTGTACATATTAAAAGAATAATCACACTGAAGTCCATCACGAGTGACAGGGCTATTGTTCAGTTTTCCGTATTCATCACTGGCTTTCGAATGAATGTATACAGAAAGTTTCAACGAAATATTTCCAATTTTTTTTCTAGAAATTTTATATTTTTCAATGTATCAATTGTAAAAATACTTCGTTACAACTTAGTTGACGATTTCAAACAAAACTGTTTATCGAATTTATCACGAATATAAAGTAATCACATATAATCAATAAACCGTTATTAGAAATTATGATCCAATGACTTCGAAATAATGAGTAAATATAATAAATTGCTAACTGATATTCACTTTTGGCAGTATCCATTTAATTTTTATGGAATGTAAATATCCCATGATATTTACTTTTTGTTTCGTATCACAGATACTAAACTAATTAGTACTCTCACTGTGATGCGCATGTTTACCTAAACCATTAACTGTTTTTTGTCTTCTCTGCTCCCTTGTGTGTGCTAAAAACTTCAATAATAGTTTGTAACGCCATAAATGAACAATTCAAATAAATATATTGGGTGAAAAATATTGGAAGAGAAATTCTCCTAAAATTCGTAATGATTTTAGAGCTAGAGTTTTAAGATTCATCTATGTCATACTGGTACATACATGAATATCTCTCAAACCTCGACCTGTTCTCTTGTATACAGCTGTGAATGATACACGTTTTCAAATATATACTGAATTGGCAATTCTTATCATTGATGACTCCAACTTGGTTAATGAAATATAGATGTTTCCATGGTAATATGTTTTTCAGGAAATCGCTAGGAAATTTTTACATTCCAGAGGAAAATTCTTAAAGAAAAAATCAAGATTTTCATACTGTAACTGAATGATATCTGCTTGCAGCTGTTAGTGTGTACTTGAATGATTGAAAACAGTTTCCATAGTAACCCAAGTAATTTGATTACGAATTTCAAGGCACCATTTATTTTGAATGAAATTATTCGCAATTTTTTCAAAACTGATTAATATCTATCTAATTTTTAAGTACCTTGCCGACCTCTTGGCACTTTTCGACTCCGTCTTCTTCTTTCATTCGAAACGTCATTCCGAGAGAAGAAATCATGAAGTGCTCAAATTCTTGCTAACGTGTACGCAACTCGATATTACAGTTGTTACACACTATCTCAGTACCAAACAGATAAGATATTGCATTGGAAATCAAAAATTTCTACAATAACTACTCGTTCCCCGAAATAAAACGTTGCCGTTTCATTATCAAGTTTCTCAAGTACAAGATTCAGTGCTCTTGTTGTTCAAGGCTAATCCATTTTTTTGTGGAAAATGGAAAATTATTTCAGTAAGTAATCCAAACTGAATTGAACACATTTCAACTTCTACATAGGCAAATGATATTCACGAAGAATGACAAAACTGACATCATAATAGAATATTATATTATTCAACGAGGTATTATTCACGAGGTGAAGTTTACAGCGACGAGCCGCAGGCGAGTGGTCTAAATCACCGAGAAAATAATAGCCATTATACGAGAGTATAAATTTATTGGTTGGAGAATTTTGTTACATCACATACACATTATTGGAAATACCATTATTTCATTCTAACAAATATTTAATTCAATACCGTCGACAGGTTCAAGGCAAGTTGGTTCGGATTCAAAAGTTATTTCGATAAATATGACACGTACATTCATATTCGCTGATAGCTCAGTGTTAGTGTAGAAGCTTCTTGCCTTCTTTTTTTTTTATTTTGGTCAGAACTGAATGAATTTTAAAATATTTGGTGATTCGCACGATAACATTTCAAAAACCGATTGTTTGTAGAAAAACAATATAATATTATAACTAAATCAAGAAAGTATTCGAAAGCAGTGAAATAATGACTCATTATTCACTAGTGAATAATGGTCGACCAAATAGAAGTATAATAGTAGATTATAGCACGAGTCAATAATGATAGCTATTATTCTGGAGGAACCGAGCCGCGTCCACGGCGTGGAAGTAATATTCTATACTTTATTTATGACTAATTTATTTATCAAAAAATAAATGATTCTTCAGTTTCATTCATTTCAATATAAATACACAAACACTACCTGGGGGTTTGACACTGACAGTGGAGTTTGGTTATATCGTTTCCAATCATTGTATTATTCAATTCGAAAAATTTTCTGAGAACAAGAGGAAATAAATACTATTTCTATTAATCCCCCGTCATTATTCCCTGAGGGAATAATATATGGCATTATAATGTAGAAACCATAAGTATAATATTTACATCATGTATAAGTCGTAAATAATGGGTATATTATACAAATAACTCTAAAATAATTATTTTTGGTTCATTCTATACAATCATTTAGAATAAATTACTGAATAAACCGCCGCAAAAGTTTTTTTGTGTTCTTAACCTACCACAATCTAAAAACATCGGAATTAATATTAGAATCTTCACAAATGTAGAAGGGCAGATTTTCAAACTACCCCAAAAACTTGCTGCGTTAATCAAAAAACTGTTCCTTCTGAATGAATTTCGAGTAATTTTTCGTTCAAAAATATGTTATATTTGGTACATACAGCTACAAATGAGCTCTATCATTTTATCGTTTTATCTAGTCCCTTGCAGTTTATCTTACAGATTCCAAAGGAGTTCAAGCAACAAGCAACATTATCGATCACATTCAAACATATGAAAACAATATTCCTTAAATCGGATTATATTCATTTAACGGTTATGTTAAAAACAAAAGTTATTCAGTGTTGCAAGCAGAAAACGGATTTCACTTCAATATTTACATTGCGGGCATTGCGGCCATATCTTACAAGACAAGTCTGAACAAGTTTGGTTGCATGAAAAATGGCAAGGACTTGGCGATCAAAGCATGAATGGTTAGTCGCGTATGTTAGTAAGGGAGCATATATCATCAGGAGTGTAACTGAATATATAACTATTATGCAAAATCATTGAGACTTATGTGTGGGTGAGCCAGAATAATTGATTTGAATGATTCAGATGTTCAACAGTCATCGTTTATCGTAAGAAAAATGAAGTGGAATACACGTTCTGAATAAATCGCTAGTTTCCAACCACATTATGAATGGGATTCGTTTTTTAATATTTTTTGTTATGTGTAAGTTTGGACAATTTATACTCACCATTTGAAACTAATTTCCAGTTGACGATTTACTTTTAGTTTTACCTATTTTTCAGTTTTCATTCAGCCACATTTAAACAATATGGAATCTATACGAGATGTAGAAAGGCAGATTCATGGTGTACTACTGTAAGTTACGTTGATGAAATTTTTTTCTTTCGAATAAGGAAAACACGAAATCATTCAGAAACTTGTATTCAATCTATTCTTCACTGTTCAAATAGACCACTCGCAGAAAACTGTCAGGACCAAGGCCGTACCCAGGGGGGAGGGGGTCAGAGGGGTTGAAACCCCCCGAAATTTTCGAAAAAAAAAGATTTTTCAAACGCATTACTCAAGTTATAATTGTTCTTTTTCTTCTTCATAGGTAAATAAGGAAGAGTTCGAACCAATCTCTAGTTAAAAATGTACGTAAATAATTTTTCAAATTTATTATAATTTTACTAACCCGTTTACCTGCGTGGAATTCTTGGATGGACGTGATTCGCCGCTAGCGGCGTAGACCGAAGCGTTTCATTACGTAACTTGCCGTAAAGCATATAGTTGGGCGGTATCACGATAGGTAGCAGCATAAAAAAAAGACCGCCATTCGCTTTCGCAAGTCACTGACTGACTACTTTCGGAAAAAAAAAACGTTTTTATATGTTGGCAGTACAGTACTGGGGGCTTACTCCGAAACTAAACGAACGATCAACGAACGAGGAAATAGACGTTGAATCTTTGAAACTTTATGAAAAGATGGTTGATCTAGAACTAGTACCTAGTGAGTACTCACTGTGGAAATTGTTTTGGGAAAAACAAATGGATCTGGACAAGCCTCCTTGTGCCATTGAGGCATTAAGCCAAGGTAATAGGAAACTTTTTCCTAACATATTCACCCTCCTGAAAATATTTGCTTCTTTGCCAGTGACCACTGCAACTGCTGAGAGGATCTTCTGCACTCTCAAGCGATTGAAGACGTACTTGAGAAATCCGTGTGGACAAGACAGGCTCTCATGTCAGTTCATAGAAGCCAAGAAATTTCAACAGACAAAGTCATTCTGTTTGAACCAGCGTGGTTCAAACAGAACTGACTGGTATCTCAATCTCCACAAATGAGCTAACCAGAAAAGGAATTTCTGGCAAAAACCTAATAATCTGCACTGATAGTAGACAAGCCCTACTAACCTTGAATAGACAACGTTCTATCTCAGGGTTAGCACTAGAGTGCCACCAAGATTTAGCTAACGCCTCGGTAGATAATAATATCGTACTAAGGTGGGTGGAAGGGCACGACAGGAGCAAAGGTAACCGCATTGCTGACTCTTTGGTCAGGATGGCGGCTGGACTGAAAATTTTGGGACCAGGTGACACCCATGGCTTGACGACTTCGACAATTGCAGAACTAGCCAAACGTTACACCCATACTCAATCCCTTAAGAGATGGGATGAAACCAAAGGATGCAGTTTTGCCAAGATCACCCTGGGCGACCCTGAGAAGCTGGATCCGAATGAATATTTGGCGATGACCAAGAAGAACCAACGTTTAACGTTAACGTTTACCATTGGGACTGGACACTGTCAACTAAGGAAACACCTCCATATTATGGGGCTAGTGGACACACCTCTATGCAGGATGTGTGAAGATGAAACTGTCAGGCATGGCTTATGTGAATGACTGGAGCTACCGTCGATAAGAGAGTGTGTGTTCGGTGAGTCTTGGCCTACACCTGCCGATATTGAGGAGATGTCCCCTGGTGACCTGTCCTCCTTCCTGGAAAAGGCAGAATGGACAATGTCCTAGGAGGGCGACTCCTTGGGAGGATGTACAATGGGCCATATTGTGGCCTAAGTGCCTTCTCTACAGATACGGACAATCATCGATGAATTCGCAAGAAAAAAGAACAGAAGAATGCATTTTGTTTTGTAATGTAACTGTTATTGTCTACAGGCATAATTTTGTACTGTATTATACTGAACAGTGTCGAGTCTATTTGCATTGTCAATCTATTTATTTTCCTAGACACCAAATTAACAGGGAAAATTATTTTGTATTATTTATTTTATATATTTATTATTTAGTGCCGTCCTAAGTTTCGTTAATGAAGCTTGAAATGGCGTGAAAATGGGATATTTGATAATTAGTTTTAACATTTTTTTTTGGAAGGGCCCCCGGCCCCGCCTGGTGCCACAACCCCCCCTCCCCCGAAAAATTCTGGGTACGGCCTTGGTCACGACTGATATAGGTAGTTATTTTTGAAAAATGAAGAAATTCTTCTAAATTCCCATATGCTCCTGTACTATGCCGCCTACCTCAATATATCAGGAAAATGATACCTGAAATTGTCAATAGCCTCTGACCAATTTAAGCGAATCCGAGAAAATACAAGTGAATAATCAATTTCACAAGGTTGTCTTCGACTACTACTTGAGAATAGATGTTTGCAGTAATTATATAGCCGTGAGTGTGTCAATTGAACATTTAAAATTTCTTATCGAGATGGCAACGATCTGAAAAGTTAAATATCTGGGAGCTTTATGAACATTATGAATTGCTTTCTTGTCAAATGGACAGTTTTTCCTCATTAAAGAAGTTCTTTTGTTTCGATATAAATTCGGTAGTAAAGGTTATTTTCGGGAGTAATTACACAAGTGCTTCAAAATTACCGATAATTTTCCATGAAAGCATGTTGTCTAAAAACTGCATGTGTTTATTTTCATATTTTGTCGAAAGAGCCCGACTCCGAAGGAGGAGGGCTCTTTTAGCAAAATATGAAAATAACCGAATGCAGTTTTTTTACTGACAACATGCTTGAATGGAAATTATCAGGTTTATTTTGATGTACGAGTGTAATTCGGTAGAATATTTCCGGAGTTAAAACAACGACGTTTAAAATTCAGTGTTTATGCATGTCAAGATGACAAATGTACATTTTAACAATCGTTACTATAGATACACGGACCGAGCGGGTATTTTTCGATACCTACCGGGTATTTACCAGCCCGAAAATGTCCCGCCGGGAGTTTATCGCTGTAATTGATCGAAAATGTCTCGCTTCATATGGGATTTTTAACATACGATGGAAATATTCGTACAAATAGACCTCAAGATTTCACGAGTCATGATTCAAATGAAAATTTGGTGAGATGATAACGAAGTTTCTATCATAATTGTTGATAAAGATACATAGTTGGTCAATCATATTATATATGAACTATCAGTCGAAGGGATGGCTTCAAATCGCTTCAAATCGTTTTTACACAGGCATTGAGTAACTATATCTCTATAAACAATGCTCATATTCCGAGGATTAGTGTAATTTCTGAGCTTTTACTCTATCTTGAAGCTTCATTAACCTTCCTCCAATAATTAATTAATCAATTAATTGAACAGACAGATGGAGCTTGGCATCTATTTTCCCTCTCAGAGAAGGAAACTTTCTGGTACATTGTCCAGTGAACGGATATATCGACATTATATTGTAGATGTCGTAACAGAAAATCTCTCAATCCTTTTCACACAGACATTGACTACCACCATTTCTCTATAAACAATGCTATTCTGAAGAACTGATGAACCCGTAGTCGTGGCCTCAAATAGCGGTTCACTTGATTATCTATGGATTAGAAAAGTTGAGTTATTCCATGAACGTCTGAAACAAAATGCAATGGATTCAAATGAAGAGTTCTTCTTTTTATATGTTGATGGTCGTTTACGTCTTAACTCATTTTCGAGACAGTTGTACAATAGACAGTTGCATACTACATTTTTGTTCGACATCTTCATTCCTTTATGGAAGCGAGTACTCACATGTTTGTTAATATGGATTTCAGCATACACACATTGATCATAGAGTTGACGACTCATAATGATTACTGCCAGCTTCACTAGAAACATAGGGAGGAGGAACAGTTTCTGAGAAATTCTCAGCACTGGCAACGTGACAATAGTTAACAATCCTCGTAGCTCCGAAGGAGTAATACTGATATCCATATCGGTATCATCATCCATTTTTGATTATAATAAACACAAATATTCACACCATGGTCTCATTCACACCATGGTCTCATTCACACGTAACAGCAAATAAAAATTATTGTCACAGGCGCAGTTTTCATCAAATCGTGTGTATACAAAAATAACCCATTTCCTGTTCACACACAGTGCCGTATCATAATGACCACAGCGGACGAAAATGGTTTTGACAAAGAAAGGTGTCTACGGACGAAAAATACTTGCCCTCATAAATATTCGACTTTTCGTCCGAAAATATTCAGGTGAAATGTCTTTTTTTTTGTAGAGGTCGTGAAACATTCTTTCAATGCTATGTCATCGGTAATGTTCATTTCAACATGGCTTACGACTGAAATTATTATTTTCAAACTAAAGACCTTGTGGTTTTAAGTGAGTAAGTGCGTGAGTTAGTCTGGATACATCATACAATCTTCTTCATAACAATGACTACCGAAGGTTGTAATTGTTAACGAAATCTTCTGTTTTTACTTGAGAAACCCTTCTATAAATGAATGATAAATAACAGTACATTGCATCACTATTTGGCTGCCTGGAAATAAATAGCAGCAACTACCTTAAAATTTCAACATTTCTAAGAATTTGTGGTAGATAATCGTCTGAACAATGGCATCAAGTTTGTTTAGGATGTACTCGGTTGCCATGCCCTTTTTCGCACTTTATTCCGCATGCACCGGTTGGAATTGCGACTCCAGAAGCTGAATGTCCACCGCCACTCGAATATCGGGGCTTCTCTATCTCAAATCTATTTTTCTAATCAAAACTATGAACATTCGCGAAGCAAAGTACGTAGAAGGCGGAAAAGACGTAAGTTAACCAAAAACATGTGTGATGTGTAATCATAAAGGTGGTATATGTCCATTCTTTTAACCCTTGAAGGTTCGTGCCCTGCGAATGAAGGGAGAGCGCTACCAACCAATTCTTGTTCATTTACATTTCCTAATTATCAGCTTGCTTGACTGGTTACGATCCATAATATCTGTAATGAGGCATGTTAGGCAGCGTAGGTCATCCCAGTAATATATAACAATGATTTGGTGACGTACTTTGAAGAACTCTTAGGTAATCCAAACGAAAAGTTCGTGAACATACAGAATGTCAGTTGCCAAAACTGTAACAAAAAAATATATTGGGAAAAGACGGAGAGCTATGAAAACACGCACAGGGATAAATTATGTTCAGATACGATACGGAAGAACAAAAGTATCAATTGGTACTAAGCATGCTCTGGATAACAGTTGACAGCATTAGTAAGACAGGTCGAAGAAGTGACAAAAAGCTTGCCGATGCATTCGAAAGTATATAAATAGTTGAATGTAGTAATAGTAGGAATAGTGAAAAAGAACCTATCCCATTAAGTTCACTGTGAAAATCAAATGACGTGTTCCTTCATCCAGTACTTAGATTCAATTATCAATTTTAGTTTAGTTTGGTGTTAGGGTAAATGATCTCTATGAATAGTTTTCACAGAAGAATATAATCCATGAAATATAATCAGAACACAAAAGTATTCAAAATTTGAATATAGCACTACCATGAATTGGAGAAAAAAGTGTATTTTAGGTGGGTTTGGATGAATTGTTTCTGGAAGAGGTGGTGATAATTTGCTCCCTTGGATCACCCTTCAAATCTGAATATTGATAAATATGACATATTCTCAACTCAACTGAAAAAATGATCATATTATTTTTTCAGCTCTAATAGAATGTGCATGATTCATCTGAAAATTTTGTTTGAATATACTAACTAATTGTTCTAACCATGGAGATTCAATCTAAACTCTGAAGAACTTCTGACTCATCAAAAATTTTCAATTACACATTCTCATTCAGTTTAATAAGGCAAACAATAATTCATATGGTGTTCTTTGTTAGATTTTATGGATAACTGTTGTTAATAATAAACGCTAATAGAAGCAAATTGTGTTCGAAAACTGCCAAAACGCGGTTATTGTTCGGTTCATGTGATAATTTCAAGTGACGAAACATTTTGATTAGCACCAATCATCGTCCGAACCAGTGAAAGGCGGATAAGGATGTATGGTAAAATGAAATGGGAAAGAATCATTTGAAAATCATGCCAAAAAATTATATGACAGATAGAAAACAGCTTAAATCATTTTTCATATTCTAGATGAAACCTGCCCCTCGGAAATGTTAATCGCGGTTGATTGAATAAAATCTCAAGTACATTTCTGATAATCGAATCGAACTGATCGAAACCTGACAAAAATCAACAATTCAACAATTCTCACAGACAACAGGAAACTGTAGTAATTTTTGTTGAGGAATGAATGAATAGCGAAAATATATCTCCTTCAGTTGGTGCTAAATTCATTGGGTATACTAGCAACCGAAATGTAATTGCACTAATTTTAAAATTCGTTTCATTACCTAATTCATTTTCTTTAATTCCTGCCACTTCCACATTTTTTTTTCAATTTTTTCGAATTCAATTCAATTTCTCTTCCTCTCAGAAATTCAGCACAATATTCAATTTCATATATTATTTTTGGAAGGTGTCAACGGTTCGTTTTAAATGTTATATGAATTAAATAATGTTGTTCGATCCAAGAACAATCAAGAAGGAATATTGTCGACCAAAGGCCGAATAGTATGTATTTAACAATAATGATAATTCTCAAATTTTTGCAAAAATATGCAAACATATCACAAAGACTTAAATGAGGAGATAAGGACATAATTATAGTATAGAAGGATATGAACCGCTAAATACACTCATTCCGAGGAAATGGGTGAGGACATTAAATACCTAAATGATGAATACAGAAGGCTGAGTGACCAATATTTGAGATCAGAGAAACGAATGTGACACCATATACTCATGTAAGATGAGCTGTGATTTTATATCAGACCGGGAACCCTTGGTGTAAAAGTATAAACCATCAAAATTGGTGAGCATACTTATTGACACCACCAAACGTTGGAAAAAAATTGCCAACCGATCCTGAGGGTCAGTTTCAGAGAAACAAGAAATCTCTCTCGAAAATGAGGCAATATATTCAAAAATGTCACACCCTCAGATTTCGACCAATGAAATGCGTATTTTGTGTCGCATTACCATGCCAACCGATAGAAATAGGTATTTTGTCGGAATTTTTTTCCTGTATGTGTAACCTACAGCGAATTAGTAGAAATTTTTTGATATATGTCACTTACCCACTTAGAGCAGAAGTTAACAAAATGTAACGTTCAAATTCGGTACTAGAACAATTTAACAGACTAGTGAAAATACCAAATTAATCCACATCTTTATTTACGAGCCCCTAACACATCACTATTATCGTGTTTGAAAAAAGGACATGTATTCTTGGTTGCTTTGGGTACGGATCTTGTGAGGTTTATTGGTTCATTGCATATCAGGGCGTTGATATATTCCGGTTTTTTTCCTCTTTTGCAGAGAATTCGTTACTTTTCGAATCGGGTGAACCCGAACAAGGCAATTAGGATTCAATCGTTGAATCTGCGATGTAATCCAAAGCCTACCTCAACCTAAGTACTCTGAAACATGAATTTCAAATAATTCGTGTTCAATTTGGTGTGAAATTTTCTTACCGAATACCACGCGTTCTTGTGTTATCCTTGTGAATTTTTTCGCCTTCGGCTCAGGACGATTTTCATAATATTCGTAAAATCAAAAAAATTTCCGGAAATAATTCAAGCACTAATGGTATTACAAGTGAAAATTTTCAGTTCTCATATTTATGATATGAAGATAGTTCATCTTAACCTTTAGTTCAAGAATTTCCCACTATTAATCAAATAGGTCATCAATATATCAATTTTACTCGAGGAATGTTGAACATAAATCGTATAATCGAAACACTTTCCAGGAAGTTTAAATTCGATTCGTGAACTGTTGATAATTGATAACCCGGATTCAAAAGGTTTTTAAGATAATTGTCAAAACAACAAAGTGTAACCTAAACGTCAGACATTTAAAGAAATATAATATCATACATTGCTAGATAGTCGTTCCTCAAATTCTCCATGAGATATTGAATTTTCCATACATGGCTGAAAAAAGTTTTCCTTCAATTGGAGAACTCACACGCCTAGTCCATATACGTGTTGGCTAGGATGTTTTTTTGGATTTTGATGGAAGGAAACGTGGAGTTGATGAATCAATATGCTTCAAATAGTCTCGTTATTCTTTCATTTTGACCATATTTTTTTGGGTGGGAGTTCATTCTGAACTTTTCTGATTTATAAGTTCTTTCTTATCATCAACGCCAAAATCAATATCTTGTAGAAAGCTTGGGCAATTCTCGTAACCACTGATAAGCTTGTGTAGTTAACTAATATCAAGTAGTATCCTATAGAGTTTGATGGACCTTTTTTTTTCTTCATTGAATCCGATCATAGTTATCCGATATCAATTGAATCTGATATATTCACATCTTGAGGAATCCCACCAATTACGAAAAAATGTGATTTGAACATTTGATGATACTTGGAAACTGCGCGGTTGAAAACCAAATCAACATCATCTGTGAAAAATTATTCCGAACCATGCAACTTAAAATAATCATGATAGAAGGGTTATATCTGGAGTACTCAATCGGTTAATATGTGTGTATACCAAAAACACTATATATCACTTGCAGTCACCCATTTCACATTTAGGATCAGATATAGAGTAGATATGATGAAGCATGTCTTTACAGACCAGTAAAACAAAACTATTTGTTTACAGTGCTTATCGTGGCACCTTGAATTATTGAATTTCGATAGTCAAATTTAGTTTCGTTATACTACTACCCACTAGTTGTTAGTTTTCTATAATCAGTGTACCAGAAAAGTACAGAAATCTCTCGTTCCTTTTATTCAGTCAAACCAGTCTAGTTTGCCTAGCCTTCTAATTTTCCATTTTCCATTGAATGGAAATAACTGAGAGAAATGTAAGTCTTTCGATAAATAGATGGAAGTAGCCGTTATTATGTGGTAGAAGATCATCATGAAAATAGATAAATAAAACTTCCTATGTTTTTATACTCCTTTTATTTATAACTCTTTACTGCAGTTTCGTTCTGTCTTATCAGATAAATACTATATATTATATATGTAAAAATTGATGTTTTCACGGATCTTCGATATGCAAGATGAATTTTCTGGGTTTTTTATCCGTTTGGTATCTTCTGATTTGTTCGACGTTTCGACTTACATTTTGAAGTCACTCTCAAGAACTGTGTGACGAATATCTGTCCATATATACCGTCCTGGTCAATCACTCCCCTTACGAAGTAACCAAGCAAGAACAAGCAAAGACTTCAATTGTCTGTTCGCCATAGAAACTGGTATTTATAATGACTCTCCTCAGTTATTATCCGACTAGGTCCGATATTATTGATGATTATATCATCAACCTCTGTCTAAGGTTGTATCCTAATACCTATATATCCTATATATATATATATATATATATATATATATATATATATATATATATATATATATATATATATATATATATATATATATATATGTATTATAATTCATGGTATTCGTTCCGTAATACTTGGGATAAGAAGGACTTTTGTTTTTCGTGCTTCTTTTCCTAACATTGGTAAATGCACACTTGCACACAGCTTGAGAATTTTCACTTTGTTCGATAATGTCCGTGTAGATCGAAACTGCAGTAATGTTAGTTACAAATATGAGGGGTTCGAAAACATCGGGAGTTTCATTCCTCAATTTTCAGAAATGTATCTATAAAGCGTGATTGGAAACCTCATGTGCTGAGCATGAAAAAAGGTGAACAAAAATTCGTTATTCCCTAATGAATTGATCTTCGATCTCACCCGAAATATAATGCATCTACCCTGTAGTACTCGTGAGAAAACCCACATATTAGTTATGAGTCCGTGTAAAATCCGCACAAACTACAACTTCAAAATAGATTTCGTGACGTAATTTTATACGCACCACCGTCCATTTATATTTAGCAGTGGCCACTGTAACTGTTTGAAAATAAATGAATGTCTACATCTTCAGTATATCAGAAATATTCAAACAGTTGGCTGTCGTTCGATAACTTTTTTCGTTCCGCGTGGCGTTTTTCAAATTGTAGTTTGACTTTAGTGAAGTATAATTACATTCTGAATTCAATTAACATTTTTTCAAAGTAAAACCGTTCCCGATAATCATGGAGCTCAAAGATATGTCAAGAAAGGTAAATCAACTGGTTTTGAGGAGATTATTTAACCAATTAAAATGTGAGTGTTTTTTTGGTTTTCTATCACAGTTTTGGCTGTACTAACCTTGCTGTGTGTAAGTTACGATGTACGGAGTGGTCATTGCAATTACTTGACCACAATGTTCAATTTTAACACTATGGTAACCAACATAACCGAAGTGAATCTTCATTGTGGAAATTTTGAGTGACACTGGATTGTAGTATTCAACCTGACATAACCTTTCTATTAGTAGTGTTGAATTTTGTGAAGTCTGGAAATTAGATAATAGTCAACTGATTTATAGACAAGACAGAATTGAAAGCGTTGTTTTTCGTGGCAAGGGGTAACTGAAATTGGGAGCTGAACAATTATTCTTCAGCTGATAAATTTATAAGTTCTCATGATAGTTCAGATGACAGAATCTCTCCATGGAAGGTTGCCAGAAACGGATATCCTTCAGAAAATGAATTATAGTTGTGTCGTGAACATTCTTCCAACAAAAACAAAAACGCTCGTTGAATCTGTGCAATAAGTTGTCGATTACGTGACACCTTCAATCGTGATAAATCATTGTCAACTCTCTGACAAAATATCAGGTGATGTTTGCTGATCTCCGATATAACTTAAAAATAAGAAACACAGCTATTATTTTTTCGAGGAAAAGAACAACAATTCCATGAATCTAGTGGTTGTGATTTTTTTTAGAGCAATGAATGATGTGTTGGTTAATAATTCAGCAGAGTTTATCTCATAATTGAATGAAGTTCGAACGATTTGCGAAAAAATAGTTTGTATACCTCGTGCCGATTCTTGTGCTGCTTCTCTCGGCTTACGCCTCGACAAGCATTCTTCACAGACATCCGGGAATGTAAGGCTTCTCCTACTTCGCGAACAATATATTATTTGTGTGGGAGCGTGGAGACTGGCCACAAAAAATGATTTTTTCTGTCCGCAGTAAAGGAAACTCAAAACCATGGGAATGTTGATTCGAACTGGACAGTCAGTTACAAAAAGTCATAATTTTTTGACGTTTTGAGAAAAGTATTGTTCTATACATTTTTTGAACCATAAAACCTGTCAGGAAATAAAAGAAATAGTTCATCAGTTCACGTTTTGTGGACTGTAACACACTTGGAAGGCGAGATATACAAAACTTATTTACGTATATGAAATCAAAAAACCTAATCCTTGTTTTGACTTCATTATTATCAACTCCATAGTTTATTATGTCTGTCTTTTTATCAGCAAGCATCTTCTTCTGGATATCTGAAAATTTTGTGACACTCATTTGTTTCCATCGCGCGATGAAAAGATGGTCGCATCTTCAAGTCGCGCGATGACCGCATATTCGCGTTTGATTAGGCCTTTGCCGAAGTTATTGCAATAGTAAGATCGATACAAACATTTTAACATAGCTGAATATGTAATCAGTACTTGATCATTATTCAAAATGAATGAGAAGAATAGTCATTATCTACAATCAGGACTTGCGAATACAATGCATTTCAAATGAACAATAATAGGTCTTCATTTCCCAAAATATTGATGAGGTTGAAGTCAGAACATACATTTAAGTACATACTAACGTATTCAAAACCTCTTTTATTATATTCTTAAGCGATAATTGTCTTGTACCTTCGCATGAGAAGCATAAGTTGATATTCGCCCATGTACGATCATAGCTACCAGTGTAGAGTTGCGATTTTAGAATGGGACTATGAAGCAGCGTTCAGACCAAACTCACTAACTATTCTCGAACAGTTAGCGAATAGATTGGAAACAGTGCACGGAGGTTAGCGAACAGTTCCAGAGAAGTACGCAAACTTCACAAAGTTCGCTTGACAGGCGAACCCGGAGTAACGGTTGAAATTTCGAAACTGCTCTCTGTTCAATTTTTGTTGTTCGGGTAGCTCGCCTGCAGCTCTCGAACCGTTCGCGAACAGGTCCGGAACTTCAATTTTGGTCTGGATGGGCATTTTAAGGAACACAAGTTTGAATTCAGCTGGTGTTATCCATTCACAAAAACAATACCAATATCAGATCAATATCACATTAGTTCAACTTGCTAGTGGTTGCTAACGTCATGTTTGTGAACCCTTGATACTACTTCATATTTGAATATCAGTCATCACCAAACTTCTACAGTTTCTTGACCCGCGCTCTTCGACTATTATTATAAACTTGCATATATTTATCTTGTCTTTTACTCTGCTTTCTCGTGAATCGAATTGAACTGATTCGCAATATAGGTGGGCATTCTGTGGGTGGTACGAAAAAATTGTTGCTATGTATTCAGGACACGCTGTGCCATTCGACGTCAAAGGCAATTCGTGACATCAGTTGCAGGTTTGAGTTAACATAAAGATAAATATTTACAACGAGAATTGTGATTTTTCAATTCTTTTCAATGCATTCTCATTCAGTTCAGGTTTACCACTCCGTAATAGAGGCAATTCGTTATATCAATCGCATGGTTTTTGTCAACATAAAATCAAATATTTACAATTGGAGTGATAATGCCTGTTTATTTCGCAGTACCGCCAATGTGTTGATGAACGAGTTGACGTTTATAATAATTTTGAATAATTTATTCGAAAGCTTTCTCCTCGAATATTTCAATTTTCTTTATATTCATATAATTGCTGTCATTTTACACAAATGTGCTGAATTTAAATTCGATCAGTTAATAAAAGTTGCTTCAAAATTTTCTTAACCCAACCTAACTAAATAAAAAGCGAAATGAGATGAATATGTATACAGCTTATCCAACCCAACTTGTCACTGAATTTAGTTTCACATAATATAATTAAATAGAACAAAGAGATAATGATAATAATGACCACTGCTTGATAGATTATACCGCATTTATAAGTCCTGCGGCATATTCTTGAATTGAAGGAATATCTCAAACACTTGAACCGCCTTTCAATAGAATACTCGAGTTGAAAATGCATATCATTATTTGAAGCAAGTAAAGGGGATCATAAAAGTGTTCAAAATAAGTGGTTGCCTTGAACATGCACAGATAATTTCAGAAAGTGTTTTTGCTGGATGATATTTGTGTTTTCAATAGGTTTGAGTAATAAAGAAATAAAATCAAATATCAACATTTATGAGAGGTCATTTGTACAATGGATTAAAAACATGAGATATACAAAAAATATTATTCTCTTAGAGCCGATTGAACTGTTTGCTTTAATTGTGGTTTATCTTAACCAGGGTTTGGTTGCTATGGATTTGCCAATCAGATCCCTTGTTCCTTAGTGATTAAACCTAGATTACTTTAAACCTTCGTTAAATAGAGCGGTGCAATTGGCCCTTACTCATTCATTGTCGGTAAATAAACGAATAAGACTCATTTTAATAAAAATAAAAAACATGGTAAAAAAAATAGAAAAGAGGCATGAAAATACTTTTGTAGACCTGTGACCTAATATAATGAACTCACCGCAACGAATTTGTCTTTCTCAATGCGAAGGCCTTCTAGTTTGATATGAAACTGACTGAGAAACAGATCCTCAGAGCTAAGATATATACACTATAGAAATAGCTGAGTTGAATTCTGGTCAATTCCACACTAAACTAGAACACCTTCGGGAACACCTCCGCACCAGGACGAAATCTGAAATGAAATAGTTAGCAACACAAACCAATTTGACATTTCTCGAGAAGTCGTGAAGATGTCCTACAGCGATAGTGATATTTCAGTTACTTCTACTGACCTGAGAGATCTCGTAGACTCGGCAATTCCTGATATAATACCTGAAAAATCTGAAGGGAAGGATGAAAAATATTACAGCCACTTCAAAGATTGGTGTATTGACCAAAATGTAAAACGTTCATTTTGCCGGCAGTTATTGTAGGCAACAGTCGTAAAATATTATTTTGCGGCCTCTGTTGCGGCTGCAAAAGGCTTGTTTTGCGTCCAAGACGATTGAGGTGGGGATTACGAATCACTGAAATATTAAAAATTTTATTGTTATTAGTTGCCAACTGTTGTCTCAGTTTGCTAAGCTTTTCAGGATTATAAGAAATATTATTTCAATCATAGCCTAGCGATATACAAAACTTCAAGAAGCTCAGGAAAAATTTCCGTTATGTCTTGCATTTGATTAATATTTTCAGGCGCCCCATTTCCTCCAGTTCTCTCAACCGGAAACTAATGTATTGAATGGACACATAACTTTCCATAATGGTTATGGGGTGCAACTTCTAACGCCCTCAACTCAATCGCCTCAGTATTACGTAAACAAAACGTCAATAAATCTCTGTTATAAAAACTTGCCATATTAATTCATTACAAAAATATGGTGCTAAGAATTATAGCAGGCATCGTAAAATTTTATCTCGGTTACTCATCTCGCAATGTCAAGTGCGCTATGAAAAACTTAACACGAGAAACCAATGCCTCGCCATTTTTGCAATTCGATTACATCAACAAAATATTGAGTTACCAGCGATAAACGCATTCAAGAATCCTTTATTGTAATCGAAGACACGACATAAAATTATATTTGATTGGATGTAAATAGTACCTCCTGTAAATGAATATTATTGACCATTGAGTACCAATCGTAACTTGGAATTCATCTAAGAGGAAAACACCAAATTGTGAAACACATTGAAATGAACTAAGAATGTAATACAATAATTGAAAAATCGAATTGGAATGTGAGAACAGTAAAATCAAAGTTGAGAAAAAAAATTTAAAAGTAAATATTTTTTTTCTTAAAGAGGTTCGAACAAAATTTCAAGTTCAGTGTACCAACGACATTTCGATTACTGGTATCCGCAATAGTGTTCAGATCGACAGAAAAAATTAAATTATTAACATAAAAACTCGGCAAACAACCCTTGATAAAATATATGTAGGAGGGTTGACATTCCGTTCCACTAAATCGTGACGTTGAAGCACTTAGTGGGAATCAAAGGATGGGAGGTAAGGGAGATGGGATCCAAATGTTTCAGTATTAGAAATGGTTTACCTCCTATATTCGATCTCTGAATATTGAAGAAAGTTTTGTTTTCATAAACATAACTTTAGTGGTAAACGAAAACAACCTACGAATTGTGCATTAAAGATTCTGGTTTACTTTTTCACGAAGATAATTGTAGTTTCAAAAAATTGATGAAATTCTAAAGGAACTTCAGACAAAGAATTTATAAAAATATGAGCTATGTGAAAGTATATCGTAAGGCTTGCAAACATGTTCCTCAATAGGAAACAATTACCTATTGCAATATAATGTTCAAAATTATTTTTCAATGCGGTTGCGAACAGGATGTCCTTGGTTTGTAAAATATAATGTCACCAACAATATTATACAAACTCGAAAAACCCATCATAAACATTCAGGCAACTATAATACACCTATATGATTATGTCTGGAGTGAAGTTGGCAACAGACTGACATCTATGAAATGAAAACGGTTGCCAAATTTTGTACATATTTTTCCACTTAAAAATATAATGTCATCCTACATAGTTTCAACCTTCGCGATGCTCAACTGATTTAAATGAATGAATGCGCCAAAAAGTGAAATCTTTACGAGTACTTGAGATGTATATTTGAAACATTATTCAGTTTCCTTTGTGTACTTGAAGAAGTGTTTATTTGAGGAGCATATTCATCCTGAATAATTTTGAAAGCGAAAGGATAGATGAAAAACATAGACACGTGAATTTTTTTCAGGGGCATGCGCCTTGTTTTATACTGAAGGTGATTCTAGAAGAATAATTGGCAGTTTTCAATGCGGTAGGATTCACCTGCCTGGGAGAACTAGTATTGCCAGACAGGACCCTACAAGTATTTTTGTGCCAGAGTTTGAGAGGTCTCAAAGATATAGTATATATAGTATTGAAAATAAGTGTGCTAAGAATATATTCTATACCTTTGATACCACGAAACTACTATATAATTTTGTCCTTTGAATTAGTTGAATGATAGTGGTCATCAAGCATGAACTTGTAGCGAGAATATGGAAAGGTAATCCTCATCAGGCAATATCTGCCTATAAAATAGTTACTGTTGATGTATAAGCATTTGAAAAGTTTTATCGGGATTTGGATAGAATATCAGCATGTTATAATTATCAATCCTATCAGTAACAGAAATGTAGATCTCTCCTATGGTGTACACTTCACAAAACAAGCTAACTCTGACACTTTATTGCACTCAGTATCGCATCTCAGTACTGAACGAACAGAGAAAGTAGAGGTATTCAGTTTCTTTCTTGAAAACTTCAATAACCACCACATATCAGTTGTCAAAAATGAAAATTCACCTGTTTATCAGCCACATCTTCTGAATTTTTTCGAGGTTGGTCTCTTTCGCTTAGGGCCAGTCCTTTTTTATTTTCGAAAATATCACTAATATTTCAGTAAGTAATCATATCATTGCTCATTGGTAGCATCCCTCGGAACACATAACTTAGATCTATCAATTATGATGGGCCAAACACATTCATTAAAACCAAGATAATAATGACATTGAGAGCTACATGTAGTTTTTTATTCATATGCATATTTGAAACACAAATTCGAATCGATCAACCTCAGAAATACTTAGTTTTTGTGCATTATATAATAAAATTTCGAAAAATTTCCAATGAAATAGTATAAACTTCATGAAACTTGATACTAATACTGAGTATTAATTTTATTCTTCTGAAGATGCTAACTTCGTGAACGAAACGCGCGTAAAATGATATTAGTTTGGTGTTAGGGTAATTGATCTCTACAAAAAGTTTCAATAAAATGGTACTCGAACGACGGCAAAGATATCATTGCTTTCTCGAGAAATTGTAACCTTGGTAAATATTTTTTTATCGAGATAAACGCACTTTCCACCTCGGTATGTAACATCAGAATCTAATTTTTCAACGAGTGAGCATAAAAAAAGTATGTTCGGATTGTTTTTCAATCGAAAGTAGTACTTTTTCGCACAATTCAAATCATGGGGCAAAAATGAAAAATACCCAAGAACGTATGAAAGTGGCGTCTATGGAAAATTTTGGTATTAGTCTTCACATTGATTTCCGATGATCATTCTATATATTCGAACGGAAATAAAAAAAACAAAATTTTTGCATTCGTTGGATCAGTAACAACAATATACATATACTTCTCTTTCTATGCATGGGCAAAGAGTTTTTGAAAAATGGACGGAATATTTATTTGTTTTAATTTTCTATGCCGTAATGAATCGTGTCGAAATCATTCCAGCAATGGCACTCATTATCAGTGCCAAAAAATTTCATTCATCATGTGCAATCAGAGTGATCAGTAGGTGGTGAATTCAAATCATTATATTTATAGGGACCACGTTGATCGATGTTAATGCGTCATGGTTGAAATTTCATTCTAGATTTCATATTTCTATTTAGGAGTGGTATTGGTTCGATTTCCAATGTCTATGTAATTAACTGTATTGAAGCATTTTGCAAAAACGTATGAGATGGAAAAAATCAAATTAAAATTAAATGAAATTAAGAATAATGGAATTGAATATTTCAACTCTCATCCTTTTCAAATGAATAAGCAGATGTTAATCAAAAACCAAAAATAAGAATGAAAAATCCTGTCAATTAAATGGGTCGAAAAATTAACTCTAATGAGGCTTTCAAACCCACACAAAAAGATAAGAATGGATTCTGGTCAAATAATTATAATCAATAGCATAATTGATCAAAAAATCAATATCGTGACAAAATATTAAAAGATTGATGAAGAAAAGATGACATCGTAACCTTTGGTGGGGAAGTTGAAACTTTTTGTAACGCACGTTTCGCTTTCAAGTTTGTCATTTCCAGGAGAAGAAAACTTATAGTGAATCTTAAGACCAGGGTTGAATATTTATATACTTTCCAATTTAAGGTAGTTCACACAGTAAAACTAACTCCAAAGTTTTTTCCTGTTCCGATATGGACTTCGTCTGTTTAATACTAATTATTCTAATCACTTTCTCGACAAAAAATCAAAAGGCGGGCTGAAAGGGATGGGTCCTTCGTCACCATTCTTACCATTTGTACATTTTCGTAGTTCTATACTCTCGATTTCATCGAGTAGCTTTGTTTTATGCGAATCCTTAATGAGTCTCAGATTGCTTTCAGTAGTTCTGTGACCATTCAAGAACATGTTGGGCGACACTGGATTTTTCTACACTTCCGTATCTCATGTGTGCATAATTATCTTTGAAACGGGTTTTTATTGCTCGTCGGCTCTGGCCAATGCATTTATTGTTGCAATCTCGACAAGTGATTTCGTAAATTACTGACTTTTCTGTGTTCCATAATTTATCATTTGCATTACCAAGAATTTGTTGTAATTTATAGAAAGTTTTATATGCAACTTTCATATTCACTTCATTGAATATCTCTTCAAGTGCTCAAGTGTACTGAGGTTCATAATGGAATTACTGTAACCTTTCAACTACTCTCATCTTTCCGAAAAGATTTGAGAAGTGTTTCCCTAAATTTTGATTTTCCGATTATCCTATCTATCAACTATCTCTGGGTTAAAACCGTTAACTTCAGCTACGTAGGTACCTGATTACTCTCTTTTTTTCATTGTCGTACTTATTTGGCTTGAAAGAAAAGTTATTAACCCATGGATGAGAAATTGCAGTGCTGCCATTTTATGTTGTTATGATCAATACATTCACAAATGGCAACTGTGAAACTATCTCTGGGTTAAAACCGTTAACTTCAGCTACGTAGGTACCTGATTACTCTCTTTTTTTCATTGTCGTACTTATTTGGCTTGAGAGAAAAGGTATTAACCCATGGATGAGAAATTGCAGTGCTGCCATTTTATGTTGTTATGATCAAAACATTCACAAATGGCAACTGTGAAACTATCTCTGGGTTAAAACCGTTAACTTCAGCTACGTAGGTACCTGATTACTCTCTTTTTTTTTTCATTGTCGTACTTATTTGGCTTGAAAGAGAAGTTATTAACCCATGGATGAGAAATTGCAGTGCTGCCATTTTATATTGTTATGACCAATACATTCACAAATGGCAACTGTTTTTCTTTCTCTACTTCTTACGTGAATTGTATACTCCCACACCTTCTGTTTAGTGCATGTCGATTATCCTTGATGTCCAGTGTAACCCAAGATGCTCTGGACAATGATCACAGAATTGGTGAGAGCTGAGACTGATAAAGGATTTAATCGACACAAGGCTACTAGATGCATTCGAAAGTCTAGAAATAGCGAAATGTAAAATCAAGATGAATGGTATCCCTTTTATCCCGCTTTTCAGTTTATTGTTGAGAAATCAATCAGAATTATAGTAGTTAACAGAAAATATTTGAAAAAGAAACTGCATGCCAAAAAGTAAGAATTTCATATTTGGTTTATATCATCATTCATATTCAAAAAAAATATTTTTCACCTCATTAACATTGAAATGTCAGCAGACGGTTTGCAATAAATAAAAATTTCCCTGAAGTCTCGACCAGAACGGTTCTACTATTGGCATAAACAGTCCGTAGTCATAAGTGAATCCAACATAAACATTAAACAAAGACTCACTGATGGATTGGATGAAACCAATTCGATGATAGATATTCTTGCTAAATGTAAGGAAACAACAAATCATTGATAAATCCCGAGTAATAATGATGATATATGTACCGATAATTGGGGTAGCTTTTTCGGTGTGTAACAATGAAAAAGAGGAACTCGATTGAAATAGGTAATTGAATTTACATTGCTGAATGATACTTCATCTGAGACTCATATCCTATGTAGGTAATTTTATTAAGCGTTTGAATTGAGCTGGTAAACTAAATAGTATATTACGTAACGAGGAGGATAAGTGCACGTTAACTAGCCCTATCTTCGAGTTGCGAACTGTACTTTTTTACTTCCACCATTCTTTTGCGGTAATTTCTGCTGGTGTAGCACACATTCCTTCATTATCCCTCATTTTCAATGATCAACGAGCCACTGGATGACAGCAAGTAGTTTAAACAATTGCTTGCTTCATGGATATAACTAGATACAGTACCAATCAACAAACTGTTGAACAATGAATTTCCTAAAAATGTCATTCTCAATTCAATTCAACAAAGAATTTGAAATGGAAAATTCTCTGAATTTGGTTTTTGGGCCATTGAATGTGTACACGTGAATTCCAAATGAGCCTTCACCTAACAGCTGTCAAATTATATGATGAATGGAGTGATGAATGCGTAATGAACGGTGTATAATAGCTGAAGTAGAAAAATGCATTTTTCGTCATAGGTCACTCATTCCAAGAGTATTTTCTGTTATATTCCATTGAAGCATGAATTATTGTCGATCTGTCCATGGTGATTGAGGAGAGATAACTTCATCCACTTCTAAAATTTTATTGGTGTCAAAAACCCTATATTCCTTTCAACTAGAAAGGGTTTCGACTGATACGACATAGAATTCAATGGAATATTCAAAAAAAGGTTGGTGTGAATAAAAATTTCCACCTTTTTGTTGTGGGCTGGAATACCTGTAGGACCCCTCTTGCCCAGGGATTTTTTTTAATGAAACAGCTGATCTTTGGAACTCCTTGCCGAGAGAAGTTTTTCCTGAAGCTCACAAACTTCAAGAATTTAAAGTGATTGTTAATTCTCATCTTCTGTCCCTCAATCCACGCGGTGTTCTTTGAAAATTATAAAGCTGCCCCCTCTTGTCAATTCGGATATGAAAAAAATATTATTTTCAGATGTGATTTATTGATTTCCCAGCATCCTAGTGAAAACTAAAAAAAATCAAGCTCTATTATAATGCATTCACGTTGAAGATAGAGTGCTCGTGAACAAATACACGTTTAGGGTCGAGTAGATCAGGGCAGGATTTGAGACTACTGAAAGGAGGTATTTGGCGCTTTCATCGAATTTATCGACGAAATCCATAATTTTCAATCGACTTCTTTGCTATTCTACGGTGCGAGCGAGATGGCAAGAATCCCCTTAAACTTTCAGTCATTGTTAGTTCTTTCAAAGTTAGTTCTTTCAGAATTTGGTCTACATTGCACGTGTCTTCATGATTACCTTATATTATAAAGGTTACAAGTTCATGTATTGTATAGTTGGCTTTATTGTGACCACCTTTTTTTTCAATTAATACATCGCCAATTTTGATTGATGTTTTTTTTTATTGAAGGCGGATTCATGCAACGATAATAATCATTACATTTCCACTAAGAAAATTTTGCCGTTCATGCAACACTCATAATATAACAATAAATTTGTTGTTGAAGTTTTCGTTTTTCATTTTAAAGATGTTCATATTGACGAACTAATTCTATTAAGGCACCTTGATCCATAATATTGCTGAATACTGGTAAAATAAACACAAAAATAAACATCACATAACCTGAAATCGTCAATTGACTCGCTACTGAACTTGCGCATTTGCTGTTTTCACTAAGAATCGTAATGTAATGAAAATAAAGTTTAAAGTTGCCTACTACTTGGTGCGACTAATGTTATTGTAATTTACTAATATGTTGCATGAATGCTCCCATTATAAAATGGGTGTTCAACTTCTCATAATGATCGTTGCATGATTAACAACTGAATATTTTTTGCGGCCCGCGCATCAAGACCGAACCTTTGAAAAAAAGGTCGGGTATGGCTGTTGTAGACCAAGCTGTACACATCCGCCAAGAAGAAAAATGATATTATAGAATCATGAACTTGTATGCATGCGATATACAGGGTGTCTCAAACTCGATGGCCTATTAGACATTTCTGGAAAACGGGACATAGGATTATTTTGAAAATATGATTCCTTGGATAATTAGTTCTGTCTATCGATCTAAAATATTTTCAGCGCTGCGACGTTGCCGCTTATATTGAAAAGTAGCAGCAACTTTGATATTTTAAATAGGATACCCTATATATTATTGCATTTCTCGCTTTGTTATTGCTTTCCGATTATTTTTGTATGATACTTCCCTATACCCATCTCTAGTGGTTTTCGAGAAATTCATTGATTTCCTTATTTTTTGTGCGAATCATAGCTTTAATCAAATGCTTATTACTGCTGTATTTGGATTCAAAGACAGCTTAAATTTTGGATGTAGTTTGACAATGCCCTGTGTATTAGTTGTGTCTAAGAAAATTCTTTCTCCATTCTACAGGGTCGTTCAAAATTTGTGATTTTACCGATACATACGAAAGTGGTGAAAAGTACATTTTTTCAAATGGAACATCCTGTATATTATCGAAAAAAATCCAATTTTTATAGAAACTTGCATTTATTTCGGAAACCTGACTATTTAGGTATAGGAACATGATACATCATTTGAAAGGAACTTCAATTGTCTTCCAGGATTTTCGATAATATACAGGATGTTCCATTTGAAAAAATGCACTTTTCACCACTTTCGTATGTATCGGTAAAATCACAAATTTTGAACGACCCTGTAGAATGGAGAAAGAATTTCCTTAGACACAACTAATACATAGGGCATTGTCAAACTACATCCAAAATTTAAGCTGTCTTTGAATTCAAATACCGCAGTAATAAGCATTTGATGAAAGCTATGTTTCGCACAAAAAATAAGGAAATCAATGAATTTCTCGAAAACCACTAGAGATAGGTATAGGGAAGTATCATACAAAAATAATCGGAAAGCAATAACAAAGCGAGAAATGCAATAATATATAGGGTGTCCTATTTAAAATATCAAAGTTGCTGCTACTTTTCAATATAAGCGGCAACGTCGCAGCGCTGAAAATATTTTAGATCGATAGAACAGAACTAATTATCCAAGAAATCAAATTTTCAAAATAATCCTATATCCCGTTCTCCAGAAATGTCTAATAGGCCATCGAGTTTGGGACACCCTGTATATACCTACAGAATTTCATTGTGGCATATATTCTTGGGAAACTCCTCCGGTCCTCTCAAAGAGCGGCACCCTGTGTTTGTCATGAATCCAGATCTTTTTATCTACCTTGATCCTTCCAATTTCTCTTATATTCATAAAGGAAACATTAATCCACCAACGCCGATTACGTAACTCTCCTTGCCAAGGACATAATTTCTCTTCGGCCTTGAACGAAAACTTGAATGTCGATGTTGGTGGGAGAAACTATTCCATTGAGAACGTCACAGATGTGACGCCAAGTTGCCGGGACGTCCTTGTTTCTTCCCTGGCTAGACTCACTGACTCCACATATATGCCAAAGGAACCACGAAAACTACTGATCAATAATGGAAACACGAATGTTGAACAAAGGGAATCCTCGTTAGGTGAACCCAGTATGTCAAGTGAAACCGTTTTATTTCAGAACGGGGGCGGATTATTTTTGGCTAAGATATTATTAGGCGTTTTTGGATGGTTTGAGAGAAAGAGTGGAAAAATGTTTCTTGAAGGAATGTATGATTTTCAGATCTCGATAAAATTGGAGAGTTTCTGAGAAATGTGATAGCACATTCCAAAAGTTTGTAAATTCATCATTCTGATCGAATGGTTTCATAATGTGAATAAGGTAATTGGTCATTTTTTTTCAGGTGTCCGTTTGCATTACAGAAATTTTTCTTTGTGATACGACTTCGTGCACAACCGTATTGTATTTATGGAATTACGTTTTCCAGCATTATGAAAGGCTGAAATATTCATGGATTAAGCTTATTTTCTTACTTGCTTTCATTTTCCAACCATACGCGAAGTGTATGATTGCAAAATGATGCCTGTGAAATAATGATCAGTTCTAGAGATACAGCAACCAAGAGCCGATCATTTCTTCGGAAAGGTTGAGATCCAGACATGATTAGATATAAGGAATGAGCTTGTGTAAAGAAAATGCAATGAGTGAATCACTCGTTTTGAAGTCATGAGAGATAAAAAGGTAGATTCCTCAAACTATCTGGAAAAAGGTACTGATGATAGCTCAGAGGTTCAATTGATATTTCTCACATGAACTTCCGTGGTTCTTTTATTGACACAGAATGAAGATCTTGAGACCGTGTAAAATCTGATGTAGCGATAATATTTGTACTATAGATTCTCTGATACCCATATTCACAAACTCTAAGGCGGAATGTACGTTTAAACAAAATGGGTCTGTTCATATTTTTTGTTTGTTTAATTATTATAGACATGATGTCATCGGTGAATTCATACAGAGGAGCTATGAGCTTAATCTCTGTACGGAGTTCAAGCCAGATTTACTTTGTGAGTGTTTCGATCATTATTTTGATTCTCTCAGATCTTTCCATAGTAGTTATTCTTGACACCTAACATCTTTTACCAGTTGAAATACAATAATGTTAATGAGTTAAACTTCACTCCTTTGGCAGTATGAAAATCATTTTTCGTGGGAAAGTAATTTACTTGGGTTTTGTTGGCATTAAACTGCACCAAAAAATCGGATAGTCATTCTGAAATTTTCGCTTTTCTTCTTACGCGTTGGATTACAGTTTCACAAGTATATTGATGTATTTCGTATTATCTAATTCAAATAATGGACAAACTCTACACGTGTTTGGCTTAATGATTATTCATTATTTTTGTCTATGGATTAATGTTCCGAATGTTGGATAAGATCCAAGGTCGTGAATTCCTTCGTATTATGATAAACTTTCATTATACTCTCTCCAAAACCAGTTATATAATCGCACAGTTTTCTCGGGCACATTGGTTTATATATATATATACCCTTCGTTAGGGTTCAGTCCGGTGAAGGGACTGCTAATGAAATGACTCTTTTCATTCATATAGCAGCTCTACCAAACATATTCGATTTGATTTGAATGATACAAAAATTGGAGACAATACAAAACTAATCGAATGTAAAAAGAAATTATGTTATATACACCAATATACGCCAAGGATGTGAAATCCTCATCCAAAACAGTTTATACTGTCAACTCATTTCGTATTGAAATATAATTAATGGATTGATCGACTTACCTGTAAGGATGATCGATCCAAATTATTCTAGCTGTTGTCCGTAATGATTATTTTGGTACACTTGGTAGTATGCATTTATTTATGCCAACCAGCACAATACAAAGAAAATCACAAAAAAACTGATAAGGGTCCGGCGCTATCTGCTCGCAGTCCAATACTCATTGCTAAAATTTGTTAATTAGATCGCTGGGTGAGTATAGAGGGATGGGTGGGTCATAATCATTACGGACAACAGCTAGAATAATTTGGATCGATCATCCTTACAGGTAAGTCGATCAATCCATTAATTATTCTTCGCTGTTGTCCTCCATGATTATTTTGGTACACTTGGTAGGATATACAAAGAGAAAAAAAAATTGCGATCTAATTAGGTAGATATTCTATTTTTGAAAATAAATTTTGAATATCTCGCTTCCATCTATAAGTTAAACAACTCTTAAACAAATAGTTCCACCACCATTTATATCCGTATATAATTGGAAAAAATAATGATGATAATAATAATTTACTTAAATAATATTACAATATGAATTGGAAAAATTTCAGAACAATATCTTTACAAGCTATGAGGAATTACAAGGGAAAATTTGCCATTATTCATTGTTACCTGTTCTCTTAGACAATATCGCGTTCGCAAAGTCATCGTTTTGATTGAGTATAGGTTTATTATAAAATTTTGCGAAAACATTGGATCTCCGACTCCATCCAGCTGTATTTCTGATCACATCTACATTGACTCCGGCTCTCAATGCAGCTGACGTACTAGCATGTCTAGTACTATGCGCTGAAAATCTCGAAATATCAACACCACTGAGTTCTAGAGTTTTCTTAACCCACCTACTCAATGTTGAAGAAGATGCACTATGATGTGGTTTTTTCCAGGTTAGGAATAACTTATCTTCGCTATCTTTTCTGAGTGTTTTGGTTACTTGAATATAATATTTCAAGGTTTTCACAACACACAGACTAGGTTTTTCCGTGAATTCTGGAAAATTTAGTATGGGTTGGAATTTTCTTGGTCCAGATGTTTTGAGTTTATCTGGAATACGTATAATCATATCACCATGTTCTGTCACAGAAATGTTTGATATAGCGATTTTTGAAATAGTCTGTATTCGATGGGCGGAGATCAGCGCTATAAGTGTGACCAGCTTGTAACTCAGTTTTTCTAATGTTAAACTTTCTAGAGGATATAATGTTTCAAGATATTGCAAAACAATATTCGGGTCCCAAGTAGACTCGTATTTCGGTTGAGAAGGGTTGAGGTTGTATGCCCCCTTGAAGAACCGTTTCAAAATGATTTCGTCGTTTTTGTCAATATTTAGAATAAGAGATAGTGCGGCTCTATAGGTATTCAGTGATGAAAATGACAATTTGAATTTTTGAATTGTTGAGTAAAAATTCAGAACTCTCATCAACTGGTATTCAAAAGGATTGTGATCATTCTGCGAACAAAATGACCACCATCTTTGCAAACACTGACTATATTGTTTTATCGAACTCTCGGATAGGGAGGCTAACATTACTGGAATGACCTCCTCGGGGGTCCCTCTGCTCAAAAACGACCTCCGAATAATTTCCCTGCCATCAGGGACGTATGATGATAGATTGTTGTCTTTCTGGAATGGAAAAAATTAGGATGACTAGCATGAAAAAACAATGGATCGTCAATGAGGAGTCTTTGGAATAAAGGATACCATGCCTGACTAGGCCAATTTGGTACCACCACTATTCCAAATGCTTTGTCATTAATAATCTTTTCGAGAACCCGGCTTACTAAAGAAAATGGTGGAAACGCATAAAAATATTCTTGGTCCCATCTTAAAGTGAAGGCATCGACATTAGTCGACTCGGGGTCCGGATGTCGCGAAACAAATCTAGAACATTTTTTATTTTGATATGAGGCAAAAAGATCCAATGTAGGCAAACCAAATTTTTTCAGAATTAATTTAAATTTACGATCTGGTAGCTCAAATTCGATATCATTATGTTTCATACGGGAGTGTTCATCGGCAATCTTATTATTGGAGGAGCTTATATAAGAGGCATGTACAAAAATATTCCTGAATTCACACCAATCCCATAGCATCTTCGAAATTTTGTTCAGTGTCTTATAACGAACGCTTCCCATCTTGTTTATGCTAGAAACAGCAGTGATGTTGTCAATCCGTAGTAATATATTAATATTTTTATCATATTTCACAAAAGATTGTAACGCATAAAAAGCCGCCAAGATTTCCAAAGAATTGATATGATATTTAATCTCAATTGCATTCCAGAGCCCGTTAGCGGTACTTTCCCCACAATGAGCTCCCCAACCCGTTGTCGAGGCGTCAGAAAAAATTTCCAGGCTGAAAAACATTTTTCGGATATCTTGTTGGCTATCACCTATGATTGCCAACCACCAGTCGATTTCAGTTTTAATATGGTCAGGGATTTTCATTCGTGAATTATAATTCTGTTGATTTGATGACAAGGCAATATATTTTTCGTGTTCCATACTTTTCAAGTGTAACCAACCATATTTCACTGCAGGTTTTGTTGCAACGAGCATGCCTAATAGTCTGGAAAATTCTCGAATAGTGCAAATTCTTTTCCTCCGAAAATATATTAACTTGTCTGAAATCTTTTCTTTTCTGTCATTTGGTAACTTTAGCGTCATGGTTGAACTATCTATTTCAAACCCCAAATAAATAATACGTTGGGTAGGAGTTAATTCACTTTTATCTAAGTTCAGATGAAATCCTAATTGATAAAGCAAATTTATTGTAGTAACGGTATTCTGTGAACACTCTTGAATTGTTGTTCCTACAATCAAAAAATCATCTAAGTATGCCGAGCATATAATGCCTCTCTCTCGTAAATATCTTAAAATAGGTCTAATAATTTTCGTGAAGATATAAGGCCCTATATTGAGTCCAAACGGAAGACAATTGAATTCATACAATGACCCTTCAAAATTGAAGCGCAAATATTTCCTATACTCAGGTTTAACTGACAGGGAAAAATATGCATCTTTTAAATCGATACTAGTGAAAAAACAATTTTTAGTTACTAATTTGAGCACGGTCCTGTAATCTTCAAGTTTGAAGTGTGGTGCTGAAATGGAATTATTCAATTGTTTCAAATTCAGAATGAATCTAGATTTTCCGTTTGGTTTGTTAATTAGAAAATATGACGACAAAAATTGACCTCGTTCTGGACTACATTTAGAGATAGCACCCACATCAATTAGTGATTTCATTGCGTGCTTATACAAACACATTTCAGACTGATCAACTTTGACTTGAGGACTATAGGACTGATGAGGTATGGAATCAAAATTCAACGAAATTCCGTCGATCCAATCTAAAACATCGTTATTGTCCGTAAGCTTTTTCCACTCAGCTAAAAATGATTTCAGCGAACCAGCATAGTTTACCTTATTGATCAGTATTTCCGGAATCTCGATGATCTTCTGGTTTGTACTATCTCTTGATTTCTGGGTGCAGCATATTTCTTGAAACTTTGGTTTCGAAAGTTTTCCCGAGAGCTTCTTTTTCTTGCTGTGGCCTGAGGGCGGGAGTAGTTTAAATATCTCGAGTTTCTGTTGAAGCTAGGCACACCAGAAGGCCCTGGTTGGTCTGCAGATGGTCTGTTGAGTGTTTTCCGGATGTGGGTGAAAAATGGATTAATCTTCAATTCCTTTCCTGCCTTCTTCACAGCATCATTCGATTTTATGGATTCTTGTAAGGATTTACCAAATAGAAATTCATCAATGGGACTTGTTTCGAGGACAGTTTTACAGTCATATTTGATGAAAGGTTTTGCCATGTATCGCCGATGGGTGGATAAATTATGGTGCACCTCACAAAATATTTGTCCACTGTCTGCCAAGATTGACAATAATTGCTCTATTCCTACCTTATCTGGTGTGTTGATTATGCCCGACATGACGGAGCCCAACGCAGAAAGTCCGCATGCTAACTTGTTCTGAACATTTGCGAAGAAGTGATCCTGTGTACGCACATCCCTTGGCAGACAAACATTCACCTCCCCGTTCAACTTGGGTGCTTGCAAAGACGTGCAATTGGCAGGTATAGGGTATTTCTGAATCAGGTTTTCGGTAATGTCCTTCCCCAAACCTTGCGTTAAATAGCTTTTCCACCGTATGTGAACCTCTTCATGAAGGTCTTCACCGAGGGTATTTGTGGCAGTAGGATTTGCGCCCATAGCTTGCACTATTTGTGTTTCTCGTAAAATATTCTCGGTCTCATCCTGGGGGGTGACGGAGCGGTCTGGAAGGGAGAGAAGAAAAAATGTCCATTTAATATATTCAGTCCTTTGGGCAAATTCATATCAATTCAACATTGTGGTTTCCAGTAAGAGAGTTGTTACTACTGAAAAAACGTGTCATGGGCCCGGTAAGACGTCCGGCAATTACCGAAAAAACAATCATCAGTAAGACATTCGTCAATTACTGAGACAGGCCATAGTTCAGGACATTCATTGGCTATCAATGATCGATTCAACACATTGGCTTCCTGTGAGACATTCGTCAATCACCGGAAACATGCCAGTGGCCAGGTAAGACATTCGTCAATTACCGAAACATCAATCAGTAAGACATTTGTCGATTACTGAGACAGGCCATAGTTCAGGGCATTCGTTGGCTATCCATGAGTGATTCAACATTGCGTTTTTCTGTGAGACATTCGTCAATCACCGAAAACATACCCTTGGCCCGGTAAGACATACGTCGATTACCGAAAATATCAATCAGCAAGACATTCGTCAATTACTGAGATAGGCCATTCATCAATAATCTGTAGTAACTCATCTATGACCAGCACCACGTAAAACCTACAAAAGACTAAAAAGATCAGTTCCAATGTTCACTCACCTCTCCTATTTTCGGATTCAATTGCTGATACATCTTTCTCAATATCATATGTATGTCGTATCTCTGATTCCAGGTCTCGGATTTTTCTCATCAGATTTTCGTAATTCAGTTTTTCTGGGTTTGAGGACGATTGTTGTGCCACAGAAAAACTACTCGTTTGGTGTACTTCGTCTGTATCGCTGGAACTAGTAGACAAAATCCGTTTTCTCTTACCACGAACGGTAATCATTTCAAATAATTTGTTGAGCAAATTTTCCAATAGGTACGTCTGAACCGGTTAGCACAAATTTTTGCAATGAGTATTGGACTGCGAGCAGATAGCGCCGGACCCTTATCAGTTTTTTTGTGATTTTCTTTGTATTGTGCTGGTTGGCATAAATAAATGCATACTACCAAGTGTACCAAAATAATCATGGAGGACAACAGCGAAGAATAATAGATGTTTTTACGTTGAACAACTCCAAGATATTCACGTACAAGAATTCGTTCGAGGATTGAAAAAACATCCAATATAAATATTCATAATACGGTAACAATCTTACTGGTATGCAAGAACATGTGTTTTGAATTTTTCATATCGACAGAGTCGGCTTGGGGTCAATAGTAGTAATGTATATACACCGTTATGATGAAGAATATAGGAAACGAATTCAACCCAGCCTAGATACAATTCTCCAAAAGACTGAAACAGTTCGTTGGACAGAAACATCAACTATGGCCAGTGGTCTGAAGTATATACAACGCCTCTGCGTCCACGATCGAATCTTCATTGACAAGATCCTTTTGTAAATCTTGGGAGCCGAACTTTCATCTCTTCTACTTCGTGAACTAACCAAGTTATTGGTTAAGGTATCAGAACTCAACTGAGTCAGATAGATTATGATTATCACAGCTTATCTTTGGGAAAGCTTTTTTCAGAGATTCAGCTTAATAGGTCAGAGAAACTCTATGTCGGAATGAATTCTAAATCAAAAAGTTGAAAAACGCAATATAATAAACTTGAAAATTTTCTCAAAATTCATTCCTACTTGTTACTTTTATCGTTTAGCAAATATGTTCATGTAGATAGATAGATCACTTTTATTTCCTTAAGACAATAATAACATTGTATTGGAAACGTCAAAATTGAAAAAAAATACATAAAACCTACTTTATCTCACAAACGAGAAACAATACAAAGTATACACATGTATACACATACATATATACACATACACATACTAACAATTGAAGAAATCTTGCACAGTATAAAAAATATTTTGTACTAAAAATGTTTTAAGGCGCGTCTTAAATATTTTGAGCGTCATACTTGATTTAATATGTTCAGATAGATGGTGCATTTTGGGTTATCTTGTATTTTCCAATTTGTGTTCGAATTAAGCCTTTCTGACGGGTATTCATACTATGAATGTCCTCATTGAACTTGAAAGGGGTTATGTTGCAATAAATATAGCATGCAATTTCAAATATGAGCATGTATGAGCAAGAGATACACAGAAGCACAGAAGCATAAAGAGTTATAACGCCAAAATTGCCAATCCAGTCAAAAATAAAATTTTATATTACACTTGCGAGGATCGTCTCTTTTGCTATCATTAGGAAGGCAGCCTTTCAATGGGAGGTCGCAGGGCTTACTGTTGAAGTTGATATTGTAGTTTTTCTCGTCTATTCGTAAGGGGGTAGTAGTAGTAGTAGTAGTAATAAATTGCTGTATTGATGTATTTACGTTCTTCATAAAGACTCCAACATGAGAGTCGAAACGTCGAACATTTCAACAAGTCGCACACGTATTAGTACCCGCAAGGATTATTCTCACCAAATTGTTTTGTCTCTGGTAGAAACCGTCCGACTTGTTCTTTCTCCAAGGCCTCTGGTAATAACTTTTGCCTTTTGGCATCATTTGATGAGCTGATGCAGGCTGTGTGCTGGATGTATGGCAAATTATCCTGGATCAAGTGATTAATCACCATAAAACCATAGCTTGCATTTGTGAAGTATGTGGCGAACTATCTCTTTGTTACATTGGCTGCAGTTACGGTCTTCGTTTTTCATTTTGTTAAGGTGTCTTTTCATTGTATAATTTCTTATCAGTAACCCTGTTATTATTCTAAACCTATTTCCTTCAATTTCCAAATATCCTCGAAAATCGTCTATTCTCATTTACAGATAATCAAATATCATCAGAAATCACACTATTCATTTCTTGCTGGACAAAAAATATTTGGCTCAAGCAATTGAAAAAATATTTGGGAATCTCGCTTTTGCATCATGGCAAAAATTCTTTCTGTCTTCAATTCAAACTTCTATTGAAGTTGATCTTATGAAGTAATTAATGTAGATTAGAGATTATATTTTTCAAATACTCATTGATCGCTCCTTATATGTTTAATTATTTTCATAGCTTTCATTGTTCACAACAAATTTCATGTGACATCTTTTGTTCCTATGCTGAAGAGCAGACACTATCGATGTACGCTTCGTTGATACAGAAGTTTTATGTTTTTTATATGCAGATTCACACGAAAGGGAAACCCTGTAATGTTCGAAAAACACCGCGTGACTCAAGAGACATGAGATACGAATTAACATCCCCTTTGAATTTTTTAAATTTGTAAGCCTCAGGAAAAATCTCTTTCGGCAAGGAGTTCCAAAGCTCAGCTGTTCTATGGAAAAAAGATCCCTGAGCAAGAGAGGTTCGACAGGTCTCCAAATTAACGACAAAGGGGTGGGAATTCTGTACTCGTCGGGTCATCCGTGTAGATATTGCCAAGGATGGAACGATTGATAACAGTTCAGCAGAGCACCGACCGTGAAAGTATCTATAGAAGAGAGACAAGTCTCCGACCTTTCAACGATGTTCCAATGAAGTGATCGAGTCTGTGAGCGAAGAATCACCAACAAGACGGATTGCCATTCTCTGAATAGAATCGAGTAGCCCTAATGAATATATAAACGAATGTTTTGGGTCCATGGGCAGAGATATTGAAACGATAGTAGCAAAATTCTCAGGTAGGCCTAAAGAAGTTCGAAACATCTTCTGCAGAAAAAAAGGAATAGAAATCATTATCAGAATTTATCTTGATATTTATTAATCTATCTATAAATTTGTTCCAAGGAAGATCAAATAGTCTTAAAATCTGCGATCAATTTTGAGAACTATATTTTGGATTATAGATTATGTACAGAAATCAGTGAACTTCAATACCAACAATTGGAAAGTTGTATTGTAATGGTAGCAGCTGGTGGAGCTGCCAAATGAATTACAATTGTATTGAAGATATAAAATCAGGACGTTGATCGCAAAGTTTCAAACCACTAAGAAAAGTTGATTGAAAACGGAAATTCACTTTTCACATTCGATCCCAATTGAAACCCAAAATATTTACTGCTTTAACATGCACTCCTAGTCCCCACACGTGGACAGAGCTCAATTGGGAAAAATGTTTCATAACTAATAAGACGAGAATTGTATATCGTTTGAATATGGAATATTCTCGAGGTTGAATGTCGGTGATAAAATATTTCCCAAATGATCAATGATAAACAATTTTCCAATTTGATAACATGATATTCAAAATATCGAAAAACATTGATCTTGTATCGATGGTCAAGGTTATATCTTTTCACACAATATATATTCCAAAATCTCAATTATTCATTAAATCTATATAATATTGAACATGTAAATAGTTTGATCGCTGTTGTCCAGCCAGAATGAGTTATGGCAATGAAGGCACCAACAGTTACATGAAGTGATCAAAAGGTGAGTACACTGAATGAATGAATGAATGAATGAATTTTTTCACTGTTATTTTTTTCATTAGGTCCCCTTTTACTTTTTCCCTTAGGTCCCCTTTTACTTTTTCCTCTTCAATTTTTATATTATATCTCCTTCTTTTTCTAAATAGTATTTCATGTCATAAACTAATTTTTTTTCAATTCCTTACATTTTTGCATACCTAATTTGTTTTATTTTCATCTTATTCCTTTTGGATATTTCTCACTGAATGATTTATTTTTGTTCCATAGTAAATTCATATTTTTCAAACCGTACATTCAGTTTTTATAGTTTTACTTAGACCCTATGAGTTCAAAGGGTCCTAATAGATCACCACAATTGCTGTCTTTCTCATGAGAACGAAGTCTTTACAATAAAGCCCAATCAGTCCTATGTTCACCCTCTGCATAGATCGTTGCAATGAGGATTAACTTATTGTCTACCCGCAGATTTCCCTGCAAACAAATTCATCTAATCAACTCCATTCACCACATGCCATAGAAGTTATTTTCCGAAAATCCAAGAAATATTATGCGACATAGAGCAAATAATTACTGTATGATTGAAGTGCACTGGAATTTCAATCAACGTATTTTTATGTTCTCATTTTTTCAGCTAGGTTTTTTAATAAAATGGTTGGTAGTTATATCGCTCGTAATGGCCAAATATTTTCATAGTCGAGGTAACTAGCATACTCCGATAAAATTCATTTCGATAAGAAATCCGCAAAATATTAATAGCCGAAAACTTTCCCAACTATATATTCCGAATGGAAATAATTTTTTTGTACAGTGTGTATTCCATTAAGTGTGTGGAGAATGGGAATAAGTTACATAAGTTGAAAAATGAAACTTGAATACCACCAAAAATTATTGCAGATTCAATAACCATATTAGAAAGAGGCAGAAAATAATAAAGAATTGTGTACCCTTATTTCGAATGATACAAGATGTCGCATAGGAAAGTTGTCATGGCATGAAGTTCCATTGAAATAATTCTCATTTTTGGAAATCTACTCTCGTATAAAGGAATTTCTTTAGTATTCTGAAGATAGAAACTTTACTTGGCTTCACTTTATTAAGGTCACCGTGGCGTCAACCCCATGTTTGTTGCAACGATATTTAACAGAACCCCTGAATTTCAGAAATATTTTTTTTATGAAGACAATTCGTCAGTTAACAGGTTCCTCGAGTGCTCATTAATTTTTTTTGGTTGGAACATTTTACCTCGTCTAAAAAATCTTCACATCTTAGAATTTTAAATATCATTGCAGCAAAAATTAAATTAGTGCTTTCCTAGAGGAATAGGAATATTACACAAATTTGGGTTTTCTGAAATTCGGAATTGGTTTTCAGATTACTGTAAAATTATTATTCTCCCAATAAGATTTCTAACCTGTTTTACCGTTATTTCTTCGTTGTACCACCGCCCAGTAGGCGGCATAACTACATAGCACGTGTGCTATTGGATGACATAGGTCCATAGATATCTCAAGTCAGTAACGGGAACTTTGCCTGAAAAAATCCGTTCATAGAGATATATTAACTCTTGAATGCCTGATTTTGTTTCCTTGAAAGCAAAAAATTATTTCTGGCTGTATTGTACCTACAAACCAATTTTCTTAATGAACTATGCAAATACATGTCTAAGTGGGAAATAACATGTGCACAATTATTCCCCATTATTCTTATATGTGTGAATATGAGCAAAACAACAGCTTCTCTTTCTCATTTGAGTTGTTTTTCCTATATGGTCGGTCGGTGAAGAGAACTTGTGGCTGCCTATTTGCTAATAGTAGTACGTCAAATTTCTTCATCTAGTATACCAACCGACCCGGTAGCACCGTGGGTTTGTCTTTGTTTCCTCACAGTTGAAATAGTAAATGCGCTAAGAAGAGAAGAAATGTAGACGTTTTCAGATAATCAATAATGGGTGGAAGACCCTAGGAGTTGGTTAGGGGGTAAAATGCCTGGGAGTGACACTGGGCTCAAAGCTATGTTGGGGGGCCACACGTCAATCGAGTAGTCGAGAAGACGTTGACCGGCTATATGTCATCTTGGAGGCAATCAGATTGGAAGAAGTCATCTCAGAGAGACATGCATACGTCTGCTTTCACAGCCAGGCCGCAATTAGGGTTCTGAACGCAACCAGAACCAGATCAAAACTGGTTCAAGAGTCTAGAGACGCCCTAGAGAGTCTTGTGACGAAAAAGGAACTTACGCTAATGTGGGTCCCAGGCCACGCAGGGTTCGAAAGCAACGAACGGGCGGATCAGCTAGCCAAGAAGGGACAGTCAGCCCTACTGCGGGTCCGAATCCGCAAGGAGACTAATAATAACGGCACTGAATGAGTGGGCCGTTTAAATATTAGAAAAAGAGAAGGGAGGAATAGACGGCTGCAGGCAGTCAAAGCAGATGACATCGGAGCCCGACAGAGCAATGAAAACCAAGATATTGAAGCTAAGCCGCAAAAAAATTCCAACTTCTGGTAGGAGTTCTAACCTGACACTGCAGCCTCAGGAGAAATCTGACTCTCATTAGTAGAGTAGAGGCAGACCCACTAAACGCGGAATGCGAAGAGGAGGAAGACTCCTTCGACTTCCTTTGCGAATGTGGAATATACAGCAGGCTCAGACAAAACGTCTCCGGAGCCGCCACCACCAAGGAAGGGGAATTGCACTCCTTGCAATACACCGCGGGCATGTGACGTCACAAGACAACTGTCAATCAGCCTGCTGGACAAACAAACCCTATCTCCATAAGCAACAATGGTAATTTAATGAGATTATTATCGTAATTATGAAGAAATTACGGGTTTACCCTAATTTTGGGTATACCCTTAGTGTACCTGACATATATAAATGTATAAATTTTGCAATCTATATTCATTATTCTTGCTGCTTGCAAGGAAATTGTATGTGAAATGGCTGATAAAAGTGATTATTTCAACACCTTGTCTATGTATATCCAGAAGAGATATTTAGAAAAACTGAAGGAAAGTAAGGGATGTGATCCTTATTTATTGAAATTTGGGGATTGTAGTAATGCTGTGAAATACTTTCCTAAAGTGACATGTACGACATTATAAACTATTTTGTATATGAGAGTGCATGCACAGAAGACTTCAAGACTATAAAAGTTTGGATTTATACAATATGTTTATATCTAAATGGATTAGAAGGATTGGAATGAAGCTTGTGAGAAAAAATACTGAAAATGTACTTTAATAAAAAATAATTTTGAAAGAACAGATTTAGGATATGTTATATAAGGCTCTACAAAATTATAAACCACAACCATCCTTTCATATGGTAATCCTGTATAAAAAAAGGCATTTAGATGAGTTATGCTTTAAACTTCCCAATGGGAATGATTAAGTCTACAAAGTTTCCCGGAGATGAAGGATTTCACGATAACAATTCTGCAATTCGAAATCAATATCGGGACATAGGTGTTCACCCAGAGTTTCGTGCATGTTCCACTTCTTCAACGGGTTAATTTATATCATTCAGAGTTTGATTTTGCTCATCAATAATATTCAAGTTTTGAACAGCTGGATCATTCACACAAAGAATCATCATCAATTTTATCCATACCAACTGGAATATTTGCGATGTCATTTTTATCACGCTGCTCCCTACGATACAATCTCTGAATGCTTTGAACTGCATTGATATTTGTTTTGTAGCCAAGTAATTGATTCGGTACCCAGTCTATATTGTCAACATCTTTGAGTGCGTTTGGCTTGTCTGAAATGAAAAAATAAAATTATGTTTCCTAGATGCTTCGAAAATATCTCTTACAAAATGTTTTGAACACACCGTTGCCCATTTCAACTTATAAGAAGTTAAGTCTGCTCTTCTAGTTGCCTGAATCCACAATTCACATCTCTTTTCAGCAAGAGGATTGATCTTTTTTCTATTTTCGAAAATAGAAGGGAATCGATGGAATGAAACAGTATGTCTGCCGCTATTACTTCCACATTTCACAATCGCACAAAATTGAGCCTTTATTGAGAAAAAAGATTTCAAAATATGACATAAACACACACTCAGCATAGGTAAATCAGATTTGTATGTCCAGCAGGCTGGATTGACAACTGTCTTTTACTGTCGTCTGTCAGATATGCCCGCGGTGTATGGAAGGATATTTCGACCTTGATAAGAAGGTCGAAGAGGTTCGAACAGGTACCCGCCATGAGGTGAGCGAGAGAAGATGCCGGGGTTTGCGAAAAGGGCTGGCGTACACCGCCCATTGTCATTTCCAATTGCACTACCGTAAATATCAGTAAGACGCCCCAGAAAGCTTCGATATCCACACAAATCTCTGTTTTCCGGTCGCACTCGGAAAAGTGTTGAACATAGGGAAAAATATAAATTATGAAATAAAGGAATGGAAAACATTCATTTTACATCATCATTATTATACCTACTTACTTCTTCACCAGATACTTTTTCAAAATGAATAGCTATTCAAACCAATTGTGTTGACTCGGTAGTATGACTACTCTTGGCAAGACTTTGTAGCCTGAATTTTCCCCAGAGAATAAAAATCTTAGAAACGCAAATTATCTTTCAATTGCTCATGAGCAACGGCTCTGTCGATACTACATGACTTATCAATGCTACTAAATAATTTCGCGTCATTAACATATTCTACTATCGGTTGTTCGACGGAAAAAATTGTTTGACTCATAGTGCAAAATATCGTCTGAGCAGCACGATTGAAAGGTATGTGAGACTTTTAGCTTCAAAAAATATTCTATCCTTCATCAATTATGTTTTTCATTGTCTATAATTTTTTCTCTATTGAAAGCTGACTAAAATAAAGTAAATTAAATCGACGAAATTCGAATCGATGCTACTCAACTAGGAACATTGTCCACATTCTAATATGAAAATCAGTTATGCAGAAATAATGAACCTTTGTTCTGTAAATCAAGATACTGATGCACCAACTCAACTGTATGGATTGAATATCAGTTCCTCCTGAAAATGTTAACTTGGTTAACGAAACATTGGTCGATTTCAAGTTATTTTAATTTGGTGTCAGGGTAATTATTCGGAGCTCATATGCCGAGTGCATCAATTTCAATCGGTTGAAATGTGTACTGCACGTCCATAATTTTCGAAATTTTGCTTAGCAAATAACTTGAGTGAGTGTATAATAATTTAATAAAATTTCGAGACCTCAGGTCGAGCGCATTTATCTTAAAGTATTACACACGAAAACGTTTGCTTGAAATCAAAATTTTGAAAATTATCCAAATGCACGCATTTGTCGATTGAACTTGGTGTAGGAGGGATATATTATGTTGGGATTATTTGTAAGCCTTGTATTTTTACCAACTTGAGCGCTAGGTAGGTAGGGTGTGGAATTTTTTTACAATACCACTTGTACTTTAATCATTCTTGGAAATTTTTTCTTGCTCACGAATATTTTCAGAAAATTATTCCTGGCTTTATTCGTGATCTCGAAAAAGTTTCCAGAAATGATTCACGTTTCACTAACAAGTGAAAATTTTTCAAATATAAACATACATCGATAAGCTTTCTCCATTTATGTTTTTCTCAATCAATGCTCCTATGGTAAAGCTTAGAAAGTTAATAGCAAGGCTCACTTGCTGAAGGACTTCGATTGAAGTTGATGGTGTTAAGTACAAAAATGCTATGAATGACATCAACTTCCACTCAAGAGAATGACATGTATTCTGGGAATCTCAAAGCAGATAGCGCTAGATAGGATGGAGGTTACGACGGCCGTCATTTGGGTAATTTTTCCATTGGTTTGATACGAAAAGACAAAGTTTGTTTATTATAGTTATTAATGGTACTAGTGTGTTGAAAACAAGTCACGCGAGAAAGAATAAAGTCTCAAGTGACTTAGGAAACATAACATACGAGTGGCATACAATGTTTTATCCAACACATGGCAGTTATGACTGTCATAATTGATGTCATTGTAGACAGGTACACTATCAAATAACACACTACTGAAGCATTTTCAGCTCCACCATACTCAGGCTTCAGTAGGCAAATTCGGCTTTCCCCTTGTCAATCTGTTTGGCTTCAACAATGGAGGTTGTTGAGTTATCAACTTGTTAGTTATACAATGCACAGAATCTTGTGCATATGCCACATTATGTTTTGACTGCCTTTCATCGAGAAAAACAACCTCGAGCACTAAGAGGTCCGAGATATTTCCCCTGAGAAAAAGCAGAAATTCAGCGTCTGTAGATATTTCATAATTCTGAATTGTTTTCCGATTGAGTGTGCTCATTAGTACAGTGATCTCAATTACAACAATCAGATCACTGATTGTGTGAATTATCATTAACCTGTATCTCAATTTATATAAATGTTATTTTAATTGATTGTATCTCGTAGCAATATCATATCTTTGGACTGAAGGTACATTGACAAACATACCTCAATACAATTATTATACCATTCACACAATCACAAAGTGCTAGAGTGAGAACATGACTGATGTCAGGTGAGTACTTATATTAGAGTTCGAAAACAATATCTGCGGCTAGGAAAATTGTTATGAAAAGTTAAACCCAGAATATACTCAATTCTTCTTCCACTATTTCATTTGCTCACTGTCAGTGTTCATTGCACATTTGAGCTGTGCTTGAGTCATTGTTGGGTGAGGTACAATGATCGATCCAGGAATTTTTTCATAGATACTAAGACTAAGGTATGTGTCTCGCTTTTAATGAAGCCTCACTCATATCGCAGTTGTTGAAAATATAATTCCTTACAAGAGTCGAAATGAAAAAAAATATTGCAACTTAACCAAAGAAAAACACAAATTATGTACGTGTGTGTGTGTGTGAGGGGGGGGGAAGAGTTGAAATCAATTTTGAGAAAAAATTGTATTGAAGTTGAATATAAAAAAGATGTTTTTGGAAATTCTGGAGCCATGAAGGGTCACTGACTAGACATTGTCTGTTCAAAGGACACCTGAGGCCCTATTCTTGAAATACTCGCAGTTCTGCGTATACGCTGTTGCTAAGCTACGACAGATCTGATTGGTCTCTGCCTAGCAACAACGTATGCGTTCAGTGAACCTGTGATTCAAGAATAGGGTCCCTGAATGAGATAGTGGTAGTAATTTTTTGGAGGTGGCTCGTCATATATTATGCGAAAATGAGGCATTAGATCATTGGAGGCAAGTTATATATGTCAACTAACATGAGGTTCTGAAAAATATGGCAAACATCCAGTGAACAAACTATACAAACTTGTCTAGGAGGATCATGAAACATTTGTGACCTGAGCTCCATAAACCCAAGAGCTGTATGAAGATTTGGGAGAGATATGGCTTTCAATCATCTCGGTTTGTTGGGGTATACAGAGCTGTCCAATGAAAATTATGCATTTAGTTATTTTGTTGAATTTTAGGCAAAAATGCTCAGGTGCGTAGAATTTAATTGTAAGGGAGGGGGACACTTTGGACATATTGTTCAACCTATGCATTCTACCCCATATAAAGCGAGGAGGTGTCATAACCCTGATATTTCAAATGGAGAGTGGGGTCGAGTGATACATCATATGAAAAAGCACAAAATCATATTTCTAATCATTCCATATTTACTAAATTTACTTGAAGGATTATTGCGAAAACGGCGTCAAGAACATCATCCCAATAATTTTAATATTGATGAAAAATACAAATGAGTTTTCGGTATTTGGAATCAAAAAGTAACAATCAGTGGTAGGTTTCAATGTTTGTTATATTTCCTGATGGACATTGAAATCAATACGATGTCATACAAAATAATATATGTGAAAATGAAAATATGTAAACATAAAATTTTATAAGTAAATAAATAAAATCGAGAAAATAATATAGAAGCGGGTGTGTTAAGCCTTGCGTAAATCCAATATTTCCAGAGGTGTTTTTTTACAATGCGGATGTGATTGGCCACTTTGAATAGTGGTGATTCAGTTGAATGTGGATGAAATTCACTCTTTCGGCAATTCGCAATGGCTTATAATGCCTGGGAAGTCGATATAAAAAATCCACTTTCATTATATTTTGGCGAGCATACTATCGCATTATCATCAGTATTTGATAAGAATAATGGGTAAGAAGATCAACACTTGAGAGGAGTGCTGTTCGAGTAGGATGAGTATGATTCCATCCTATTGTTATCAAGTTATGTTGATCTTGATAAACAAAAATCTTTTCTTCATTCATTGTCACGCAAGAATCTGAGGTTCCTTTTTGCTTTGGTAAAATCATGTGAGTTAAAATTAGCTCACCCTTTTCGAGTTTGGCTGTTAGAACGGCACATGTCTCAATATTTTCAGAGGTATTACTTTGTGGCATGGCTCGAAATGAAGTCACCACTTCAACTGGTACCACTGCAAGTCTAAGTATGCAGTACTTCTCTTGGACACTGATCTTTGACGGCTTTCTGGTGTGGTCTACTGTCGGAAAGTCGAAAAGACTAGTGAGCTTTGGTGATTCGATTGAATCATCAAATAATTACGAACCACATATATCAGTTGCAATTTCACACATAGAGGAAAGCAACGAGGATGTCTTTTCTTGGGATGATCGGTTGTGTGCATAAAAATAAAATTCTGCTTCAATTCAGATTTCTTAACTCCTTCTGGAGGACATGTAGTATCATTTTCTTTCAGTTTTGGTCACTGTTTTTCTTTAAATTATAGAAATGTTGGACCCTGAAACCAAGAACTTTCTATATCTAAATGAGTTTCTTCCTTATCTCTGGTGGCTTCATCAGCTATATTCATATCAGAAGGTACCCAATGCCAGTCAACAATATTCGAGTTTTCTTGAACTTCTGCAAACTCTTGAGATGGACAAGAAACGAAAGATGTATTCTGATTAGCGGAATAGTGTTATTTGGAAACAAGAGGAATCATAAAAACTTCATCGAGAATTTTGGGATTGGGAGTTGTCCCGAAACAAGAAGCTGCATTTCCCTTCTGTATTGAAATACTTATTCTTCGAATCAAGAAACTGGTAGCTCTTGGATTGCTGGATACTATGGTGATTCGATGTCCTATTTCATTTATGAATTCCTTCGCTTGAGGGCCAAAGGAAACGAATGTTTCGATTGCAACTGGATAGAAGATGAAGTTATCTCCCAAACTCGCATGTATCCCTCCCTTCGATGATTTTGCAGAAATAGCTGCATATCTGAACCACCATCAGATATAAGAAGAGTGGCCTGAAGATATGAATTATCGTCGTTTAATGAATTCTGAAGTGTATCGCGAATGGCCTCATCGAATTTGGTCAAATGTTCTTGCTTGAGCCATGTCAACTTAGGAATTGTCGAACAGTGTCTGAGAAGGTAGTGAGCGACCTGTCATTTGGTGATGTGGAGGGCAGGAATATATCACTTTGGAATTTTCAAAGTTTTTTTTCAAAACAATTGATGAATGCCTCATCTGTAAAAGGTGCGCCGAGGAGCGTTCAGTTAATCTATCGTTAATTTTGATTCCAGGAGAGAGGTAGTCAAAATTTTGTAGAAATTTTGAAATCCGGGTCACCTAGAAAATATAGTTCGCAATTATTAAAGTTCAGTTCAAAACCAACCTCCTTCGCATCGAAAACTTCTTGTGGGTCTCCTCAATCCAGAATCATCATCCAGCATTGTTGAATTGATTTTTCGAAACAAGAGTTGAAATAATTGTGATCCATTCGCCTTCATACAATATTATAGATTTTATTCAAATTCATTTCTAAAATTTCGTTCTGATGGGGTTCTGAGGTTGGTGCTACCAATCATTTTATCGGGATGGGTGTCCTTAAACAAGCGAGCAGTAAGTTTAAGCGAAACCTTTTTTTAATGAAAGTTGACAATAATTAAAATTCGTTCTGGAATGGAATAAACTATGTTTTATGGAGAAGTTTAAGAAATTTTCAAAGAAACCGAACTGAATCAGTGACGAGGCAGAAGCATATGTTTGCCTATATTATTTTCCAACACTCATCTGAAGTTTTCCCAACAAATAAAAGCAAACTATGAATGAAGAATTTGATTGCAATTGAAAATGTCAACTTTGAAATCTTGCTTTCGTTAAAATGAACTAATTCGGTAATGTAATATTCTGAATCTTCAATATCAAATTTTGTTTTCATCGGTATCAATATTATCAGGTTATGTTTTTGATGCCAATCATGCATTGATTGTTTGGGTGAATTTCAATGAATAGAGTATCATTGGAAAGATAATTTTCCACCTTTTCACATGATATATCTCCCGACCACACTTTTCATTTGACATTTTAGAATTGTGACACCTCTTCGCTACGGGTTTAAAGGCAAAGCTTGAAAAGTATGTATATAATGTATCCCCTTCGAGAGCAAACTTTGTGTGTCCGAGCCTTTCTGCTTAAAATTACAAATAAAGGATAAAGGCTAGGAGCATACTTTTCGTTGGAACTTCATATAACTCGCGATGAATTTGTTAATTCAATAATTTTGGGACGACGTCGAACAGATATACTGAGTTATTTCAAAATCACAGGAGGATTCATCCCTGTAACCGTATTATGGCCCCCTCTGGTTTTCGAATTTTTGGTCTCATTGAGACTTTCTCTGGTTGAGTCTAGCCCCATTTAACAAATGATGTTTGAATACAAACAGACAAAAGCATTCGGTCGATTTCCCGTTGGTAGATCTCAAACACTCATGTCCTGGATGTTTTCCAAAATCCAAACACCCCACGTACATTGCACCGTTGCCTCTCACTTCATGTGCGGTCTCGTGACCATACTCAAATCTGTCCTTATCCGAGAGAATCGTGGATAACGAGCGTAGGTGTTGAATGACGCAACGAGCGAGACTATGCGATTCGAGAATCGCGGCGTCTGTAGTTTGGAAGTCGGCCAGATTTCTTGTTTACATCCTCTCGCGCTTTGCGAACCCCCTTTTTCGATAATTGCCGTGTCAAAGGTCAAACAATTGCTGCCCAAACAACGAGGTTATATTGATAGATATCATGATGGGATGAGAATTTATTAGGATGTAATAAATGAGCTAAATATAAGTTGGCAACTTGTCATCATCGTCTAGTTGGCTTTGACGTGGGTCCGCCGAAATCACGGATGTAATTGTCTAATTTTTTAGGAGATTTGCGACGCAGTTTGCGTGGATTGGGTCACGTGAAGCGGCGTCGTATGATCACACATGAACTTGTTTGATACACATTGAAATCATGTGTTTCGATGAATGTGATAATTACCATCTACATTATGCTTTCATGTTATCTCGTTGCGTGGATTGAGATTATATCGAACTAATCGACATCGTCTAATGGATCAATTATAGTTTAACTGTGTTAATAGAATCGATAGGCTACTATTCTCTGTATCATAAGATCACATAACAGAAACTATTACAGAAAAATGCACAGTACTAATCTTTGAGAAATATTATACTTCGTAGAATCGCAATCTTTAAATTGGTGCGAATTGAAATATATCGACTCGTTTATCTTTTCGTCAACTTTATCTCTGGGTCCAGACAAAATATAAACAGTGTGAAAACAAAAGGGAAGTATATTAAATAAAACTCTTTGATTTTTAATGTTCCATTTCATTGAATAAACCTTGAAATAAGTTGAAAAAATCTTCACGCTCACATCAAAGGAATTGTCTGAGTGTATTATCTTTGATCGTATAAATGCATGTGAAATAAAGCGATAAATTTTATTGTTTACTAGCTTAAACGTGTCCACTTTGTTGGGCGTTAATTATTTTTGTGATTTAAAAACTTTTCCTAGAGATCAATTACCTTAACACCAAACTGATATTTTTTCACTCGACGCGCGTTTCGCTAACAAGGTTAGCATCTTCAGGAGAAGAAAATTTATACTAAATCTAAAGCTAGGGTTAGTTGTTTATAAGCTGGAGTTTTTTTGGTCCGATATGGGCTTATTCTAATCAATTTATCGATAATGAACTCACTACCTGCAAGTTCCGTCATCTGTTAGTATTGATTATTCTGATTACTTTCTCAAGGGATAGGTCCCTTTGTCACCAAAAGTATTTGAAACTAGATATCAAATATCGGTACAGCAAACGAAGTATGCTAGAGCTAAAAGCATATGATTTATATAAGAAACTACCATTCAGATTAAGCGAAAACGAGCAATAGGATGAGTTTCAAATAAATATGTTTAAGATGAACGAATGTAAATTTGTTAAGAAGGTGCGTTCTTTGAATAATAAATTGAAAAAAACTGAGTTCAACAAAGCACAAGCGTATGCCTTCGAAAACCATCAACATTGTAGAAAACCATTCTTCTCAATCTTTTGATAAAGAGGAACTAGCCTTATTGAATAAAGGTTTGAAATACGGTATCAGATCTCCCCAGAATGTTCTGGAAGAAGTAGTAGTAGTACGTATCGAAAGCTCTATTTAGCATCTGCCGGAAACTTCGAAAGGATTTGTTCGAAAAGCATGTAAGAAACAAGTTTCCAAGAATATGACTGAAAAGTCACACATCTCTTCGAAAGAAAAGAAAATCATCTAGAGATTGGAGGAGAAGGATTGTTTTTACCTAAAAGCGGACAAAGGTAACAAAGTGGTGATTTTAGATAAAGAAGATTACTTTGAGAGAGTCGATAACTTGATTAAAGGTGGTCCATATCAAAAGTTACCACGAAACCCGTTGCCCAAGAAGGTCGCTAACGTAAAGACAACATTGAAAAAATGCAAGACACTGATCACACCGATTTTGAACAGGAGACTACAACTGTCAAATCCCACAGTCCCAAAGATATATTGTTTACCAAAAATATACAAACCCGGAAAATCGATGCGACCAATAGTGTCAGCAATGAATTCGCCTTCATATAATATTGGTGAATGGTTGACGAAAGAATTTGAAAATCTCCCTATCGGCCCAACTGATGCGAGTGTTGAATATTCACAAGAATTCATAGAATAAATAAAAGATATTAAATTAGAAGAGGGCGAAATATTGGTTTCATTCGATGTAAGTTCTTCATTCCCATGCGTCCCGATACCACAAGCTCTAGAGTATTTGAAATATCAGTTTGGTGTTAGGGTAATTGATCTCTGGGAAAAGTTTCAATTTTCACACCAAAGGTTCCAAAACTCATCTTTTATTGAATTGTGTAGTTGTTATAATACTGAGATTTATCAGGTTCATCACAGCCCTGCCTTCTGGACGCACTCAAAAATGTTATAAACCCCGTTTTTAATCCGGTTAGACGATGAACTTCAATAAAACACGAAACACGTCTGCCATCAATTCTGATGAAGAATATTTATGCAGAATTTGAAGTAGATTGGACCTAGGAATGCCGTTGTCCCATATGAACTTGGGCCCTGTTTTTCACCCCCTTAGAGATAGAAGTTTTGAAACCCCTTTTTTATCAGATGCCTGAGTCATACAAAGAACCACACCCTCCAAATTTCAGATTTCTACGATCTGCGGTTCAGGCTATGAAATGATTCACCCCCAAAATCACTTTCTACACCATTTCAACCCCTAGGCAATACATCTCAATAATACAACATGTCTTCAAACATTTCTGTTAAGAAATGTTTATGCAAAATTTGAAGTAGATTGGACCAAGGTATCACTTTGTCTCATACGAAATTTGCCCCCTTAGGGGTGGAAGTTCGGAAAACCATTTTAATCGGATGTTTAAGTCACACGAAGAACCCCATCTTCAAGTTTCAGGTCTCTCCGATCAGCGGTTTAGGCTGTGCATTGATCCGTCAGTCAGTTATATGTAAAGATTAACAAAAAAACCTTTGTAGTGATTCAAATATGAAAGCTAGCTAAATAGTACCACGGACTTTTTTGTAGAACGGATAACATTTTTGGTGAATATTATGTTCGTCTATACCGAACCGTTTAGTCAGCGCACACCGTTAAAGCTTCACATCTCGCCCGCTTTTCTCCGACTTGATTTACATATACGATATTACCTCGGTGAATTTTTGTTCAATCTAGCCTATATCACTCCTGAATAGTTTAGCTTTCTGTTAGTAAAAGAGTTTTCATAATCGGATCGGTATTTCTAATTACCCCCTATAAACAAACATTCAAACAAACAAACAAAGTTAGAAACGAACCTCTTTATGGTATTAGTACAGATAAGAAAGGATATATCACCTACGGGACGAATTACTTTTTTCCAGACAATTCACAGTACACCGAGGGGAGTTTTTAGTTCAGTTTTTTCCAGCAAAATTCTTGAATTTTCGAAAAAAATTTGAATATGAAAAGTGAGATGGTTATTCAAGGCTGGTGAAAATCTATCAAATTCCTAAAAATCATAGAGGTTTTTGAGGTACAAAAAAATTATAATTAAATTGAACTAGCCGATTCTTTATGAAAATCCATATTCAACACAAAATATTCTTTCTTTTCGATCCTCTATAACAATGAGTTCATAACACCGCGACATGTGTTTCGCTATAGGAAAAACAGAATAGTGATAAACAGAATTCCTCTTTCTTGAAGAAGTATTGTATAGCGAAATAAGCGTCGCGGTTTTGTAATACCCAATGTTAGTGAGAATCGTAAAGCAAACTGGTAGGTATATATTTTTTCTCGATTTTTTTTAGTTAGTGAGAATCGCAAAGCAAACTGGTAGGTATATATTTTTTCTCGATTTTTTGTTGGAATAATATTAGATGATTTTAACAGAACAATACACAATATATTTTCAATTCACTCATTTTGAATATTTCCATCGTATGTTAAAAATCCCATATGAAGCGGGACATTTTCGATCAATTACAGCGATAAATTCCCGGCGAGACATTTTCGGGCTGGTAAATACCCGGTAGGTTTCGAAAAATACCCGCTCGGTCCGTGTATCCATAGTTACGATTGTTAAAATGTACATTTGTCATCTTAACAGGCATAAATACTGAATTTTAAACGTCGTTGTTTCAACTCCGGAAATATTCTACCGAATTACACTCGTGCATCAAAATAAACTTGATAATTTTCCATTCAAGCATGTTTTCAGTAAAAAAACTGCATTCGGTAGACAACATGCTTTCATGGAAAATTATCGGTAATTTTGAAGCACTTGTGTAATTACTCCCGATAACTTTCTCTCCTGGAAACCAATAATTTTTTCGAAGTAAGTCATAAAAATACTCATTGACTATAATGCGCCAATATGCTTTATATCTTTGTTTTCGGGTAGGTTTATAATATAAGTACTGTTGAGAATAGTAACTGTTAGTTGAGCTCTTGAACAGCCAATCGAATATCTTGGGTACTCCGGTAGAACTTTTGGCTAAGGCTTGGATGAGAATGAAATACCTACCCTAAATGTCGAAGACTAAAATGTCAATAATGAGCTAGCTTTGGACTATTGAATATTTTTGACATGAATTACTGGTCGTGATTCTGTTCAGCGAGATAACGTTGATGAAGTCACTCCCGTCAATATGACAATGAGCAATGTAGTACGCTGTCTTCATCAACTTCGAGCAAGTGATATAGGCACCCATTTCAAAATCCTTGGCAAGTTCACATTTGAGCAAACAATTAGGCATTTTAATTTGATTCGGAGAGATTTATGGTCGTTATAAATTTGTTCACATCATTTGTTTTCTCGATACATCCGTAAACTTACGAGTGATAAATCAGATGAATTGTAAATATTTGGATCTACAGTACGGATTCATTTTATTCAACCTCTTATAATGTTGGCATTGGTTCATTCGATCACTGCTAGGAAAGTTTTTACTTTTTCAGATTTCCTCAATGAACTGGAAATTATAAAAACTGAAGATATTTCCTAATTTTCACGGAAATAAATATATGATGCCTTTGAGCCATGTATATTTCACAGGAAATGAATTGAATCAAATCAATTCGCGTAATACCAAACAACATAAACAATTCTTTCGATACAGATTCCCAATTTACGATGCAGAAAAACTCAAAGTCGTCTCCACAATTTAATATTCGAAAGATGTCAGTACGGTGATTCAGTACATGTTTCGAACCTACATAGGTTCATCATCAGCTGAATTTACATTGAATTCTACAATAGAGGAAGAGTAATATAATATTAGTTGAAAAATGAAGTATAAAATTTACTTACATGGAGATGAAAAAATTAAAAAATTGCAAAATCACATGGTGAAATTCAAAAGGACATAAAAAATTTTTTAATGACAATTATGATTAAGTTGATATTAGGGGAAACTGACAGTTCTGTCAGCTGACTCTCCTCCATTTCCTACTCAATCTGTGAACGGTAGTGTTTCCAAGTATCCTTTAATGTGGATTTTTCAAATATTGCATATTGGGCACCAGGGCTCCAAGCCCCCCAATCTTTAACGTATTTTTGATTTTAGGGATGTCCCAAATTCCCCTAATATCAACTTAATCATAATTGTCATTAAAAAATTTTTTATGTCCTTTTGAATTTCACCATGTGATTTTGCAATTTTTTAATTTTTTCATCTCCATGTAAGTGAATTTTATACTTCATTTTTCAACTAATATTATATTACTCTTCCTTTATTGTAGAATTCAATGTAAATTCAGCTGATGATGAACCTTTGTAGGTTCGAAACATGTACTGAATCACCGTACTGACATCTTTCGAATATTAAATTGTGGAGACGACTTTGAGTTTTTCTGCATCGTAAATCTACTACACTCCACTTTGAGATACAATGTACTTCTACCACAGGTTACAGATTCCCAATGGTGAACATCTGAGGCTGGAACAAGCCAATCACAACACCATTCTTGTGAGTAAAAGTCCATTGATGAAAAAGTTTTCTTTGAAGCATATAAATTTTGGAGAGACCAAATCGATACATCACAAACCCTAGTTCAGAAAAAAACAAGAAACAAGTTTCGAATTTCTCTTCTGCGTCGACGTTTGTTGATTCTATTCAAAAATAAACTATAGGTATTTCATATACCCGTTGTGACTTTGGGGATGATGTGATTCAGAATTTTTTTGAGCTGCAAGAATTTGTCGGCAACATTCAATTCATTGATAAGATGAAAGTCGATTATGTTAATAGGTTATTCACTTCACGAGTCCTTGTATACTTCTGACTATCTACAGTTCATGAAAGAATACTTAGTACGTCACAAGTAAGGCGTTGATTCCATCAACATACGTATTCGTCTCGATTTGTGGTTAAATTTGGCATCGAATGAACTAGAATTGTTTTTTCATGCTGTTTTTTTCTTATCAATGTGAATTATTGGAATATGTTGTTTTCGGTAGTGTAGAGGTTAGCACATTCGCCTTTCGGGGTTCGATTCCCCGCCCGGCCACCGTGCTGGGTGATCGCACGTTGAAAGGTAAGGCCTCGTTAATCCATTGTTCGTACAAGTTTCTACTTCTGAGGGTTGACGTTGGTCAGAAAGTTAACGGAAACGAACACTTTCAGAACAATTTTTTCTGTTTGGAAAGTTTGTTGTCAACAAATATCTCTGATGCTCTGATGCCATCCCTAGTTTATTGATTTTCTTCAATCTTCTTCAATGGTATCATTATCGATTTATCGTAAAGTCATGCGAAACCGAATCGAAAATCTTCAGGATTAGAAAAAGTTTTTCAATAGGAATATTGAATTGATCACCATTGAAAGAATTACATCACAATACTCGATTTGAAAGAGCAATATATTTTATGATTTATATACTGGATTTTTATGTCTCCACTGTACTCAAGGTTATATAAAAGCTTATATTCAGCCTTAAAACGATTATTGTCAGCAACGCAAAATTACCGCAGATTCCATCTATGATTTTCATTTGTTGTTGCTGAAAGGTCGTTGAAAACTTGATTTATTTTCCTGGCAGAATAAATCTTTCTGTAGATATCAAATACCTTAACACCAAACTAATATTATTTGCACTCGACGTGCGGTTTCCTAACAAGGTTAACATCTTCAGGAGGGAGAAATTTATCAATTTCTTTTCGTGAAGATGCTATCCTTGTTAGAGTACAAATTTATCTTATTGGTGAGCCATTAATCTCTACAAAAATTGCAATCCAGCTTTTTAATTATCAACAGAGTTGAAATTCTAAGCGATATCATCACAAGAATCTAATCTCTCTGAAAGTCAAACTTTACCAATTGTATTGCTTTTAAACTTAGTATCTCATACTGCTTCTTATAACATTACCTGTTATCCAGGAGGATAATTTGGTTTATTCGAGTTCTCAATAAAACTGTTCAGGTCGAACTAATTTTCAATAGACTTACATGGTTGCCTGTGTAGGGCGGATTCAGAACTGTTATATTATAAGATCGCTAAAATGAACAAACCTATTGTCCAATGATTCCATCACTTTCTTCCATACTTGAAGCCAATGAAATATCCTGATAATCTTTTCCTAATAAAACAGTTCTTTTACTTTTTATTATATCCTGTAGACAAAAGAAAGGGAAATGTCTTCAGTAATCGTTCAATTGAAATTTATTCAGAAATGTGACAATTTTGGATTTTTGTGTATACAAATCTATGTAAATTGTTAGTCTTTCGCAAGAGTTGATGACTCTGATTTTTCATATCTACAATGGCAGTAGGAAATGAGGGTATTTTTGAAGAAGTTTTCCATGAAATAGGTTTTATGTCACGCTAGTGAATGAAACCTGTGAACCCATTTCTCAACACGCCACTGTGAAATCAAATAAAACTTCCTAAGCATGCGGCGTCAAAAAATTTAATACGACTTTTTTATCGCTATTTGATATACCTACATTTTTTCAAGGTGCCTCAAGATACGTATCTTATCTTCTACTGTAATATTTATAGTTGACTCACTTATTCATGAGGGATTCCAAGGAATAATCGAGACTAATTTACTTTTTGATACAGTAATTCTTGCATAGAGTCTCCACAATATAAAATAAAAAATAATACCCTTTCGTATCTGCCCCTACTTATCAAAATTCCATATTCATATGATTGAAGACGGATGATATCAAAATTTCAATGGAATTTCAAAAAATCCACTCCAATTCACTTCATTGAATATTAAAAAACTTATAATGAAGTTTTTTTCGGAATTGTCATTTGAAAAGGTCTCCTACCCTCAATTCTGAAGTCGGACAAAGTTTACGTATACAAAAATAATTTCTGATACTTGGAAGTGGAAGTGTGTGACGTCATTCGACACCAATAGGAAGGTGAACCCTTTTTTATTCAAATAGAAGAAGGGATTTCTGACAGTTCGTTCAGATACCTTTCCTTTTCATCACAAGATTACTTCCGAAAATCTGATAAGTCGTGTTTGAGTATTTCAATAGATATTGCAAAAATGTTATCACAATCGTCTATAAGATTTCCACTGAAGGAGGTTCAAAAACCGCTGAAATTATAATATCATTCAATCATTTGGAAAATTCCTTGAAACAAAATCATACTGCGTATAACTCAGAAACAATAAGTCAGATTCTTCATTGTAATATTTCCCCCATATATAAAATGTCCCATAAGAGCAATGCAATCATCGAAAACTCACATCGGTAATTGCATTGTATCAAGTCACCATACCAACACATTTGAAACCGTATCGCTAGACGTCAGTAAACAACACAAATAAATGTCAGACAGACTTCAAAAATAGAAAAACATTCCGCGTTTAGGTGAGTACTCCATACAATATATAGAGGAAAGTATAACTGAACAAAAAATAACATTTCTTTGAGAATTTCTTTATTCGTGAAATATTCCAATGAATTACATTCGTGCATAAAAATGACCAGATAATTTTGCTTTCAAGCGTGATATCTTATACAAATTGCATTCGGTTATTTTCATATTTTGTAAAAGAGCCCTCGTTCTTCGGACTCGGGCACTTTCGCCAAAATATGAAAATTAACTTGCAATTTTTAGATATCACGCTTTCTTGCAAAATTATCGGTAATTTCTATGCACTCGTGCAATTATAACCGACAATTTCCCCTCTTTGAATTGAAAAAAGTTTACTTGCCTTCTTAGCTACTAGTGACGCCACAAAGATGTCTATTGGGAAGTATCGAAAATGATATGCTTTTTTTGAACCTTTGTCGATTTTGTCATTGCGCTCAGAAGTTAAGGGGGAGGAATATTAAACGGCCGCACTGTATAGAAACAAATTACCTGATGACTATAAAAGTCATACAGCAATCAATCTGTGTCATGTGTAGAAATAAAACTACTGAAATGAGTGTCGTGACACAGAAGGAAATAAAGCGCAATATGCCCAAGAGGTTGAGATGTTTTCAGTAGGACAAAGCACAATTCAGTAGGCTGCTACTTTTCTAACAATGCATATCACTGATCAGGAAGAGTTCAGCTTTTCTTTGAAGAAAGAAACACCTAGCAGCTATTGCATTGCTATTTGTTCAATTTTGCTCATTACACATCATTTATTCTGTTGATTCTCTAGCGACTAGAATAAAAAATGTGAGCACGTTTCCGATATTTTGTTTTTTTATTTTTTTATCAATACGATTCTCGAAGTAATTTTCTGTTCTTACAGAACCCCAGAAACCAAAAGGCCATAGTCATCTAGAGTTAGACTGATTCCTCCATTCATTTCAATGTTAAACTTAGTCTCATGAAGGTTTCAAAAGAAAAACTGAAATACCTCCCTTTTCACCTATGAGTAACTGAAACCCTCCAAACTTATGAAAACAGAGTTATGTAAGTGCCTCTAGCGAGTCATGGCTAAATTTCTTATCTGAAAACTGAATCGAAATGAAAGGTAATTCATTTCTCATCGAATGAAATAGTCATGGCCTCATACAACTTTATATTTGTAAATGTATTAGCATGGGTAATTATTTTAGTAACTAAGTGGAGCTATCGTTTATATAATCATTTATTTTTTAGACATAGGCTTCGATTCTTCTTTTATAACAGGGGTTAGACAGTTATCACTTTTTCTCGATAACTAAGAAATGTATAAAAAATGTCAAGAAACCGGAAAATTTAATTTTCAACTCCTGTGGAGATGAAACATTTGTTTGAAATGGGTTTTCCTATTATCCACGTGGCACTACAAACGAGAACCCTCGAAAGTCTAAACTTGTGCGAGCTGAGTTCCAAATAATGAAATTATTCCGCGCGTTCCGATTGGTTGGCTGTGATAAAGAAGAAGAACGCACAGAGTTGTATTGAACTGTCACAGTCTAGTTATGAATAGTATTAATAGTATTAAACATGTGTTGCTTCAGTCAATATGTCCAGTACAGATATGGATAAATTTGATAACAGTGTCGTATCAAATGCTAATAGTCCGCGAAAAATCATAAAGAAAAGACATTTGTGTAATATATTTGGAAGAATATGATCTCAACGTATACAAAGATGAAGTGCATGAAAATCCAGAAATTCTGGTTGATCGTATTATTACGTAAGTAACCAGTCACACAGGCGTATGTGAAGCCAGTCTATATTAGTATTGTTCGTGATTTTCTCCAACCCAAAAAAAGCAAAGAAGTCGATATGAAATTGTGGAGTTTGTGGACGAATTCAATGAAAAAGCCAAATACCTCTTTTCAGTAATGGGAGTATTCATTATTGATATATTTCAGAAGATGTGAATTCACATTCACAGTTATACAAAAAATGCTGTACTGGGATGAGATAATGGGTTAGCCAAACGCAAATGTTTCCCAATAACAATCTTTATCCAGGAGATTCTGATAGTCACGATGATAACACTCACATTTTGATACCTGCATCAGTTTCTAGGACACTCACCTAAAAAGTAGCCAAACAACAATCTGACGTATATATTCAACAAATATATATGAAATCAGTAGCAAATTCATTAAGGTTCATCAATTTCAATTCATCCAACTCAATTTTATCAGATATAGAATAACACAACAAATCTGCAATTATCATTTTTTGTTTTCATCAGGTCAATGGCTATTTGTTACTTCTCATCATCAGTCTTCAAACTTCATGGCCGAAATGAAGTTACTATGATCGTCGAACATACTGCTTGAATGGTGGCTACAAGCACTCTTGATCGAATTGGCACTGAATTGAGAACTGAAAAATTGGCATGTAATTGGTGGTCAAATTCAGAGTGAAAGTTATCCACCAATAATAAGTATTCGTTATCAGTTCATCAAGTCGTTGATTAGGCGTAATTCCACCATAAGGGTCGGTTGATAAGTGTAGTATGATCCTCAATCGAGGATTCGGTTGTTTTGTTATTATTCCAAGAAAAAAATTACTTCGAACATTGTCAATGAATAGGTTTACTTCCTTAGTGAAGTGTTGATAATTCGTCATTCAGGCTGCATGTTACCACCATAACACAAAATAAATTTTATTGAAAACAAAAAATCTGTGACTTATATAAGGCGGCCTCTGTTGAATAATGTTCAAGAAACGTTCTTCCTGACCAATAAGTCAGATAAAGTTAATCCTAATCAATCTTTAGCGTCGCTATAGGAAACAGCGGAAGGCGAAACTGATATAATACCACTAAACTCCGATAAGTGTGCAACTATCAGCCTTCAATTTCTGTTATGGTATAGACTACTCGAATGCTCATGCCTCCATATCCGGTAAAAAAGCAAGCAATATTAATAATGTCTTCAATATTCATTCTTTCTTCTGTCTGTTCTATGCTACAGTGTTAATTGCTTCCTCAGAATGTCAATTATGTGATTAAGTCGTATGTATTTTACACTCAGCCTTCAAATATTGTGGATAATTGATTAGCATTTCCTTCTTCTTTCACGATCCTAGTACATTAATTTATTGTTAAATGGATTCTATGATACCATTTCATGAACTCTGATGAGCTACATCACGTTTTCACCATGAACTTCTTGATTAATGGTGTGAGTCTACCGGGTGATCCAGATATATTGTAACGTGAAAATTCAACAAATGTTCATGGCTGACATTCGTGCTTAGATATATTGAAGCCAACACACGTTATTACTGTTTTGAAATATCATCGGGGAACTTCTGATTTAATGGAGAGCTTCACTACTCTCCTTACATTCAAGAAAAAACTCTTGACCATTCTCTTCAAACTGAAATTCAACTTTCAACAGTGTGACCAATTTTTCTTGCACTTCGTCAGTGGCAACAAAAAACAGTGATTGCTTATACTGCATTATTTACTCTACTAACTCTGTTGTTTTCCATGATGATAGTGATTATTTTAGGGACTAGAAAAAAGTAGTGTGAAGTTTCATCATATTTCTTGATTTAGTACGAATATCATCTATAAAGAATTGTATATTACCAATGAGTATATATTTTCATCTCTTTATCTTAATGCAAATAAGCTGTCAATATACTTTCCTCGAATATTCTAAGTACTTCATTTATCAGAAGTTTTCCCTTGATATCACTGGCAGCTTCATTAATTGAATGTGACTATTTCAGTCATTCACACGTTCTATGTAATTTCACAACTATCTGGCTAAGTGATTTTGTTACAATAATAATAAATGTCCTGATCGAAAATAACGGAATTAGCAATAGTTTACTAAATGTTGACGATATATCACAGTAGGTGATGAATTGAAATAGACAATATTTTTTGCGCAAAGGCAAATATTAATACTCGATAATCTGTGGATCAGTGTACATTTTATCTAAAAATAACTGACAAATCTTGGAAGATTTTATTCTGGTGAAGGCATGATCTCATTTCACAAAATCCATAGAGGAACAGGCGTATCTTTTCATTAGGTTTGCTTCCTATGAAAGATTTGCTCGGAGCGATCTCTTGTTTAGTGCATACATTTGCGAATAACAGTACACTCAAAAACGATTTATCTTCTATATGACAGTTATCTGCTCGAGAGATTATTGAGTGGGGTCCAAGAGCTAAGCACAAGCAAAATTCAACCAATTTCCACCTCTCTTCATCTGCTTTTTTCTCACTTCTTCCATATTTTTTTTACATTTCTCCCCCTCTCTTTCAGAACCGAGGAATGTTTTTCTCGAAGCTCACAACCATCGAAATCTCAAAACGTATACGAATTTTTTTCACACGTGGTTCACACTATATTCCTTGAATACATGTCAATCTCAAAATTCTGTGGATATTTCTACCTGCGAACATAATAGCATCTGAAATGAATCCCCCAATTTCATTTCATTCAGTTGAGAAGCAGGATCGCAACAACTGAACCCCGTTCGTAATTTTTTTATTCCTGCTGCCATACGTCCCTAATTTGAATAGGCATTACACGTGAGTCACCGCATTGTAGGGTGAACCGTATTCATGTTGAGGAGTAATTCAAGGGACAACAAGTTTCTCCATAACCCTTTTTATGGTATAGGAAGAGGGTTATATCAGAAAATCAATAAAGGGTAGCTTCATTGAATTGTCGACGACGAAAGTTTTACTTCCTTCGTAGTGGACAAGTCAGTAATCAGTTCCACATTCAGTTATTAGTCCCTCAGCTGACTCGCTTCTTGACTAAGATAATGTTTCAACAAATTCTCTCTTCATGAGTCAGTAATCAGGAACTCTCCCCGATTGAAAGTGATCATGTGAAATTTGGTCAAGTGAGATTTGATAATCCAAACTAAAAAATACTAATGAACTCTTCCGTGAAATTTTTACATCGGCTGTTACACTAACTACATGAAAAAAAAGTTCATGGACCTTGAAATAATCTATTTGTCTAACAGTACACATCAATAGTCTGCCAGTTCACACTGAATCGAAGCCGTTGCAAACACCGAAAAGAGTCAAATATCGCATTTTTATGTACGAACATTTCTGAACTATTTTCTCCAACTGTTGCCACTTTCATCGATTATTTTTTTGAAATAATCTCTCTGGTGAAATATAAATCTCTAAAATTGAATTGAAGAATAAACTTTATCGAAACATATACAGTTCAGAAGGTATGAGTATTTTATATATTTCAAAAATTACCATTCCTCTACCAGTTCTCGAAAGTTTTTGATGAAATTTTGAAAAAGGCATTGCAAGGCATATTAAAATATTTTTATTTTGATTCATCCCTAATAAAATTTGATAAATTTGATCAACGAAAGAAACATGCAATTAGTCCACTGTGAGCGCCTGCCTCTGCGTAATCGTCCAGTGTACTCTACTTCATTTCCAGTAATGACTGTTTCGCGTTCCTCAAACTTGAGTATTGATATAGATATCTCTTTCTTCTATTACCTATTTTCGAACGGATAAATCGAGAGGTGGGACCGTCAAGGGGCATTGCCACCCCTTACGCTAATGAAGTAAATCAAGAAAAATTTCGATCCCACTTATTTTGACATCTTGAAGTTTTCCGTAAAATTCCAAAATCTTCTAACATTCCTTGACTGTATTACAAATACTTCTGAAATCCTTCAAATCATTCTAAGATTCTTCTATTATTTTGTACTCGAAATGTATTTTATGCTTATTCATTGAAGGAATTGTGTATGCAATTGCTAGGATTCATTATACCACACTGGCCCTAAGCACCGATCCAGTTGTCAAGCTCTGATTGCTTTTACCGAAAAAAAGGGCACAAGAGCTGATGAACCAACAAGAATTGCGATGCGTCGAAGATGAAATTGACCAACGCATTGCCTATTAGCGTTTAACACAATTTCAAGATTTATCAAAATGACGTTGATCCAGATAGGAGCCTGTATAATAGATTGAGGCATAAATATCATGCCCACCATGTTTTATATACAATAGGTTCCTCAGGCAGGAATATCCTATTACTAGCACTGGATCCGTCACAAGTGAGGACAATAAGTTAATCTGGGCATTAACAAACACATTCAATAACATGTGTTCTCTTTTGGCTCACTCGTCTAGGTAAATTATCAAGATAAAAGTCCTTTTTAACAATGTCTATTTCAACTGTAGGGAAACTCGAAAACCATAGTGTTACCGAGTCGGTGCTACCGAGTTACTGAGAATCTTTGGAAATAATTTCCCTGATTTTTAGAACTCGTAAAAGTTGAACAATCCTCTTGGTAATGTGAAATTTGATATTTAAACGCGATTATTGAATTAATCTCCGTTACCGCTTTCCGTATCTATCTGAAAACTCAAATAAATCAATAGTATAAATTATAGTGCGTTTCATCTGAACAGAAACAGAACATGGCGAAAAATTATTAGACACAGACGAACAGACAACGCAAGGCGTTTATCTTATCTTAATTCGACAATCCATAACAGTGAATCACTTCTGCAAAAGATATCACAACCTTCCTTTTGTGAATGGATTATGGCAACAAGATATTTGATGAGTCGAAAGGTTATCTCTTCTAGAGCTAATTTATATCTTCTTGTATCATTATGGAGGTGTAAATCTATTTTTGGATACTATTTTCATTTTCTGCTCCTTAAGGAATGGTTTAATAACTTTTTGTGAGTTAAAATGAGTATCTCTTTTTATCAGTTTATAGATGGTATTTTATGAATAGTCGTATATAACATTGACAGTATTTCTTTTCGTCTCATACTGAATAATTTTATGATCCAGTATATGTTGCCACCGGATAACAGCAAAACAATTGTTGTTGTTCGTTCCGTGAACCAGCTGACGAACGTCAACCCTCAGAAGTCGAAACTTGTGCGAGCAATGGATCAACGAGGCCTTACCTTTTAACGTGCGATTACCCAGCACGGTGGCCCGGCGAGGATTCGAACCCCGGCCTTCCGCTTGATAGGCAGATATGCTAACCACTACACTACCGAGACCACAATGATGACATACATGTGAATACCAATATCCTAACTATCGGTTACGAGTCGTATATATTTATCGACTCTAAAAAATTGATTGTGGAAGAGTTGGAAAGAATTCGGAGTGAAACGTCAATCCCAAATGAATATAGGTCAAGCCCTAGGGAATCATTCATCCAAAAGAGAATTCTAATTTCATCATGAAATTTTTACCTCGATGTGAGTTTACCGTTCATTCATCAGAAAACTACTCAACAAATTGGTTTCACGTACAGATCGTAATGTATTCGTAAACACCACTCCATTTAATTAGTAGTCAATCAAATATTATTTTAAGGTTTGATAAGATAGTGGATGCCCCACTATCATATATTATGGCGAAAGTGGGGTCTATATATCAGAAATATCTAAGCGATCTGATGGTATATGATATGATATACGAACAGTAACTCCTGCTGAACTGCACCAGGTTGAAAAAAGCCAATTCATTATTATTACAAATGTTTTTCGAATTGCTCATCAAATGGTGTAAATCGAACATATACGATTTTTCACTTTTTGAGAATCTTTGAATGAAACACAAAATTATTTTCGGAAGCGAATAAATAGAGAGTCCATGCAAACATTCTGATTCATTTGAATCAATTAATTTGCCACATTCATTTCATTTGATTTCGAAATTTAGGTCACTGAACTGAATTTCAGAAAACAACAATTGTGAATCAGATTTACCAAAATGTGAATCAGAAAAGCCGTTAGAAATATCATTGAAGTAGTTTTTACTACAAATTTTTGATGATGTTCTTTGTTTAATCTCCCGGTGGCACTGTACAGGGACTGATGTTATTTTATAAAGCAATCTGCGGAATTACAAAATGTTCACTTTTTATTCAACCAGGTGATGTGATATGTAGTGCAGACATGTAGTTGTTAAAACTGTGTACATCTGCTGAAATGAGTAGATGATAAATGCTAGTTGAAGACCAACTGTTGAATATTTCCTTTTATAAGCAGGATTGATTCGGAATTTGAAATTAAAGATATTCAATCCGTGAGATTTTCCCATGAACTTACAGTAGCATTATAATACTGCGTGTTTGCTTTATCGTATAAACATTCCACGTTTTGAACGTACACGCATACCAAGTTACTCCATTTCAATCAACATAAATTTCGAGTATGCGAGAATTGAATTTACAGATTGAGAATACGAAAAAACTTTCGCAGTATAACAGGTGCAGCCGTAAAAACATTAAATACTTTTTTCAAGTTGTCAGCAACCCTTTAGAGAAATAGGTGTAAGTCTTTCCCTTACATAGACCAATAATTCCAACAAAAAAAAAAGGATGAAAGACTTTTTCTGGAACAAAAACATCTCAGCTATTATTAGATTTTTTTTACATTCCACGTGAAAATTCGTATACGCATCGACCTGCAAAAAATCAAGTGTTCTAGATTGTGTTTTCAGTATTTTATATTCTCAAATGGAAAAATACCCTTTCGACTTCTTGATGGAAGTTCCCAAGAAAGTTTTTCTGACAAATTACTTTTCTATGATGAATACTGATTTATAATATTTAACAACCAATGAAAATAGCTTTTCACGAAATTATAATCATTTTAGTATACATAAAAATATAGGTACTTTCATTTGGTTTAGAGATTGTGATGGAAATTCCCCTATTCTAAAAAACATTAAATAATTTTTTACAAGTAGTAAGTAACCCTTAAGAGAAATAGGTACAAGTCTTTCACTCACATAGACATATCATTCCAACAAAAAACAGGATGAAAAAATTTTTCTGGAACAAAAAGTCCTCAGCTATTATTAGATTCTTCTCACATTCTACGTGAAAATTCGTATACGCATCGACCTGCAAAAAGTTAAATATACTAGATTGTGTTTTCAGTGTTTTATATTATCAAATATGGAGAGGAACCTTTTTTCAGCAGATGGAAAAATACCCTTTCGACTTCTTGATTAAAGTACACAGTAATGTTTTCAAGAAACAATTATCATTTTAGTGTACATAAAAATATAGTTACATTTGTTTGGTTTAGAGATTGTGATGGGAATTCCCCTTTTCTAGCATATAGATCCAAGAAACGGTTACACTCTAATTATTGTCAAGTTCGGAAATACTTCATTATGGTTATATTCTGTTAAGTGTCTCAAAACAATAACCTAAAACATCCATTGAAAAAGATTTTATTCAATAAAATATTATATAGTGGAATTTTCCAAAATAAACACAATAGTTGGTACTCATGACAAAATTAACAATTTATTGTTTGAGTCGAAATCATAGTGTGTTTCTAAAAAGCCCGTATGACACGGACCAGTTTTTCACTCATAAAATGAATCATTTTTTCATATAACGAATCATTGACAATGAAATGGATAATTTTCTGTGTGAAAATCTAATGTTGTGTGACACTAAAACAAGATATCCTGTTTTACAAGATATTGTGGAATATGTGTACAGTTCCTCATGCAGAAAATGGATGAAAACATGAATTTCATCCATTTTCTAAATGAGAAACTGTACACATATTCCGTAGTATCTTGTGAAACAGGATATCTTGTTTTAGTGTCACACAACATTAGATTTTCACACAGAAAATTATCCATTTCATTGTCAAAGATTCGTTATATTGGAAAATGATTCATTTTATGAGTGAAAAACTGGTCCGTGTCATACGGGCTTTAACTCTCAACCTCTGCGTGTATTGCGAACTATAATTTCCCCTTCGACAAAAACTCAAATTCAATGCATTCCCACTCGAAGTTAATACTAATTAACTTTTTAACACAAAATCACTTCAAGTTCAATAAACAAAAACGACTGTTAATCAAGAATGGAATGCAAGTAATTGCAGTTGTTACTATCCAATCGCCCCTTTTGTTATTTTATTTCACCATAGTCATAGGTATCCATTGAAAAAATCATTTGAAATATCGATCTCTCCATAGTTTGAGTGCCCTATTTCTCTCACTACCTGTTCATTTCCAGGAATTACCAAACCACCCTTTCTTTTGAAAATCAGTGGCGTATCATACTTCATTAACAAGGGATAACATCCAATTCGAATTCAGTAAAGATGACCTTCAGATTTCAAATAAGTGATGTAATAATCCAAGGATATAGATAATGAACGAGATAGTTTCAAAGCCTGGGAGATGATAACATAATCATGAGACGTTTCAATGACCGAACGAAATAGGGTCAGAGTGTCGACATCCTTTGAAGAGTTGATTCAAGCTAGAAGAAAATGATTGAAAAATCTAAAAATATGGGATCAATACATGTATGCACTCATCGCATCCAGTATTATTGTGTTGATTCTATAAACATTCGTCAAAGAATTTGTCGTAAGGAATATAATAATTATTTGGCTTTGTGAAAAAAAGGTAAATTATGTTTGAGAGTAACCACTGCTATTGAAACTGCTAATATAGATTGGAATATATTTCGGTTTTGAATGTTCAGCTCCTCTAATACTTCTCTTAAACAGTGTAACCTGATTTCATCGATATTCTCGGACACATCCGAAATGATGAACAGTAAAAAAATTGTGAATATCTTCCAGAAAAAAGATCCTTTTCGAAAAAGGAAGAAGCTGCAAGGTTTATGAGGAATTTCCAATATCATGAAAATATCATGAAAATTTGAGTAGACTAAATGGGGCCTCTGAAGTAATAGGACGAATGAAAATTGGCCGAGAATCTAGAAATTGAAAAAACAAAATGGAAAATATAGTAGTATCTGCAGTTTATGTCAGGTAATCAGGTTAATGATCACATCTACTTGCAGAATGCAGAATTGGCAACGATATAATATGTGACTGTTGATTCGATCCAACCAGGAGGTACCTATCTATTTGATTCATGTTTCTATCCGAAAATTGAATATAGAAACATCTTCAGAATAGGGAAATAATTCATATTCTGAAACTTGATGCAACAAATAGTATATCGCAGTGTATAAACTGAGTGATTTAAAATGGACAGTTTTACTCGATTTTGTATTCATTTTCTTCAAAGAGCATGAATGACAATTCCTATTTCACATATAATCTTTCAACGTATTTAAAAGTTATGCATTTCAATACAGCTCATTCCAAACATAATCAAACGAAATTTCTTTTTTGCAACTACACAGCTCATCAAGAAATTATTATAATTAATGAATTGTTACAAGAAACCACTCAGGATTTTACTCAGTATATTCATTAAATGCCATTCACATTGCCAATCCCCGCTCTCAACAAAATGATGTTCTGTGAGCATTACCTAATTTTCTTATCTGTGATAGCGTGTACGTCCACGTTTCATCTTCATTACAATTCAACTTTGTTATCCGACCTTCAAAAGTGACTAGATATCTTTGAGATCATTCACCAATTTATTCAAGATTCGAATAAAAATCTTTAATCTTGATTTTCTTGATAGATAGATATCTAGATCTCCATGAGTGAAAAGTTAATGAGGATCATTCAATCCAATTCAAATTATTCATATCAAGTGTTTTACACACATTACTTCTTGTATTTTCAAGTTTTCTTGAAAAGAGAGTTTCCGCCAAAATATTAAAAAATATATTAATGTTTTCTCATCAAAACGGTTGGATGGTAATAATCAAAAGTATATGCTTTTTTACTATAGATTATTTCATTTCTTTGAAATATCGATAGAAACTCAATCAAAATATTTTCCAAATGTTGTTTTAGGTGAAATGTATCACCACATCCAAACTCAAAAATATTTTACACTGATTACAATACTTTTGTGCCCAGAATGACTAATTTCATAAATGTTAATGAATAATCGGTTAGTTCAATATGAATAACCGCAATGTAAATATTTACAGTGGCAATTCATAAAAAGGCATTTTCGCGAAAATAGCTTCCAGTCGTACCGCAGAGTTCATCACTTTACAGTTCGCCAAAAGTATTAGATACAAATCCCGGGCTCCTATTCGTTCAAAGTTCCCCCTACTTTCGCACTGCTGCCCAACGTTGTTCGTTGCCGCTTGTAAAGAGAAGAGTGCGATCCGATTTTCATTTTAAGTCTAGCTTTTGCTGATAGAAGACTGTGTAACAAAGTGATTGTGATTTTTTGCCAAAAATGTCTAAGAAAAACGGGAATTCAGCTCTTCTACAAGGGGCTTGCAAGGTAAATAGAACTTTAGTTTCCAAATTTGTGCCAAGGTTTGAAATCAGACCGGTTTGATTTTAATGTTTGCCAACTAAGCAAAGTGATGGGGTCACTAGCTGTTGGCCTACCTGTGAAAGTTCTTGAGTACTTTTTGAATATCAATTATATATAATATAATTCGCAGTTGCATTATTAGGAACATAACAATATAAAACGGAACAAGTGAATTATTTTTCAAAATTTGAAATATGTTCCTATGAAGTATCTCAGATACTTGCAAGTCATGCGATCAAATTATTTCATGTGAATGAATTTCGTTAGTCACCGTCGAAGATCAAAATTTATCCATAAAATTTATAGACTAATGATATAACCGTTCTGTGGGCATATAGTATCACCGTGGGTTTGTGACGTAACGGAAATTTACCAGCAAACTGGATGCTTTATTGGTGCTAGAGCGCGTTCCAATTATTACTGTAACAAATTACTTGGAGGTCTTCTTTCATTGACTCTTTTATATTGGCCGGTATTAACCATGACAGTGAATAGATTGATTATTTGAAGTTATATTTAGATACAAGACTTGTTTTGAAATATTCTCAGCGTGGGTATTTCAAAAAACTGAAGGCGCATAGGATATTTTAGTCGATCCTAATTTAGTACCCACCTTGCACGTGTTTGTAAATAATCCTGTCAAAACAGAAAAAATAGAAGGTACCTATAGATAAAGAATTGCAGAAGTGAGTCATTGATACTAATGGTCCCAACGAACGTATAAAATCTGTTATCGTACCCTATCTAGATAACGCTGTTTCCAAATTGGCGACATTCATAAATATTGTTGCGTCATTCGCCGAATAGATACCTATTCAACATACTCGACTAGGTTCACGCTACACGATGAAAATCAACACCTTCAATAAACAAACTATCGTGGTTCGGGCAGCGATAACAGAATTGAGTATTTAACTCCAACAGAACATTCAATACCATTATTCTCAGACACTTCACATGTTTGAAGGTTTCCAATATCCATGCATTGAAGAACATGTATCCCAGAAACTTCCAGTATCATTTCATTATTTCACCAACAGATATTTCCGAACAGTTTTAGTTGAGCAGTAATATTTGAAACATCATTAACGTCGAGACGATTTTACTCCACCATTTGAGAGTTGAAAATTATTTTTGGAAAAGCCATATTATTTTTATTATTGCTTTTCTCTCAAATGGTGATCTTGAATTGTCACATCACAAGGTTAACGACATTCCAAATATTACTTACTGCTTGGTAAGAACACAAAGGGAAAAAATACATTAAAAGGACAGAGCATGTGTTCTAACTTTTTTTGTGAACGTTTCATATTTTATTTACATAAGGACTTATAAGCCCTAGCATTTGCAAAATTAATACATCGAGCGTCTACTTAATTTTGGAATTTCACTTGCAAATTAAGCAATAGACGTACAATAGATATGCTTCACGGAGGCCTTGAAAAACTGTATTTTAATTATGAAAGGTGATTCTCCATTATCGCCAAACTATTGAAACAGCACAAGATACTCTGGCTTATGAAAGCATCCATATTCGATTTCACAACCGGTATATTCAAAATGAAAATAACAAATAACTATTGTCGATATAAGAATGGCGTTTTACTTCATCATGCCAGCATATCATATCAATGTGAAATAGGTAGTTAAAATAGAAGCAGTTATTAGTTTTTATCAATTGCAACGACTTGGTTTTTGCATTTCATTTCCATCATTTCTCATAGTCGGTCGGCCTATTCCAAAAGTGCCACATTTCAAATTATGGCGGATGTTCAAAAATAGTCAGAAATTCACGTTAGATTTCGCCAGTATTGTATCACGCCGATTTGCAAAAATGGCGTCATCAATTGGAATCATTTAGATGCCCTCAAACCTGACTCACTTTCTTTAATTAAATATTCTGTCAGCGATGTGGCAAAATTCCCTCTAGCAGAAATTACTATTTCGGAGTAGAAGTGTTTGCATAAAGAATATGGAACACGCTAATATAATTTTAGACAACCTTGAATTTTCTAGAAAGCATTGGAGTCGTTTGGAACAGGGCAGTACTGCCCTAAATTTATATAGCTATCCGGATGGAAAATGTTTTTGAGGACGAAACAGGGAATATTTAGTAGATCTATAACAATTGATAATTCTTCAATTACTGAAAGCTAATTCCTACATCGTCTCTAAAATTTTTGTCTTCATCCAAAGACCAGAACGAATATTATCAAATATTAAGCGTAATTCAGATTTCTAATAGGTTCTATTATAAAGAACTAAAAGAGGAATAATGGTACTTCGTGTCAACCCTTTAGAGCAGTTCAATTGCATCATTTAGTTGGCCATCTTTCCATTTTTACTGAGATCACATCGAATAATCAAAAGCATGCACATAATAATTTGAATTTATGATTTTTCTTCAGTCATTGTACTGATACTGGAAAAATTGATTTTTGTAAGTTAGAGAGTCAAGATATTTGCGAGATGAAAGGAAAGAGTTGAAAATCTGTTGGACCAATGGAATATGATGCTTGATATCGTTAGGATCGGAAGATGTAGATGTTATTCAACACCTCATGTGGAACGCATTCATTAAATGATATAAACATGAAATGAACTCATGAAAACCGTAATGATCAGAAACCTTCAAGACTACGTAATAAGCGGAAAAATAGAAACGTCTAGTTATTCGAAAGAGGAAGTCCATGATCATTTTTCCCTTTATTCTGAGCAGAATTTTTCAATTTTATTTTTTCGTCCGGCTCTTCACATATTTTAAACTCAGATTCATATGTTTGTGCCACTAAACAATGAGCCTTCTTGGCAATCTTTCAATGAAAATTCATTTTTAGTTGGACAGCTTTGTGACATATAACAGATATTATCTCACCTGAATATTTGTGCGCAAGTCCTATATCTTAAATATGACGTTTATTGCTAAGATGTTTTGAAATATGACAGTGTTTGCACACTATTCAATATGATTCAAGGCTCATGGGGAAAAATTACCTTCTCACAATGTGAAAGAGTTATCATAGGATATGATCTCCGATGTGATAAAATTTGAATTTTCAGTAAATCACTCTTAAAACCACCACTAACTTAATTAAAAAAAAAATACCGTTGTATTTAAAACTTATTTTTGTGTCACCCTGTATAATCAAAACTCAGAATATCTTCTGATACATATGCGGAAATGTCGAACTTTCTATCATTCGTTTCAAGTCTTTCAAATTTTAAAATGCAAGTCAGATCTATCTCGGATTCCGGCCTGTAATTTTTAGTCCGCCCCTGTATACTAGCAGAATCGGTTCTTTGACACGGCAGTTGGACGTTCCGCTGATATCGTTTGCCTGCCAGTGGAAAAGTACCGGCATCGTGGTGAGAATTTATTATACCGCGTCATCGTCACCTACTGATAAGTACCGCAAAAGTAAATAAGCGATAGTAAAACACCGATTATTATATTATTGGCGCTCTATTCTTCGATGGTTGATTCAAATGGTGTTAGTTTCCATTGACATGTATTTTAATCACATGTCAAATTTTATTATGGAACACTAGCTTAACAATACGTTCTATTGGCATATTTGTACATTTTTGGAAAATATAACCAAAAAAAAACACTCCAAAATATTTTCCTTCAATTATAATACCAAAAAAATGAATGAATCGATAAAAATATATATTGAGTACCTATATATAAAAAAGGCCAGTTTAAACTGGAAAAATGGATTTTGATATTTCCTATAATTAAATACTTTATTCATCACTAAAGTCAGAATATATAATCCAAAATAACATCTTCTACTGTCGACAAATGCCTCAGATACTTGAATTCAATCGAATTCTTTATAGCTAATATCCAATTTTGTGACGAAAGCAAAATATGAATTGATAGAAATAAAACTCATGAGGATCTGATGAATAAAAGGACCAATTCACTAGGTATGATTTTTTTTCTCAATGCGAAAAATATTGTGGATTTGCTAATTTATATTCTCATCATGATATTATTTTCAAATATGATTCAAATGAAATATTTATGGATAACAAATGGAACTGAGTATGCTTAATGACAAATATATGAAATTATCGGTGCATGGAATGACAAGACATGAAAAAATATTCTGTCCTCTTCTTTCCTCTCTGCCATATCCCCTTATATACTCAGAACTCAAAGCTTTGGAACTCATCAACGTGAGATTCATTTTTCCTACTCCGTATTATTCATAACTATTCATCTGCCAGGAAATATAAAAGTAGTTTTTTTTCAGCATTACTGATTACTGGAGCCAAAAAAATTATTCGAGTTATAGTTCAAAAAGAAATTAATATAATCTAGGAAAGTGTTATTCTTTTGCGTCTTTAGAACTATGGAATGCATTTGAATATTTGCATAAATCAATAATAATGCCGCCCTTTTTTATGGTAAACTGGTAAAAATCAATACGACACATTTACATTAGTAAGAGTACCTACGCTGTATACTTTGTTCTTCATCGAAACCAACCGATAAAAAAATGATTTTAGGTGGGTAGGTGATAGTAGGTGTATTTATTGTATAATAAAACTGGTATGTTCAATATATTTTTATTCAAACCATTTGATCACTTATATAGGGTTCGTAGTTTGTGATGTATCTACTCCTCTCAACTGAACTGAACAATCCTGAGAATTAATTTAAACAATTCGTCTGTGATAAATGATCTTTGGTAATGTACAAGTTTTCCCAGAAGTTTGTGCTGGCTTGCTTGAATCCACTTAGCATTCACTATTTGTTATAAATTTTTAAGAGATACACAATCTAAATAGTCTAAATAAACATTAACGGTGATGTAATATCTCTATAATGCCGTTAATAGTCTGCATGAGTCATTATCATTAGGAGACATTTTATTAATAACTTGGAATACCCGTCTTATCTTGTTCTTTCATTAATACTCGTTTTTGTATTGATATATGGAAGTCGAAACTAAAACAAGATCTTTGATTTGTTCACATTCAGCACTTTTTTGTTGTCAGTCATTTGCACATTCTTCCGTAAATGATTATTTATTCATGGCAATGAAGAATTATCATTCGGGGTTGTTGGGACTGATATCAGAATGAAAATATTTGAATATATATCTGTTCAACTCATTTTTTCTGTTGAATTATATCACCTAGTATATGTTTGATACTTCACATTACTTAGGTAATGAAATGTTTTCCTTGGAATATGACATTTACGAAAAATAAAGTCTGGTTAATGTAAAAAGTAGAAAAATTCGATTTTCATTTACAAAAAGCAAAATACAGTCCATTCCAAAGTTTCACACAATCAATAGAAGTTTTTCGAACAATATCTCATAATAATATACGTATACACATAATGCAATCAGCCGCCATGACACAGAATACTTTAGTACATGAATGAGTTTGGAGCAAGTGCTCGCATCAAATTTTTTTGGTACAAACTCATACGGATTGTTGGGATATGACGAGGACAGATTTATAGATTGAACTCATGCTCACTTTTATTCACTTTACCCATTGATTCGAACACCTATAATAAGTGAGAGATCTATTCTGTTAAAATTACCCAGAGCACGGACGAGATTTGGTAGCTTGTAAACTCATACCTGAGGTTCGGACATTTTAGATTTTTGCCCAAACTTCATCCTCTCTAAACAGCTGCTGCACCTCTTTCTGGTATTATCCGCAAGCATGGTCCGAAACCGGAAATCTTTTGAAAGCATGTGTGTGCGGAACTCTTTTCTCCAACACATTGTACAATTTGCAATAGGCAATGGCATTCTCCGAACCTGTTTAACAACAATTCAAGATTTCCGCGTAGGTACTAACAGTCGCTTTGGCAAAGAAACACTATGCGTCAATTTGTTTATACAGGGACGGGCGGAAGTCTGGGACAGAATTGATAGCTTTTTGGCTAGAAATAATAGATGCGTTATTTGCATTTGCTATAGAGCTTCATGCAAGTTGGGAATTACTTTATATACCCAAATCAACCATTTTTCAGAAGTCATGTTTTCAGATAGACTTTGGGCCTATGATGTTTCCCATCGAAGATTCTTGTAATATATCTTCAGAGAATTATTTTAACTCATCTTTACGAAACTTGAACTGAAACTTTCGAAATCGCGCTAAAAGTTGTCAAAAATATAAAAAGAATATTATAGTCAGTCTATAAATTTGAGAGTATTATTTTTCCCAGAATTCACAGAATTACATCAAAAAACTTTTTTGGTCACGAAAATCGATATTGTCATTATTCACACATCATTTCCGAGCCATGCCCGCTATTTATTCATTTTTAATGTCATATAGAGGATTAATAATTTTAGTGAATCACTCCAAGGCTACACGATATACCCTCCATACGCATATATTCCGCACTTATTTCATTAATATAAATCGGGGTCAATCCTGAATTAGGTTCGCAGAGAAGGAAATATCATTTTTGCTAACTACTAAATTGCAGATCAAAGTACAGTAAGGTTTGTCAATTACATAATTCATCAATCAGTGGAATTTGAAGGTGTGAAAAAAATGAACGCCAATCAATATGCATCGTGATAGTAATTATCAGACTGGGGTCAAAAATTTTATTTTGTATTATTTTTTATTCATTTCATAATTTATATTGTCAATGTATGATTTTGTACATATACAAAGTAACCATGTAAAGTCTTCACGAACTCAGCTGAGACAGCACAGAACCGTATGCCAGCATATAGGATTAGTAACAATCCGCCGCTAGGGTTTCTTCAAAGATACGCCGACTGTAAATGGAATTTCAGTTTTTATGCTGTCTTGAGTGACTTCGTATAGACCATACCACTCTGTTTTGTCCGTACTCTTTGAAAATGATTTGTGCGAAATTTGAAATAATTTCATCTGGTACCTAATTCTATGAGGAATTAATCTATCAGCATTGATTTTTTTCCTGAGTAATGTATTTACATAATAACACAAAAAAACTATTGTCGATCGCGAAAATCGATATTTTCATTGTTTACATATCATTCCCGAGCCATGACCGCAAATTTTTATTTTTCGTCATATAAAGAATTAATAATTCAAGTAAATCAGTTTAAGGCTATAACATATACTCTCCACACGCAGATATTTTGCACTAATTTCATTAATATAAATCGGGATCAATTCTAAATTAGGTTTGCCGAGGGGGAAATATCAATTTTGCTAACTGCTAAATTGCAGATCAAAGTACAGTAAGGTTTGTCGATTCCTTTATTTATAAACTGTATTATCCAATTACACAAAACAATGGAATTTGACCTTCGAAATGCATCATAAGGAAATGCGCACATGAGAGTGTCATATTTCTTTCATAGGAAATATATTCAAGAATGAATATTGTAGTAAGCTCTTTCATTGAAAACTATAAGAAGTATCTATTTGTTTACTACACAAATGCTATCAACGAAAAACAAGTGAAAAGAGGTCATAAATAAAAGAAAAAATAATTCAGTAAGAATGCAACATACAATATTTTTAAAACTACATAATTAAGTGGTACATTTTTTGTGGAAAAATGAATTCCACTATTCAATACTTTTTTATATTTTTCCAACATCACTTATTTCTGAAAACAACTAGTAATCAAAACGGGAATCATGTACATACTCACAACCTTTTGCATATTTCAATAAGTGTGTAGAACACAATGAAAACCTAATGGTAATACAGAGCTATCCCTCACGATTTCATCTAATATATAAAACATCAATGTACTCTGATTATTTTCAAAGCAAACCATTTCACTCCTATCCAGTGTTTTCTCTTTAAAATTCTTATGATTTATCGAAAATATGGAAAAATTCTGAATTACAATCTGAATCAGATAGTTCCGTAGAATAATTAAGTATGTACACCGAGATATACATTGATTTAATATATACGAAAAAAATCAATAAAGTAGCTAAAAAATTGTCAAGTCTCGTTGATCCCTTCTGTTTAACGGAATATGCCTATTAGCGACATGAATTGCTTTTATAAAAAAAAATTGAATTTGCTAGTTTCAGCAGCATATAAATTATTGGAATGAACGTTTTTTTTCTTCTCTAAAATTCAAACTAACCTCTTATACAGAAACCAACTGTTCACATGAGTGATTTTTCTTGAAAAGCTCTACATATTACGGCTATTACTATAACGTCACTTATCGTCAAGTAAGTAATAGAGGTCAACTCATTTTTGTTTTTTGTTTCAGCCCATTATAGCCCAAATTGACCAGAAAAGGGGCGGTGTTAACACTGTTATAATGACTAAGTAAGTACAAAAAGCTCCAGATTTCCAAAAATACCTACATTCATTCATCGAACATCACAATGCTTCTTTTTGAAGGTATAAAAAATTATTTAATATATTATTCACAACATTATTTTGAAATTCAGTTAATTTCTTTTGGTATTTTGGTGATTGGATATATATTTAAAATTTATTATTGACTTTCTCATTATTGTTGACAATTTTTTTAAAAACCATGTATATTTGCGGGCATGATAGTTAGGGTGCTTTTTCTCTATTTTATATTATTTCACCATGTATCAATCAACAAGCTCAAAGATCGACACACAAATATTTTGCCCTTACATGGAATAAAGTATTTGTAAATATTGTATTGCAAATAATTTGTACGGTACCAATTTATCTATTCTCATCTTCTATATTGATTTTTCTATTCATTTCGGTGTAATCAATTGGCGACGGAAAATGGTAACTGATAAGATTGTGCAGTGTGGCAAATGTTTGGAAGTTCGTGAGATTAATTGCATCACTAATTGAAAATCAATTAAAGACATCCTTTTTCTAAACCTTCAAATAGAAAGTTTCGTTCATAATATTCATACACATTGCTTGACAGCTTTCACAAAAATCATGTAGCATGCAAAGTGTGTTTTCAAATCATGTTTTCAGTTTATCACAGTAGAAACAATTTCATGAGCTTTTGGTGGAACATAAAAAAGATCGAAAGTCAATTTCTGATAGGGGTCACTCCAAATTGCTGTTTTTTTTTTACTTGATGAGGGCTCACTCTCGAATATTTGTGTGTGAAAATACACTCTGTTACTGAAGACACCGTTGATTTATAGTTGGTGGAACTCTTTTTTGCCGGTTTTTACTAATCACATCTACACAGTTCCGTTTTGGTCTTTTTTGAACGTGGTTCAGCAGATCAAATTTGAGTATGCAATATTTTAGGGGTGTCGTGCATTTATACATGGTTTGTAACAGTGTTGTGTTGATTATATTTTGATAGTTTTGTAAGATTATTGGCTACTTATTACCGGAGCTGCTAGAAGTATGCGGATACCGCATGAGATGTGGTTGAGTGTGCTGAGGAAGCTGCGGATATCTTGGACTGTCCACGGTACAATTACTATATTTTATTAAATTACCAAAAGTACATCTTATTATTCTGAATAGAAACTGATTGACTTTGAAATTCAAGTTATGTTCCTTTCTTCAGTTGCCGAACGTAATTATTTTTTATTATTTACTCGAAACCTCACCCATGAACTTCAATCCATCCATTATCCTTCATTTTTCTATCATTCATTCCTCTGCCATACGCAGGATTTTTATAGATAGCCTCAACATGAAGTTTCAATGGCAAATCATGCCAGCTGACAAGTCGAAACAATGGATTTAAAAGTCCTTACCTTTCAACGTGTGAATCCCAGCAGGTTGGGATATATATATATATATATATATATATCAATTTCATCGTTTTCTAATGTTCATTACAATTTTTTTTCAAAAACTGGAAAAATACGTGCAACAAAAGCAAAAACGATATGAATCAATAGATATTACTATAACTGATAAAAATTAAAATAAAATTATGTTTAGACACATCATTAAGTGTAAGTGACTTCTTCTATAAAAAAGACATCTACACTTCTCGATCGCAAAAAAGCATACAAGCCAAATATAGACTCCAACTGCTGAAGGAGTATTGCTTCAAAGCGAATCATTTTTCCACACTGTTGAATTTGATTAGATTTTGTTTTCATTCTTTAACTTGGTAGATTCAAAAATACAAAAATAGTTTCAACTGAAACTATGATATATTAGACTCATACTTCATTCATTAATTTTTTTTAATTAGCAAAAAGTATTGACGGCCTCGTTGGTCACACTATCAACACTTTGTCAGAATTCATCTTAAATGACGGGATAATATCAAATTAAGAGACTCAATCAGCCAAATATTTATCCCATCCTCTGGTCATAAATAGTTTGAAGTTACCTTCTTGTGGCTATAAATATCCGCATTTCCATGTTTTTGCGTCCAGGATACGTTGGCGCACACCTCTTTATACCCGTTGAGTGTCTATAAATAATCCTGCCGCAATGCTTCAAATTCCGAACATTCCACTCATAGTGATCATCCATTGAATCCGAGTTAATTCAAGAAAAAAAATACTTCCATTTCTTTCATTAACACATTCTAACGTTTCCATCTCTACTAATAATAACCCAAGTACGGTTTAGTATCTAATTCGAGTCGTTTCCAGTTTTAAGTGTGACCAAAATGAAGTTCCTACACAATCAGCGAATGGGTCTACTGTACCATTGGTGGATACCAGGAAGCTTGACCCAGAAATTCCAGGATATGACCCGTTTGCCCATAGGAAGGTGGATCACCCAACTTCGTAAGTTCCTTCAATGAACAGTTTCACGTGATATAGAGTTTCGCTTCTTAATCTCCTGTGCTTGCAACAGAGAGCAACAGAAAAGTCGCAAGTTATGAGTAGCAGCAGGATCATGCTGAATAATGACAACCTTTCATCTTTCATATCTAACTTCATTTCCAATTTCAAAAAACTCATGATTTTCCTTTATAATTGGAGAGTTATTTTGCACCAGAAACAATTTCACACACAAAACTCTCTGTCAAAAAAAAGGATGTTTGTTGATTGAGTATTATGGAAGTCTAACGAGGTAAAACCACATTATATATAAATGAACCACGAGCATTTGGACAGAGAAACACTACTTGATATTTACAATTTTATTTCCAAGATTTCGGACATGCTTTTCGCTTTCCTCAGAACCGAACTGTATATAGAAGTAATGTTGTCAGATGGTGGTCAAATCAAACCTTCTGAGATTATCACACACATTTTTTGAATGGACCACCTTTTACCTGACACGATTGGGTACTTGTATATAGAGTTGGCTACTAAGGAAGATGAAATCTTCCATACTCCTGAGAAGATCTCGAACTGATTGTTTTTTTTTTATTTTTCAGGGATTTGGACACCCTCATTCATCTTCTGAAAGGGAGTCTCGGAAGTGGTATCCTTGCTATGCCATTGGCTTTTTCACATGCTGGTCTGTTCTTTGGTTTATTCTGTACGTTCGCTATTGGTGCCATCTGCACCTATTGCGTTCATATTCTTGTGAAAAGTGCACACGAGTTGAGTAGAAGAATGAAAGTACCTTCGCTGGGTTTCGCTGAAGTCGCAGAAGCAGCCTTTCTTGCTGGACCGAAAGCATTCCATCCCTGGGCGAAATTTGCCAAAGCCATGATAAACCTGTTTCTCGTTATAGATCTGCTAGGTTGTTGCTGTGTTTATATAGTATTCGTTTCGAAAAATATCAAACAAGTAGTAGATAATTACTCGCCTGAAGAATACCATTTTGATCTAAGGATATATATGGCCGCTTTGTTGCCCCTCTTGATAGCGACTAATCTGATTAGAAACTTGAAATATCTCTCGCCACTATCCATGATAGCGAATTTATTGGTAGCTGTTGGTTTGGGTGTCACCTATTACTATATTTTTACTGATTTACCTCCAATCGATACCAGAGCTCCCGTTGCCAGTTTCTCAACATTACCAGCCTTTTTCGGTACTGCCATTTTCGCTCTGGAAGGTATTGGTGTAGTTATGCCTTTGGAAAATAACATGAAGACCCCAAACCACTTCATTGGGTGTCCTGGAGTTCTGAACACTGGAATGTTTTTTGTTGTCTTACTCTATGCTGTAACTGGATTCTTTGGATATCTCAAATATGGAGAAGAAACACATATTGGTAGCATTACGCTGAATCTTCCCGAAGAACCGTAAGTTGAAATAATTTATATTTCCGTTTATGATACTACTAGTCGAGACGAAGAATAATTTTGTGAAAATATTTGTGAGTGAGACAAATTTCCGAATAATTATCCAGAGTGGAATTCGGTAAATAGTTCTACCTTATCATTAATATCATTCAATAACCAATCAATTTTATTCAAAAGTTCTTTATAGATGAATAGCCATAGAGTTTATAATTTCTCCATACATTTCAACTAATATTTGAAGTTCATCGCCTCAATAAGAGAATATATCAATAACTTTAAAATCGAATATTTTCGCGCAAATGCAAATGAATAGCACAGAAAGATTTCCATTAATCTTTTGGGTTTAGGTATTATCTTTTATGTTCAAATACAAGTGGTTACAATGGTACTGATAATAGTTCAAAAAGAAGTTATTGGTGGGATTTTGAGGGGATATATTCCAGCACTCTAATAGTCTTTCTTAATAATGAATCATATATGCATAGTGCAAACGCAAAATTTCTACAATAGCTGGATAGAGGTTTTTTATGTTCTCTCAACGTTTAAATTCATTACCAAATGTTCAGAATAGAACAGTAACAGAATCTTTTCTTGCCTGGAACTCTGACCACTGCAGTCAATTCATAATCAGATTTTTGACAATATTCCTTCACTGTAACAAATTTTGGTTGATCCTTTTCACAACCCGTATCAGTAAAATTGATGTGCTCTGCCACGTGTATCGATAATGGTGATTAGATTTTCTGCCCAATCTTCAACACAAATGAAGTTGAATTGGATAATCATAGTTCCGTTTTCTTTCTTTTCAGACTTGCCCAATCAGTGAAGCTGATGATCGCAGTTGCCATTTTTTTCACGTATGCTCTACAGTTTTACGTGCCCATGGAAATCATCTGGAAGGCGGTAAAAAATAACTTTGAACGAAAAACATTGGCAGAATACAGCATCCGAATTTCACTAGTGATTCTCACTGTTGTCTTAGCTATTCTCATACCAAATCTAGGAGGGTTCATCTCCTTAGTCGGAGCCGTATGTCTGTCTATGTTGGGTCTCATTTTTCCATCAATCATTGATTTAGTCACCTTTTACGAGGACCCAGGTTTGGGCAGGTTCCAATGGAGGCTATGGAAAAACTTGTTCCTCATATGTTTCGGCCTTTTGGGTTTCGTAACCGGAACATATGTCAGTATACAAGAAATTTTAGAGGGTTGAGAGAGTAAATATAGATTTACCAGTGTTTCTATCGTCTGCTTCGCAGGGAGTCTTGATAGAAACAACCACTGCCACAGGGTTTTCCACACCGGCTGGAACCCGGTTATTCTTTATTCGACTTGTTCAACAAACACTAAGAGGTAATAGTGGATCAGATGGAAGTACGATTTCAACATCCCAAAAGATAAATGGATACGCGATAATTTTCATCAAATCGAAATCGTTTCATAAACGATGCCGCAGAAACTATTTTTCCTGTTGATCAAGCATTCTATTATATGTTGAAAAACATGAGTCATTCAAGCTCAGATTAAAGAATAACTGACTAGAGAGAAACATATAGTCTTCAATCAATGGCAAATCATACGTATTAATTTAAGATCACTTCATCCATATGTTATATAGAAGAATGAAGATAAGGTTAAGAAGATACTGATGAGGATACTTCATTTCTTGAAAAAACTAACATTAAACATAATGAACATATGAATTGAGACAAATTTTGTCTAAATTAAAGAATATTTTCTCAACATGACCATCAATCAAATAAATTCATACATATTATCTAATAAGGTGAACATATATATAAAACACCCAAACAAATCAGATTTATTTTGCAATCGCATATTCAACTGATCCATATTCAAAAACTGAATTGTGCATATATCCAATGAGCTACAAAGCTACACTTTGAATTATGTTGTTAATACAAGCATGACTCCCTGTTCTTACAATATCACAAATCGACGGGCTTCCAAAGGAAAAATAATATTCCTTGGAAACATCAAATTACCCAAATTTCTGATATTGAGTACCTACCTGATTTGTGATATGCTTCACCAAAAAAATAGAACATCTATTGAACCGTTGAGTTATTGACGTGAAGAAACGCTGTACTAAGTTATTAGAGAGTAGACTGCAGTCTCAACTGTGATGTTAAGACGATAATATCGTCTAAAATTATTTATAATCATTTAATTCATATAGTGAGAAACTCATCAACCATAACTATTTTCATTAATGATTGTGATTTATTAAGATTTATTTATTTTAAGCTCAAATTATAGTGTCTTTGTGTCAGTGTTCATTTCTTGAAAACACTTTTTCATAGCCACTATTGCCTACTTGAATATTATATACTTGTATTTTTTTAATGAATCATAAAAATCACATTGGAGAAGATTTTTAAAATGATTTGTAGAAAGTAACAGTAACGATGTTATCGATTTCGTGATTATTATGATTGATTTCAGGTACAGCAAATTTCTTCTCATTGATATGAATATATAATCATGTTCCCGAATCATTCTTCACTTATATTATAGAACTTTGAAAACAAATTTGGCTGCCTCACTTGAAATATTCAAGAGAATAATCTTTTCTGTTCCTCAATTCGTTTTAATCGAACGATATCAACTGAAAAATAAACAATAAAAGACAGAATGGATTAATTGATTGATTTTGAAGCAAAGGAGCAAACAATTTCATTATTCGAGTATGTACTTTAGCAGTATTCAATTATTTTTAACGAACGTAAAATTGTTTCACTCCATTTGCAATAATTCAACTTTGACCTTTTATCTGAAAATAGTTATTCAATTGAAATATTGCCGAGTCTTCAAATCACTTATGAAAAATTTTCTATCGTTGCTGTTCAGTCAAATATAACAAGATCCTAAGTGAACGAAATGAATCGGTATTATTTTGATTTTAAAATGTACCCTTTATATTCCAGTAGAAGTTTTGAACGCTAACAAAAGTGAACACAGTAAGAGAATCAGTATTTATAGTTCCAAAGGAACTGTGTGACTTGGTGCCTTATTACCTGAATCTGGATATTTTCCAGATGACGGAAAAGAAGTTGAAAACAGGGTTTGATTATGACGGGAGAAAATACTTCTCAGTATATTCTCGAAACACACAGAACAACATATTTCAGTTTCTCCAGAAGAATTATATCTTCATTAGTTTCAGTCCATTATTTTTTTTTCTGTTTATGATTTTCTTAAATTTTTCCGTTTTTTATTCATTCAATACCTTCATTATAATTATTATCTGTGTGTTTCCTAAGATCGAATTGTAGGTGAATAATATTTCGAGACAAATTCAATAATTGTACATGATATAATAATGAATTCTTGAGTTTTGTCTTGAGATATTAAGAGATTATAAGTAATTTGGAATTCATGTGCCAAGCGTTTCGGATAAATGATTTTTTTTACAATTCCTAGTATTATTAGTCTTCGTGCATGAATTTAATACCTAACTGGAAGAGTCATAAGTTCCCAAAAATTTTTGTTATATGGATATTGAATAAAAGAATACAAAAACATAATAAAAATCGTTGTTTTCCTCACCATGTTTTATTTCATTATATTTCTAATGTCAACCCAACACAGAGAATCAATACCTATCGAATAAGCCACTGGATTTCCTCAAGCACAATGATTATAGAGTGGTTCAAACTGTCTGAACTATTCAATTCTGTTCGAAATAAAATCAAGTAAATTCAAATTGTGAGTATTAAAATGAATAAAATGTATGAAAAAATTTAGAAAATTTTGGGAAGAGAGCATTTAAACAAAATCACATTTAATTTTCCTTTGGAACTGCATCGCGGATATGGTCGACCGGTCGGTGGCCTAACGGTCTACGGTGCTGTCGTATATTCAATTTTTCATTTCTAGTTACATCCGCGATCGGGCAGAATTTTTATGGCTGGACCAATCCTTGTAGGTGAGATATCTTGCTCGATAACACCAACCGAACCGGTAGCACTTCGGTTTTCTGGATTCCCCTACAGTGGATATAGCAAACGCTGCCTTCTAGGTGCACTCGTAAGAGTGTTTAACAAGTGGAAAATATAGAAAAAAATAGTCAATCTGACAAACAGAAATCTGCACCTACACTGAGAGAAATGCTCCAAATAAACTGGTGTATCTAACACAATTTTAATTGTGGCTATCAAATATTTAATTCCCACCTTCAAATCTAAGTCTTCGCTACAATTAAAAAAAAAATCTTGACACTTGAGTAATTGCAGTCATTGAAGTTCAAATGCCACAATCAATGTGTACATTTACCCCAAGAAACTGTTTGATTGTCGCAGGTTGACACTATAATTGACACTGAGTTCATTTATCAGAGATGGGTTGAGGGTTTATGACAATACATATACAATTTACTATGAGATAAGGAAGTAATTGTGACAATGAACAATATTTAATAATTAGGGTGGGGGTATGCTATTTCGCACCCCAAATGAATGCGCGTGCGGCGTCTGCGATTCCGTGTCGAGTTTTTGTGGTGCTCAGTAGCTCAGTTCTCGTTCTCAGTTCAGTTTCGAGTCTTGGTTAGGTAACTTCATATAGAAGTTCATGCGTCCTTTTATCTGTTATAAAATATATTACGTGCGATTGTGCATGTGTACTGCATTTATTGTATCTCCTATATATTTATATATGTATCAGTGGACACCCTGGACTATTATATTATATGTACGCAGAATGGAATACCAGAAAGTGAGAGAATGTGATACTAGAAATGGAAGTTATGTTTATTATTCAGTTAGTTCTTTTATAGTTTCATTACTTTTGTAAGTATTTTCAAAACCTCTTTCATCACAGTTTCTGATGATCTAGGAGATATTTTGTTCATTTTACAGTTGGAAATAAATGAGTACTTGAAACCTAGAAATGGAAGTGTTGTTTATTACTCAGTTAGTTCTTTTATAGTTTCACTATACTTTTATAAGTAATTTTGAAACCTCTTTCATCACAGTTTATAATAAGAGTATCTAATAGATTATTATTTCGTTCATTTTACAGTTGAAAATAAATGAGTATTGAAACCAACTTAGTTTATTTTCGCAATTCACCATGATCTTTTGCAGGTTCATATAATACTGTCGATTGAAATCAAAACATGTGCATGAATAAACAATAAGATTGGAAGCTTTGGTGTAAAAGTTTACATTTTTTTCTAGATTTCTAGAGATATATTAACCTTACACAAAACTGATATTTTTGCACTCGACGCGCGTTTTGCTAACAAGGTTAGCATCTTCAGAAGAAGATAATTCAATTCAATCTCTTGAAGATGCTAACCTTGTTAGCGAACTGCGCGGCAAAAATATCAGTTTCGTGTTTGGGTAATTGATCTCTAGCATATATATATATTCCCACTTTGGAACCATTCTCAAGGGCTTGACTCGGTGGCGAGGCCTAGGTCTCCTTAACCCCCAGCACTCATCTTGGCAGAGTGAAGATTCTTCACTCTGCCATATATACTGTAAAAATTATATTCAAACAATTATAACATTAAATGTGGTTTCACGTTCTGAATAATTGTGAAACTGAAAAGAGGAAAATAAGACGTCTATTCGGATCCATTTACAAGGAGAAGACTAATTGAGGTAAATATGTTTTATGTTTGCTGTAAACTATTCATTCATTCATTCACTATTTTTCAACATATTCTCTAGGACAATTAATTTTTTATATCTGGTAATTTTTTATGGTATTTGTCTCAAGTACCTTTTTTCTTTGCTCCGAAAATACAGTGTGATTACAATAACTGAAGTCATTGAAAGCAGCAATTGTTTTCAGCACTTTTTTTAAATCACTGTTTGATTAGTGCAAATGTACAGTTCAGTAGTAGCAAGTACATTTTTATTTGTAATAGAGTCATTCTGTATTCAGAGGCAATTAAAATGTTTGATAGTGTTAATGTCCTAGAGGCATTGATGTAAATAAAGCATTTTAATAGTGATAAAGACCATCTTTGATTAGTGCAAATACCCAATTTAATAGTTTCAAAACCAGACCAATTGAACTATATGTTAGTGGTAAAGTGCTTGATTAATTGCTGTAAATTATCTGTTTTTAATAGTGATAAACACTTTAGTGTATTTGGAAATTGTTTAATTATCGCAATTAAACTATGTCAAGGTTCTAGTTTCATTTGAGGCAAGTGACTTGTGTCTTAGTCACGTATTTAGATGAACTTTTTGATTGCTACTATTAAAATTTTGAATGTGGTTATTAAACTTTTTTCTCAGTGTACTTTGCCCTCGAGGAGGAAAAACTGCCGGGCATTGTTAAGTAAACGAAAGTGTAAACACACTGTAGACGGCATCAGAAAAATACTTCAGATGTCGCTTCGCTTTCCGGGTATGGACGAAAGATGTGTTCTGGCCAATCACATTGTGCGCTTTCAAACAAATATTGCAGTTAATCGATTTTATATTAACGCCAGGATCTTCCTATTGTCCGTACCTGAGAACGCGAAGTTTGCTGTGATCCAATCACCTCGGCTTCATATGCTCTTGCACAAGCATTGGCTTACCATCCTATTTCTCTTTAGCTACGACGTCTGGGTCTACATTAAGATGCCTGAAAACCCTGGTGTGTTTACTTATACCTGTAGAAGTTTGGCATAAAAGTGGCGAAATAAGGATTGCTTGATTTTTGGTGGAAAATTGAGCTTTTGGAGGTTTCCGTACAATATGTACAGATGTCGCCAACAAGCTCTTGTCCTTGTCAGTCTTGTCTGAAGCTAAATTTGCACTAAGTGAAAACGTGCAGTCGGGTTTTTCCACTTTTATTTGATTGTTCAGTGAGAAGAGATCGCAACCTAAAGGATACTGGGTGGACAATGAGATACCAGTAACAAGGTTTCGATATTTAAAAGCAATGAAATCAACAAATAAACATGATAAAAAGATCGTACACATCAAAATTTCAAACTGACATGACAATATGACAATTAACTTGACATTTGTCATCAAATTTGAAAAATGGGAACATACCGCCCTCTACCGAAAAAATAGGGGAAACCTTCAAAAGCGTCGATTATTTTTTTCGCCACAAAAATCTAAACAAAATCTAATCTGTTGAATCACCAGGATTTCTAGGCATCTTAGTCTACATCTATTGTTCACCTGATATTGCAACGGCAAAGTTTCCTTCTCTGAATGGAAAAGTGGGTTGAAATTTCTATTTACCAGTTTGACCATCCACCATGCCCCCCCCCCCCCGGGGTTGAGCGCCCAGGATGACGTGATGCCATATCCAGTTGCCTGGATACGAGACCTCGCCGTCCTCCATTTTCCTTTCCACCCCCGCCCTCTCAGGAGCGGACCTCAACCTGCTGCTGGGCACTTCAGCAAGATTGATATCTAACCCGCTTCGGTTGGAAATCAGCCTTTAGGTGCTATTGCTTCCTCTCTATCTGTTACTTTGGTTTCTACCTGACTCTGCTGCGTTGCAGTTTTTGCATGGTGGTCCCCCCGACCTCTCCGGGACAGTTCTCGCCTGTCGCGGATCGGTTTATGTGTTCGCGCGCGATGTCTGTTTGTGTAGTGTGGAGTGTACTTACCCGAGTCGCTGGTTTGACCATCGTTGATCGAGAAATAGGATATTCAATGTATGTGTGAAAGGATTTGCAGTGTTTTTGGTACGCCATCTACACTATAAAGTCGATATTTCCGTTCATTTAATAATGCACAACAAAGTTCCCTCCTCTGATATGAAAGGAAAAATAGATGCAGATTTCTGTTTGTCCATTTGACTGAAATGTTGGAACTAAGATAATGAGGCTTCAAAATATAGTTGCGGATAGATGTTCATACAGGAAATGAAAGTTTTGGTATTAAAATTATCTTCAATACAAGTCCTCAAAAAAAATTAAGAATGACATGGAAACGAACTCACTAATGCCACTTATCCGTAATATCCATACCTTCTGTATGCTTAACTAACTGCCCTATCTATAAATAAATCGTTTGACTGAAACGTTGACAGTAAGCTAATGAAGCTTCCAGAGCTTTGTGCTCGTTTTCCATATGCATCTTCGAAAGATCACAGTCTTGTTTTCATGTTACGGAGTGTGTTAGGTCTCAGCGCAGTATGCATTGAAGATAGGTAGGTTCTATCAAATAATATTTTATAGCTGCAATGAAAAGTGATGGTCATTGTAGGCGGCTTATGGAGAAATGGGCTCCAGAGTAATTTCCAAATTCATTATGCAGTTGTCGTCTCTTGAACAATAATGTCCATTGACACCACTTGATCCTTATTTGTCTACTTTCAGAGACGAAGTTGAAAAATTAATACATTTTTTCAAAGAATATTGTCTCATTCTTATATATGTGTACCTAAGTGATAATGAATATTGATGCTTTGTGATAAAACATTGTATTTGTTGAGGGTTCACTAAATTACACATAATCATTTGTCTAAACCGTGACAAGAAGTAATTCAAGTGTATAACAAAGATGAAGAAAATCGATTATCAAGTGAAGGAAATTCGAAGCTCAAACTATCCAAAAGACTAGTATCACTACGTTTCAGGAGATCTCAGTTTCGCCGGTCTTCCCTCTCATGGTTGTTCACGACAATTGACTCCATCGAAATTATAGGAGGGATCTGAATGGTTGAAAAAATCTCCGAAGTACTGGCCGAATCAGCTCTACACTAGAGATGAGAAGATGATTTCATCAGTGGAGAATAGAGGTGTGATTTTGGATAATGTTTCAACTTCAATTGATTTTTCCTGGTATCATGAGAGAATTTCTATATACAGTAAAACAGTACTTGGTTGGATTCGAAGATTTATTGTTAATTGTCCAATTGTTCCAACCCTCAGAAGAATTATAATGAGGAATTATCCTTGAAGGAAGTGCAAGTCTGCTGAAAAGTGTATATGTAATGAGATTTGTGCAATATGAAGCTTTTATGAACTTGACGAATCTCAGTTGAAGAGTTTCTGTTCCTTCACCGATGAGGATGGCATTATGAGGATTAGAACATTTTCTGAAAGAACTTATTTTTCTGACTGCTGTTTTCCCATCGTTCTGCCTACTAAGCATCCTCTTGTGTGTCGGAGTTCAGAGATTATTAAGTCTTCTACGCGAGCAGTTTTTGATGATCAGAGAGAGAATATCAGTGAAATACGTAAATTCAAAGTGTTTGAAATGTCGCACAATCAACTCAAGATATATTGAGGTTCCAGTCATAGCACTTCCACAAAATCGTGCGAGAAGAAGTCATTGGTGTATATTTAACCGGTCCACTTTACATTCAAATTGAGAAGGTTTGTATACACTACCTATATACACTACCATTTACAGGGCTGTTCATTTAGAACTTCTCTCATCACGTTCTACAGATGCTTTCTTAAAATTATTCAGAAGATTTGTGTCCAGAAGAGGAAGACCATTGACTGTATACAGCGACAATGGCACAAATTTTGTTGGTGATGAAAATGCCTTTTCACAGTTGGATCGGAAAATGATAACCGCTCACAGTCGAAAATTGGCTCGTATCTCCGAAACTAATTGAGAACGCCGAAAATTTCATTTAAATTTTTTGTTCAGGAGGTTAAAATACGTTGTGAGCTGCGTTGCATCCACATTTCGTAACGCCCACAATGCGTTATACCCACATTTCGATACACCTATATTTCGTTATCCACACATTTCATAACACCCACACATTCCCAACATACCCGAACGATGCGCTGTTGCCAAATTCACCGAATATTCGAAGTCGAAACTTGTGCGAGCAACGGATCAACGGGGCCTTACCTTTTAACGGGCGATTACCCAGCACGGTGGCTCGGCGAGGAATCGAACCCTGGCCTTCCGCTTGATAGGCAGATATGCTAACCACTACTCTACCGAGACCACTAACTGAAAGTATTGATGTTGTCTTTTGGAGGAAGTTATGAAAAAAAAAAGACATATATTTGCGCTCGGTAGAAATATGCCGTTTTTGTCAGTTGTGGAATAAACTGTTTTCGTTTCCCTAACTACCGCCTCTCTTTATTCATTCCTAGACCCGCATATATGAAAATAGATAACATATTTTATATTCTTTTTGGATTTTCGCACTAGTGGTCAGCACCTGACCAAAATGGCGGACTCGCGGTCATTTAATCAGTAATAGCGGTTCTCGATGCTCCCAGTCGAGACTGATACAAACCTATGTCAAATTCTCAGTCAGAATATGTGCAGAGTAGGTGTATTTCTATCGTTTTCAACATTCCATTTACGCAAGGATGAAATTACACGAGTGTTTTTAGTTCGTTCAGAAATTACACGAGTTTCAGCAATAGAATTCGCTACATTTTCGCCATATATGTAATTTGAGTTATACATTGTCCATTCAATTATGATTCGCTAAGTAAATCCGCCTTATCATTCAATTCATATATTATTGAAACAGTTTTCTACACATCGTTTCTTCAAATTCATTTGTCAGTTTTTGTGTAAATATTTTCAAAGTCACACTTTTTGATCAAGAGATAATTGTTGTTAAATTCATATTTGATTCAGGCTGAAATTCTTTGTTTCAAGTCATCTAACATTTATAACAGTTACAAGTTTTATACTTATGTAGTACAACTAATCTTTTGTCTGACATGAAGAATCTTTTTTATTTTTTAAAAGACCAACATCAAATAAAAATCACTGTCGTGTCAATGGAGAATGATCTTAGCTGCATGTCTTAGCAGCTCTGGCCATCTCAATAAAAAAGGCTGTCACCGAAAAAGAAGAAGACCTATCTTCTAGTGTCTCCCCGCTTTGTAGATGACGCTAAAAAACGATTTATTTCTTCAACATGGCAGTTGACAATCCATTCTGTGTCCTTTTGTATGTCTATGATTTGCTATTATTTTCATTTTTGTATAGTATTGTTTATGAATGAATATATCAATTAATTTTGTGAATTGGAAGATGAAGTGATATGGCTGAGATTTACAATGGATCTGATTCCTTCTTTTAATTCTTTATCGGTTAATAACGTACCTAATCAAGTAACCAGCTTTGCTGCTACAATTTGCGGAAATCACACAGAATTCCTACTCGCCTCTTTTCCCAACTGTATAAAATTGATTATAACTCAATTAGGCAAAATAGGGAACTTGTATCAAGTCCAAATTGATCAACCAGAAAACAGCTTGAGTATCACTGATCCTACCTATAGTATCACAACGTTACTTGGAGCTGAGAATATTGATGCTGAAGTAGCTACTAGGTACCTAAGCGGGAAACTCCAATTGAAGAAGCAAACTATTCTCTGTTTGAGTCTGAAAAACTACACTAAAGATTCACTAGATGAAATTATAAGAGCAATTCAGGAATATCGAAAGTGTTGATATTGAGTATTGCAAGATGGCATTGATGAAGCAAACTAGGAAAGCTGAAAGCTATTTTGGACAAGTGGTTATAGGGCCTCCAGGTTCTGGAAAAACAACTTATTGTGCGAAAGTTTATGATTTTTATAAAAACAAACTTAATCGAAAGGTGGAGGTAGTAAACTTGGATCCTGCTAATGAAAATATGAAATACAGTCCAAAACTAGATGTCATGCAGCTTATAACTGTTGAAGATGTTATGAAAGATTTGAATTTGGGTCCCAATGGTGCATTGATGTATTGCATGGAATATCTAGAGGAAAATTTTGATTGGCTTCTAGATCAGCTAGTCAAGATAAAAGACTGTTACCTAATATTTGATATGCCAGGTCAAGTTGAACTATACACTCATCATGACACAATAAAAAACATTTTTGGGAAATTGGAAAAACTCAACTACCACCTATGTGCTGTCCATCTTGTTGATTCACACTATTGTTCTGATCCTCCAAAGTTTATTTCTACTCTGCTCCTTTCACTTTCTACAATGATGCAGATTGGATTACCGCATGTTAATGTACTGAGCAAGGTGAGTTTTTTAATTGTATAAGTATGTGGCTCTAAATGAATTTTACACAAAAAATCTATCCTCATTCTATTTCCTTTATACTTAATGATATTCTCATCACTATACTCTGCTGCATAAAGAGATACTTTTTCTATAATTTCTCTTGATCTCATAAAAAAATTTAAAATTCCAATGCGGATACATTCTTGGGGTACCAAATTGTCTTTTGTGTTAGAATATAAAACTTTTTCAGGGGAAGTGTTCTTCTCTTCAAATACCTACATAAATTCGTGTCCTTGAAATTTATTTTTGTGAATGTTCCTCCAACAATATCACCTCAAAATTCTGTACCTATAACAGAATAATGTATCCATTTTTTTTCATTTTCAGTCAGATCTATTGAAGAAGAATGCCTCAAAGTTAGATTTTGGCCTAGATTTCTACACTGACGTACTTGATTTAGAATATCTTTTGGAACTACTGGATGATGGACCATTTACCAAAAAATTCAGGAAATTAAATGCCGCAATGGTTGGATTAGTACAAGATTATAGTCTAGTAGCATTCTTTCCTTTGAATGTCAAATCTGAAAAAAGTTTGTTAGAGTTGAAAAACGCTATTGACAAGGCAAGTATAATCTTCAAATTGTCGATAAGGCAACATTTTGTTTGTGCACTTTTTGCAAAATCTAATTTGTTTCTCAATCAGTGATGTCAGAAATATCTGAATAATATTTTTTTTAGGCGAATGGCTACATTTATGGTAGTGGAGAAGAAAGAAGTATACAGACGTTACTTTCATGTGCAGTTGGGGCTCGCACAGAAACAGAAAGATATGACGCAGATTATTTTTAATTGCAAGATTATTTCATAATTAAATTTTGAGAAACTTCTAGAGCTATAGGCATGGTGGCTATGTTGAATATGAGTGATATGGATGCCCTATTTTCCTTGTCAAAAAACATTCTTGTAAAAATGTTAAGTATCAGGCAAATAAAAAACAAATGATTATGGCAGTTTGGGACTTCTGAAGGGGTTAGTGACTTGTTTAAATAAAACAAATAAAACAGCTGGAATGTGTTAAATGGCATATATTTCAATCACTTCGATACATTTTTACTGATAAATTTAATTAAAAAAAAATTCTCCTCACTTAGACGGAGGTTGGGTCTTCTGTTTTTCTAGTTGTGCTCTGAAATAAAAAATATTAATTAATATCATAAACTTCCATTCCAACTAATTTTTTTATGAGGTCAATGGAGTGAGTAGAAAAATCAGAGAGGTTGTGTGAAGTGTCAATTACTGTATAGTTCATAAATATTAAAGGCAGATTCAGTGAGCATATGATTTAATGAATATGCATAATTTGAATGAACAAAAATCACCTCCCAATAGAAAACTGTTACTTTTATATATAAAATATTAATATTGCTTTGTATTATTGAGTATGACTTGATTAAACAACAGATGTAATATTGTCCAAGCGGGAAATGTAATTACCCTTCATTTGAATTCACGTTTTGCATTGGGCATACATTCAATCCTCCATTAGGTCTTTTAATTACAATTATGTATGCAATATAGTCAAACAAATATTATACTCCTTATCTGTAAGGCAAATCAATTCAAATATCCTTCTGGGCAAGAGGTAAACAATGCCAAAGTTATGGCTCATATGGGAATGGTTCAGAGGGAATGAAAGTCATATAAATCTTGGAATCATGCAATAGACAGGGCACGATGAGTTTGCGTTGGTTTTGATCAATAAGAATTTCAATTGAAACCATTTGTCTTATAGTGAAAAATGCTTATAATTTGATTGAGAAGTCATGAAGGTAGAATCAGTTGTGTATATTGTGCTGATAGAAAGGAGGAATTTCGAGTGGAAGTGGCTGAAAAACAAACATAGGCGTAAAACCTCGTTTTCCTGTCTTTGGGGGGGCATATCTCCTAAACTGGCTGAGAGCCCCAAAAATTTCATTGAAATTTTTGTTCAGGAGGGGAAAATACATAAGTTCCACCCAAAAAAAATTTTTCGAGGCGGTACATGATAAACATGAGAAGATATAGCACTGTTGTGCATAAGATAAATAGGTATTTTTAATCACCTCAACTGTTTATTGAAATCATCTTCAACATTATCATCTTCCCAGTTGTCTTCCCATACACTGATATCCTGATCGTCTTTCTCCTTTCCGGTCCAGTCTGAAAGTAATATTTCAGCAATATCATGTCAACATAACCTAAAAAACCAACCTTCCACTGGAAATTCTTCAAATTCATCGTCTTCTTCGAGGACACCAAGATCTAATTTCGGTTTCTCGGACATCTCGATTATTTCCAGAAATATTCGACAGATGTTAAACTATTTTGTGAAATTCAATCTGCAACTCAACACTGACCAGCGTTCAGCGTTTTTATTGGAACTGAATTTTACGATAAAAATATAAAAAATACTGTTTTGCAATTTTTGCATGTAAAAAGTAGTATGTCATTCTTCTTCTCTTTCATTTACTTGACCTCTGCTGTCATAGCATTCTAACCTAACCAGATGAAAATGAATGTTATGTTGGGTTCTGTTGAATTTCGAACATGCCAATGACGTCACAATAAAAAGTAGATAGTTCTGTGTAGGTGAAGTGTTCTGTGACTGTTACCTGGCGAAAAAAGTTTTCTTGGGTATAATTTTTCACAGATCCTTGTGAATTCCTAGTATAAAGAGGTACTGGCTGACCTCTCATTCAGAAAAAGTACTGTATTTAGCACAAAAGTACTGACAGGAACAACGCTAAGTAAAAGTTATTAGTGTGAACTGAATGGCTGCGTCTGTTAGCTTACAGAGGTTAGAGCCGCTGAACAAAATTTGACATGGAAAACTGTCATATTTTGTGCAGCGGCTTTAAGCGCTGTAGGCTGGATTCAGACAGATCCGAAATTCGATCGTACGAAGATCCGATAGCTTTCTGATTGGTCAAAATTCAAATTTATGATTATATGATTAGTGATGTTTTTCAGATAACCACAGAACGTGCCATTTTTTCGAAACGAAAAATTGTGCCAATTCAGACATGACAATTATTGTACTGCACTGCACCATTTTGAATTCTATTCCATTTTAGCGGCTCGACCTCTTCACAATCAAAGACACTTGATAGCATGACAAATTCTTCACTAATAGAAATATAACCGATAGAATGTAGACTTTCACGGCCGGTGTTGATACATCGCAAGTTTTTCGGGCTTGGGGCGCCGTGTCCTGGAATTTTGATTTCCGGAGCTTTCGGCTGCATCTGCGGTAGCCAACTTCAGCGGCGTGGCCTTAGTTGAACTCCTTCCTCTGATTCATAGTACTAGGAGATCAGTCATAGTAGACTCAAAGGAAGGAGTTTAACTATGAGCACGCCGCTGAATCATGGCTGCCGCAGATGCAGCCGAAAAAGCCGGAACGCAAAATTCCAGGACACGGCCCTCAAGCCCTTATAACTTGCGATTAAGATGCCTAGGAAACCCTGGTGTATCTACTTATACCTGAATAATTTTGGGATAAACTTGGCGAAAACTGATTGCTTGATTTCTGAGATCGCAAATACTTCAGATCGCTATTGTAGATGGCGATCAGTCATATACCATATGAAGATTAATTTTCAGTAGAGAGAAATGTGCAACCGAATATTCTACCAGTTTATTATTTGCCTACTGAGATTTTGACAGCCCTGACAGCCAATCAATCAAATGCTTTTCAGAAACCCCGCATGTAACGTGGAAACCTACCGTTAACAACCTGTCACTGTTACCTCTACAAGTTTCTGGTGTTTATACATAGATTAAAGAAAACAGGAGATGGAACATGAATATACAAATCAATGTGCGCTGAGCCTGCCAAATATTCGGAGTTGAAGCCTAGGAGTGGGGAGCGGTACAGAGTAGTATTCAGGAAAAATATCAGTTATTTCGCCCAAAGTCGTATTTGCATTGAAATGAAGATGGTTTTCCCAAATTTCATATACTTTGAATAGTTCATATAACCATAACCAGGAACATACACTTTCACAATGAATAGTTCATATACCCACCACCAGGGGCGTGCAATTTTATAATGAATAGGATTTCATATAAGTCAAATAAAACTCACCTTAGGTTGCAGATTCATTTTCGAATCTATTGATGATTCATTGGTACATTACGATTTTTCTAAGCATTGTATAATTATATGTTATAATCCTCTAGTATGCTACTGCCAGCAAATTCAAAAATATTACGAATGAAAGTGAAGAATATACACAAAATTGGATTATATAGTTCATTTCATAATTCATGCTGAAGTGTAATTGACATACACGAGAATATTCTTGCAGATCTTTTGCCTCGATTGTCAAAGCCCGCCTCCATAATCCTCTTCTTTCAACATTGCTGGGAAAACTGAAATAGGTCATGTTATGATATGATTTCGTCTAGCAGAATAGTTATATCTAGATGTAAAAAAGAACAAACACAAAATTGCCGTAAGTATTAAAATGTGTATGGGATTTCATGTTCATTTTTTTTCGGATTACTTCCAACTACATTTTGAGAAATTTTGACATAACCACTTTCATCTTTTTTTTACATTATCACAGAGAGTGAAAACCAAGAGCAAACTTGCAGAGGAGTAACCCCATTACGTTTTATCTGAATGTAATATGAAGTTATCGATTCAATTCAATTCAATTCAATTTATTCAGTTCAGATATCAGTACAAAACAATTCAGTGCAATCCATATGATAGAAATAGACTTTTTATTTTTGTTCCAATTCGGTACCCTACAAAAGCACCTAAGCACTTATGTGCTTGTGTTGTGTTTTGCAGGTTTCGGATAGGAAGTTTTTTTTTTTTTTTTTTCTGTAGTTATAAATAAGTACATGGTTATGTATTGTTTTTCCCCAGAGGATCATATCATTTATCTAGTTAGATCGGAAGAAAATGAAGGAACATTTATGTATAAGGTCAAAATAATTTAGCAATTTTAGTTTTATTTAAACATATGAAATTTTTAATGGCTAATTTGTATTTTTTGAAATTTGGAATTTTTTTGTATTCTAGCGGTAAACAATTATAAAGTTTTGGACCAAAGAAATGAACGAAACGTTGAGAATGGCTTTTTTTGAGCAAAGGCAAATGCAAAGACATTTCATCAACTGACCTGGTAATTTTTTTGGCATTAGTCTCAGATTCGTTTTTATGGAAAAACATCCAAATTAGACATGAATATGTATAGAGGTTTCTCATATCAAGTAATTTCGTTTCTTCATAGAGTTTTTCGGTAGAAAATAATTTTCTTTTTTTATACATCACTTTAATAATCGTGTTTTGTGCAATTTGAATATATTCTATGTTATTATTATACATACCACCCCAAGCTGTTATGCAGTATCTGATGACAGATTCAACTAATGAATAGTACGTGGTAAGTAGGTTTCTTTTTGTTAGGATATCTCTCAAGTTATAGAATTTGTGTATTAATTGTCTTAATCTTTTTGCTACGAATAGAGCATGTTGGTCCCATCGTAGATGTTCATCTATGATAACTCCCAAATATTTCATCTTGCTAGTTTTCCCAATTTCAGGACAAGTACATGTCTTTAGACTGCAACTGAATTTATGAATTTTGATCGTTTGTTTTTCTGGTAGATCATTACTAAGTAATGCGATATTCATAAATTTAGTTTTATCAATGTTTAAACTCAAGAGGTTATAGTCAAGCCACAGTTTAATGTCTCTCATTCCGTTTTCAGCTGTTGAGAAAACCTTCGACCAAGAATTATCAGTAAAAATAAGGGCTGTATCATCGGCATAGGAGATAAGGTGACCCTCGAAATTTTTTAAGTGTGCGATGCTGTTGATGTATACAAGGAACAGTATTGGTCCTAACACTGTCCCCTGTGGTACACCGACAGTTACTGTAGACCACTCGCTCATTTGATCATCCACTTTGACTTTTTGTCTTCTCTGTGACAGGTAATCCCGCAAAATACTCAGCGTCAGGCCTCTTACTCCGTATCTATATAGTTTTTCGAGTAGTATATCATGGGATACTGTGTCAAAAGCCTTAGCCAAGTCAAGAAAAATAGCTAGACACTTTTCTGACTTGTCCAGGGCATTGACACATTTTTTTGTAAATTCCACTACTGCCTTTTCTGTATTAGAATTCTCAATAAAACCAAATTGTTTTTCAGTAATCACGTTGTGGGTGTTGAAAAAACTGCATAGCCTTTTCTTGAGGCTTTGTTCGAATACCTTCGCGAAATTATCTATCACAGAGATTGGCCTATAGTTTCCAGGGTCACCTCTGTTACCTGATTTGTGTATTGGAGTTATAATTGATTGCTTCCATTGAAAAGGTATTTTACCTTCCCTGTAGGATAAGTTTATAATATGTACCAGCGGTTCAAGAATATGTGCGTGAACTTGTTTTATCGTTGTGGTATGTATGCGATCTGGACCTGGTGAACAATTGTTTTTTAATTTCGAAATCAGTTCAATTACTTCATTTCGTGTTACTGGTTGTAGAAATAAAGTTGAGGGAACTGTCGGTTCATTTAAGAGGTTTGCAGGTATATCATTTGGTTTTTCAATTTTTTTTGCCATTTTTAATCCTATCGATGTGAAATATTCATTTAAGATATTTGCTTTCTCTTTATTATTTAGTATAATTTGTCCATTTGGAAGGTTCAAGGTAATTTCCGAGACATTTTTTTCATTTTTACTGTTGTTAGATATCTGGTTAATTATTTTCCACGTTTGTTTTGAGTTTCCTTCGACCGCATTAAGTTTTTGCTTATAATATTCATTTTTTGTATTTTTTATTAATTTATTAAGTTTGTTTCTGTATTCGTTATATTCACTTTTTAACTGTTCTGATCTTTGTTTTTGTAGCGTTCTCTTCATTGTATCTCTTTTCCGTATTGATGTGAGTAATCCAGTTGTTATCCAAGGTTTTATCTTTCTTTTTTTATTAGAAATCTTCACTTTTTTGGTTGACATTATTATGAAATCATTTAATTTGTTAATAAAAATGTCGTATGATGTTTGTACGTCTTGAGAGCTCAGTACTTCTTGCCAATTTTCTTTTCCTATTAGATGGTTGAGTTTGTTGTAATCAGTTTTATCATAAAAATTTGATGTGTTTCTTTTGTTTGGTTCAACATGATCGTTTTTAAGTGTAGAGTAGATAATTAGTGCGGTCGAGAAGTGGTCTGATAGGGTTGTTTGTATAACAGATGGTTTGATTACATTACTTATAATATTTTTTTTACTGATAAAGATGTGATCTATTATGCTATTTGTTTCATTGAATGTTCTGGTAGGGGTGTTGATATATGATATGAATCCGTGTTCATGTAATATATCGAGATAGTCACTAACATTTTTAGAGGTTTCCAGCATGTTTATATTTATGTCACCGATAAATATTTCTATTTGATTTTTTGATAGTCTTGAGAAGTAGTTTTTGAGATCATCTTGATATGATGTAATATTTATGGATGGCAGTCGATATGAGGCCGTAATACCAACCCGAAAATTTTTTCCAGTGGAAATTGAGATTCTTAAGAGATTAGTTTCTGCTAGATAGAATGTCTTCACATCTGCCTTTAGCCTATTGTTTATGTAAACAATTAGACCATCATTTTTATTTACCTTCGAGTCGTTGTAATGTGCAGTAAAATTATCAATATTGAATTCACTTACCGAGTCAATATGCCATGTCTCAGATAGAACAATAACGTCCAACTTTTCTAATGTTTCCGCTAGGTAGATCAGTAGTTCGTCAAAATGTTTTCTCAAACTCCTAACATTGAAATGTACTATTTTCAAGTCAATTTTTTTATCTTCATTTTCCTCGTTACTCCATTCTTCAAAGTCATTGTAAACATTAGTTTTTATATCTTTCTGGTTGTCTAATATTTCTAAAAATTCTAACATATACCCTGTGAAGCTCAGTAAATAATTTTATATTGCCTTATAGAATGTGATATACAAACAAAAATACTAATCAGGTAATATAAGGATTGATAACAGTGGTTAAAGAATATACAATCCTCGCACTCCCTAAGCTATTTATACGCTATCGCCTAATTTAAATTACAATTTCAGTCTTCAACTTGACCAAACAATTTAGAAAAGTCAGCTTTGGATTTAATGATATTTATTTTATTGTTCATTAAAACATAAATTTTTCCTGCTTCCGTCCAAACACTGTTTAGAGAGGTTTTTTCGACTGCATTCGCCAAGAGTTCAACTCGTAGAGCTGTCAGGTCTTCGCAGATTACAATTCCAGTACCCTTTAGTGACTTTTTCCTATGGTATATTTCTTGTTTTTTTTCCAGATTCTTCATTTTCAGGAATATACCTCTTGCTTTTTCCGTTTTTCTACCCACTCTGTAACATATTTCAATGTCATTTTCCTGTATGTCAATGTTCATTTTTTCATTAATCAGTTTAACTAGTCGAAGTCTTGTGTTTTCTTCGGGTTCTTCTTTCATGTTGAATATTCTTAGGTTCCTAGCTCTGCAGTCTTGGTCCATTATATCTAGTTTTTGAGTAAGTGTTTTATTTTCGTTATCGATGTATTCCAATTTTCGATTAAGAATATTTACATTATTCTCGTACGTTTTTTCAAGTTCAGTTTGCTTCTTATCTATGCAGTCGATCCTTTCCTCAATTTGGCAGAGTTTTTCTTTCAGTGTTTTTGTGACCGCTTCCGACACACTGTCAACAATGGTTTTAATCACTGACTGGTCTCTTAGACTTTTATTTATAGCATTATTCACTGCGTTTTTTATTTCTTCACTGATTTCACGTGTGACCACCATTTCAGGAAATTTTCACTGTTTTTTATGAATTTGTAGTACTTTATAATATGGTTATACAAGTTGTCAGCGTTTATTTGGCCGTATTTATCGATTTATGATCGTTTTAACGGGAGCAACGATTTCGCACCTACTCGCTGTACGACATTCGAACGATTACTTTGTTCACTTTTGAATCAATTTAGATTTGCAAACTGATGGAACTCCTCGTTATTTATTTTATTTGTTCGCAATATTTAAGATGGCTTGTGGAGATCAAAACGCAATATTCGAACAATATGGAATTATATACCATCGCGATTTATCCCGTTGGTCTCATTCATCGGGGTATGGAAAACAAATTATTGTCAACTTCGAACTGTGAAACAACTACGGCCCTGGTGTTCTGGCCACTCCCATCAAAACCATACCGCAATTATAACAGACTTACCGGAATAGATGAACAGATTTCTTATCCTTCTTATAATTTGAACTGAAGTAGTATCTGCATCGCTCCACAACGCACCGTGACATTTTTTGCCGAAAAAGTTCACGAAACATGACATTGACACAAAGTCAATGTCATGTCAATGTAATAACAAACTTTGACAAGCGTGCACATCGTTCAAATCGGTACGTTGGTGGGGATATACGATTTGATTGGCGGACCTTAGGAGTGGGAATATCAGGGGAAATTAGCAGAGTGCGCAGTTGACCATGTTCTATCTCCTGTTTTCTTTAATCTATGTGTTTATATCAGTTTGTAAGACTAGACTTTGATTCCGAGAAAATTTACTTTGCCCATTCACCTGAGAATTTACGACAAAGTTCATGCTTGTGTATTGAAAGTGATAGACAAAACTTTGTTTTCAATATCTCATTGATAAGAGATACAGATGCTTCCTCCTCGATAAAAGACTTTCGCTTTTTCGCTCAAGCTGAAACGAATAAAATTGGCTACAACGCTACATTCATGTTATTATTGGGCGATTTGTTTTTTACTTACCTTTAGGTGCTGAACAACGAAGATCTTTGGATCCTCAGTTTTTGACTGACCACACAAAATACGAAATCTTCGACACATCGTGAAAAAGTACTTGTAATAACTTCAAAACTTATTCTACTTATATAGACTTTCAAACACTGTTGAATGCGAAGAAATAATTTCAGAGTTCTCATTGACAACAATAAACCTCAGAGTTACGTCAATTTGTCAAAACCGACATTTGACAGATTTTCGAAAATGCTCATATAACGCCCCCTATACAAAAATTAGAAAGCTTTTGTAATCGTCGATTGTTTTTCGCCAAGAAATTCTAAACAATATCGAATCACTAGATACACCAGGGTTTCCTAGGCATCTTACTTGCGATGTAGAAATATAAATAACCGCTCAGTAGGGAACAAAGGAAAAGTGTGCCCCTCCATGCATGAATGGAAGGGAATTGGAGCGGGCGGATGTCACAGATTTTCTGGACCAATTTGTCAGTCTACCGTTGAAAGGGGAAATAATTGAAGGTGGAAAAATCGTAATCTGAAAAAAAATACTTGGTACGTGTTGCTTATTATGAAACCCAAAATTTGCGTTTCTTAACTCTCTATAGAGGGCAGATAACGCCAAGTGCCCAAATCGAAATCTGGATTCACATAAGTATTTATCTATATAACAGATATGAGTTAATAAGATATAGCCAAATTTTGAAATAAAAAAATAATCACAGATATTTTTTCTTTGGTGGCTAATATTGCGACCATTGGCCATACAGGCATAAAGTAAACAATGAAATAATTGGTTCTAATTGAGGATTAAACGACTTACCTGAAGGAAGTTCAATCCAAATTATACGAGGTTGGTCACATATCCGAATAGATCACCTTGTAGTAGTACCTCTATGACTGAAATGCGCAAGTTGAAAGAAAGAATGATTCACGATGCCCCTATCTCACGAGTCCTCACCCGAATATCCGTCAATATACCTTGCGATGATATCGCCTTTTTGGGTCGGGATGACAGAAAAAATAATATATTGGATTTTTTTTTTTGAGATGGGTGGGTGTCTCTCTATTCGGATGTGACCAACCTCGTATAATTTGGATTGAACTTCCTTCAGGTAAGTCGTTTAATCCTCAATTATACTTCGGTTGGTCCCATCCGAATAGATCACCTTGTAGATGTTTAAAGAATTATTAAAAGGCGATCAAAATTTTATTCAGACTGATCTCATACTAATGAAGTAGTCTAAATGAACTGTTTATGTCATTTTATTCACCACTATAAACTAAGAATTTGATACAGACAGTATTTGAATGCTAATACAATATTTTAATTTTATTCAGACTGATCTCATACTAATGAAGTAGTCTAAATGAAGTGTTATGTCATTTGATTCACCACTATGAACTAAGAATTTGATACAGACAGTATTTGAATGCTAATACAATATAATGTTGCAAAACTCAAATAACCACAAAACTTACACTCGTTTAATTAAATTGCGGAGGTAATCCGCAAATGTACCATTTGTAATTACTGGTCTATGTAGAATTTACCAAAAGTATTTTATTTTTCGGACCAGCCTTCATTTGATCGTATGGTGTCCGTGCTCATATCGATTTGGTTGGCCGCAGAAGTGGCAGCATGTCTTGTGCTGAGGTGTAGCTGGGTGATGAGGATTTTTATAAGTAAAAATGACAAAAAAAACCTAATTGAATGTGTGCGGTTTTTTAATTGATAATCGTGGATGTCATACACAATTCACGTTCCACCGTGAAAAATGGTGGGAAAAAAAAATATATGTTTGTATTTGTTGCTCTCTTGGTCTTCTGTGGATAATTTGGTTCTCGGCAGTGAAGAGACAAGCACGTCTGCTCCTCAAGCGGAAAGACTCGGGTTCAACTTCCCATCGAGCTTCCGTGCTGGGACTCACACGCCAAGAGGCAAAAGGTCTCGTCAATACATTTTCTGTGGAAGATTCGACCTCTGAAGGGCGACACTCGTCAACCGGTAAACGATTTTTATTTTATTTATTTATTTATTTTTTTTATTATTTTTATTTATTTTTTTTGTACTGATCATACAATAAAAATGCTACTCATTCTGATTTTGAATCATATTTTTACGCTTTAGCAAGCTTTAGAGCAACCATAACAATAAGTTTGTGATATATTTTTCAAAATGAGGTTTTCCGATTTTTCTAATTTGGTCAACACTTGGTAAGGGTCCCAGATTTTCTCATATCGGGAAAAAAGTGGATCGTATTTTGAAAATACCCCTCTAAAACATTTCCATTGTATCATAGTTACATGCATGAGATATCAGATTTCAAACTGATCTATGTAATTTTCTAGTACTATAATTTTTACCTAGCTGCATCCATGGGCGATCTACCTTATCCACATCTCCTTCACAAATATCCACCAATGAGACGAAAATAAATTGTATGGTTTCATTGTATTTGCAATCAGTGATGCCATCAGAATCGCTGAAGGTTCACCCCTCAGTTTTTCTCCTGGAAAATGGATGCCAGACAAAATCGGTTCACCCAGGGAAAGATGGCACCACAGTGGATGTAGGTGCTTAAACGAAACTGAAAAAATTATATAGTGTGGTTCAAAATACAATATAATGGAATTCAAAATTGATATCAATTTGTGGAAACCAAGTTTGGGACTGCGATAAGAGAAACAAAACATGTTACTTTGTCCCCTTCGATCATTTTCAATATTCTAGGAAAATGTGGAAGTGGTGATGATTGGGAAAACACAAATGTTTGTGTCAGACCAAGTTAATGTAATGCATCAGTTGCATAACTTATGGGGTTTGGCTGTAAAGATAAAAATGTTTTACCCTATGTGTTAGAGTAGTTAGTAAACAGATCAACTCCAGGTTATCGAAATTTTTGGCCCGCTCTTGGAAGGCGTATTCTCGATATTGCATTCCGAAGGTGACACATCATGGACTTTGATCTGCTATAAACTCATATTTCGAATTTATTTATGAGACGAACATCACTAGTTGCTAATTTTATATATACATATATACATACATACACATATACACATACATATATATACATATATACACACATATACACACATATACATATATATTCTCCACCAGAAAACTCAAGTTCCTGAATATCATTATGCTTAATTCTTCACACCACTTCCAAATATCACCAGCCAGTCCGTTGAGGTTTGGGTGCTTCATTCCAGACATCCGGTTGATCTGCGCGTTGACGGTGTTGTTGTCTCTATGCGACAAAATGTGACAGTTTGAGGAGAACTGTCTGAAGGTTTTGAACATTAATGTGAAGTTTGGCCTGCTTCACTGAAACCTTTGGCTTTCTCGTTGTTGCATGTAATATTCTGGAAAATTTAGGCCTTGTTTTACCTTCTAGTTGCCTAACATGAAAAGTCACTGTAACTCGGTGAAAATTTACATTGTCAAAATCTCCTCGATCCGTCTGCAAGGTTATACATCGGTGCCCCTCAAATAATTTTGTAGACGGCCACCTATATTCAACCACAAGGCAAACCGAAATCAAGTGTCAAATGAATCTATTTTCCATTAATATTGAATCGTAATGATTACCAAGATACCTCAAATTTGTTGGATGTTTCCTGAACACTCCATCTTGGTAATACTAATTGAAAAAGATGTCGTCTAAATAGCTACAGATACAAAAAATTCTTGAACTCAAAAAATGTATAATCGTTTCTGAGATTTTTGTAAATATATAAGGTGCAAAGATAGGCCAAAACACAAAAAATTTAAATTAAAGAATTTGTGTCTAGATTGGAAGCGCAAATACTTCTTATGTTTATCGGCTTCTGTCGAATCCACTGACGTTAAAAAACAATTTTCAGACATCAGATTTTTCACAGCTCCAAGTGAGGGGCTGTGATGAATTCATGCAAATGTTTCAGATTCAAAAGAAATCTATAGCTATCAGTAAGACTCAAACCTGAGAAAATAGCTGAACCAAAAATTGTTCTTGACATTGACGGCTGGTCCAATGTAGTCAAATTCCAGTAATATAGCTAAACACTCACAACATAGGTTTAGCCGGCTGGGTGGAATTGTCGGGGTTCAGGTGCCAGTTTTTCATAAGGTAGAGTATAAAAATGGATTTTATATCTCTGAACCCATTCCAAAATGTTGGAGTTGTTTGTTATAGATTGCCACGTGCTGTCAAATATTTAATGCGACCAGCGTATAAGTTCAAATATGTTATTTCGTCCATTTGTTGTTGTACGTCGTGAACCGCTCTCACCATCCTCTGTTTTGTCCGCTTGAGGTGTCCCCCCTCTGTTGATTTTTCTAAGACTGCCATTGACTTCGATGAGCAGTGCTCTCGAGGTGTTTCGAAGGGAAAGGTTGTACCTTCAGGTCTAGTGCAAGCAGAAATCTCCTGTAGTTCGAAATCGAGGGAGGAACGTTGCATAATGCTTCATCAGCACCGGCTTTGTCAGACAAAGTAGTCTTGAATGCTTCAGCATATCGATCACTCATCAGGCATAGCTGTACTGAGGGCTGAGAAACCTTTGCCCAACAAAATTTGAGGGTCCAGTAGAAAACCTCAATTCAGATGCCGAGAAAAAAGGTCTGAACTACCGGATTCAGTTGGGGTGGATATGAGGTAGTGTAATGGCCTGGAACCTGCGCCAACAAAAAAGAAATTGTTTTCGTGCGCGAGACACTCGGCGAGCACAACTCAGGAAGTGTGCGGGACAAAAAAACGGCGTATGATGATTGAAGGTCAGCCGTAGAATGATGTACAAAGTAGATTGCCCCTGCCGATGATCAATGATCAGAAATCATTGTCAGTCTCAGCTGTTTCCAATTATATGTCCACTCACGTCTTTGGTTCCGTTCTAAAACGTGACAAAATATGAAAAACAAACTTACTTGAGACGAGTAAGAACAGAGTTTGTCCTCGAGTGTTTTTAGGTTCCTCGTTGTCGTTCTCTTGTGCTTTTGTCAGATAGGTACACCACTGCAGCGCGAAATCATCCTGGATATCACTACCGTAAAACTTTGCTTCAGTCGGATCATCTCCCAGTATAGTAGTGACAGCGTTATCACTACGGAAAGATTCACTGTTGGTGGCGGAAAATTCCGATGTCAAATCTGAAGACGGACCTGCGCCAACCAAAGAGAAATTGTTTTTGGGCGCGAGACACTCGGCTGGCACAACTCAAAAAGTATGCAGGGCAGAAAACGGCCTAGGATGATGAATAAAGTTCAGCCGTATGTTGATCTACAAAGTAGATTGCCCCTGCCGATGATCAATGATCAGAAATCATTGTCAGTCTCATCTATTTCCAAGTATATGTCCACTCATTCCGTTGGTTTTTCTAAAACATGACAAAAAACATTAAAAACAATCTTACTTACTAAACGAGTAGGAACGGAGTTTTTCCTCGAGTTTCCGTAGTGTTCGCCAAGTTTCTACGTTGTTTTCACTGAGCATCGTTTGTTTTGTTTTCCATAGTACATATGGAAAATTTTCTTCAATTCACTTATTTAAACTAATTTACACTTTCGAACTTACACATTCAGCGCAAGAAGTATATTGACGGATATTCGGGTGAGGACTCGTGAGATAGGGGCATCGTGAATCATTCTTTCTTTCAACTTGCGCATTTCAGTCATAGAGGTACTACTACAAGGTGATCTATTCGGATGGGACCAACCGAAGTATAATTACAACCACTGTGACAATCAATGTCAACAAAAACCAAATATTTCCCTACTATAAACATGTAATGTTTCTTTGGTAATAAAGTTGATTGATTGATAATATTACAGTGAATGTTTTCACGGATGGTTGAGTATACGAAATTCTTATTCTGGGAGTTTATCCGTTGATTTGTAGGAACTGGGTTTCGACAACATCTCAGTTGGAATTTTCAAAAATGTTACTGATCCTATACTGGGTGCTAGCTAGCTATATATCATACTACTAGGGTTTTATGAGAGGAATTAACGCTATTTTGGCTCGGCTACGAAATCACAAAAATTTATCGGGAGTAATTACACAAGTGCTTCAAAATTACCGATAATTTTCCATGAAAGCATGTTGTCTAAAAACTGCATGAGTTTATTGTCATGTTTTGTCGAAAGAGCCCGACTCCGAAGGAGGAGGGCTCTTTTAGCAAAATTTGAAAATAACCGAATGCAGTTTTTTTATTGACAACATGCTTGAGGAAAATTATCAGGTTTATTTTGATGCACGAGTGTAATTCGGTAGAATATTTCCGGAGTTAAAACAACGACGTTTAAAATTCAGTATTTATGCCCGTCGAGATGACAAATGTACATTTTAACAATCGTTACTATAGATACACGGCCCGAGCGGGTATTTTTCGATACCTCTACCGGGTATTTACCAGCCCGAAAATGTCCCGCCGGGAATTTATCGCTATAATTGATCGAAAATGTCCCGCTTCATATGGGATTTTTGACATACGATGGAAATGTTCAAGAATAACTCATCATGAAAATAATAATAATTTTTGGGAGAATGGGGAGGAACTTTATAACATAAGAATATATATATTATAAATTCGCATTTCTTTTTATCTCCTTTAAAATATTCGCACAAACTCTTATATAATATTTGTAATGAGAACATTCAGAAAGAAAAAATCAAGAAAAGAAAGGGCATTTATTCTGAAATTAAGGTTATTACACACACTTTTTTGAATCTGAAAATATTTCTTTTTCTAAAGGTACCCGTTCATAACAAAGCTTTTGGTGGAATTACTTCAGTTCTGCAAAAAATTTATAAACGACAAGTGAAATGAATGAATAAAATTATTTCGAAATATAGACATATTGATGAAGATATTATGGTAATCAAATCCTAATGTTTTCTGGAAGACTTAGCGACAAAAAAATCCAATATACGAAAAATAATAAAATACAAGAAAAAAATATTTTCAAATCCGTACATTTCATATACTTTCCTTTCCTCTGCATTAGATAAATTACTCAATTCATTTCAGTCAGAAACCATAAAACACTGGATTGCAAAATGAGAAAGTTGATGCCCATTTGAGCAGACCATGCTGGTAATAATGTGAATCAGAGGTTAAAATTAAGGAAAATTGAGGGTAAAATTGCGAAAAGAAGATATGGAAATGTTTGAGGTCGATAATTTCCCCTTGAAATTTTTTAGTCGACATTCCCTATAACTAAACAATTTTTCGAATCCGGTAACAGTGAGAACCACTGGTTACAATTGATAACATGTATTTTATTCTCCAGATGTTGACACGAACTCTAACTGACCTTGCGAGTTTAAACAAACTACAAATCCTGATGCAGCGGCCCCAACAACATACACATAAAAATACTTTTTTAACCATGGACTAACCTTAAACTCAGGCTTGTTAGACTTCACCAAGGAGATTGAACCAAAAATCGTTCAAGTCAGTGGGACAATTGTAGTGCCACATATTTCATGTGAGTTCACCTTGAATAAATGAACTAGTTGAGAAACATGTGGCATCGGACGACTTACATCAGAAAATTTATACGTATACACGAACAAGAGCGAATCTCACGAATTTGACAAATACACCCTGAATGCGCATGTCTACCAGCAATGTCATTTGGCAGTCTGTCATTGGTCAGTCATATTAAAAGCCAACTACTTTTGTTTCATGTCTAGTAGTTTATTGGTTTATTGCTGGTAGTCATGCATAGTCGCAACAAAAATAATTTGGAGTCATGAAATTTTGTAGCGGTGGGGCCCACAGGATTAGCGGCAACTGACGCTTTTTGTTCGTGTATACATGAATATTCTTTACTGACATGGTCTGGCACTAGAGATGTAAAGAACCAGTTTTTTTTCAGTTGAAAGTTATCTTGTCACAACTCACCAAATTGTGTTTTCCATATGTTGTGATCCATTTCGAAACAAGTTAATTCTCTGACAAAAGGAGTTCGCTCAAGAACTGGTACTTCCAATAAGGATTATTCACAGAAACAAAATTTCCAATTTAACCAGACAGTCATAAGATTTTCAGTTCTCATGGGTCCTTCAGTGATGTAACTGATTATTGGGAATTCAAGGAGAATATGATAAAGAGTAGATATATGCCAGTCAACATTGGTTTCTGAAAGACCTACCAATCACAACCATCTGAAAATATGTTAGTAATATCAATCTCAATTTTATGCTTATATTCAAATCGAATCTTGTGTGCAGTTTTTCTTATACTAATCTCACTCATGTTTTTTTCTATAACCTAGTTGTATATTTCTATTGATAAAAATTCAAAATAACACTTCGAAGCACCTTTGAGAATATTCGACGTACTTTATGTATACTAATATCAAATTTTTGTTAAACTTCGAGACTGTGGAGTGGTGCTTTTGGATGAGGAATATCTGGAGTTTGAACGCGACCTTTGAGAAATCGGAGCGGATAATGGTCTTTTCTCTTTTTCTTGCTTTCGCTTTCTGTCCAAAGCTATCACTGACATTTGTTTTGCTACAGGTAGAGAGAAAAAGATGTCGTAGAAGTCACAGCAAGCAGCAGTTATCTGAAATCATAGAGAGAACTTAAATTTTTTTTCAAATGAATAATTAAAAACCACATATTTCCTTTGTTGATAAAGTTATTCTTACAAAAAATTCACGTAAGGGGGCTAATGGGGTCGGTTTGTGAGCATTTTTTCATTAATTCATTTAGTCATGCCCCAAAATTGAGTTCTATAGGGATTTCATCTTTCGTCATGTTAAAAAAAATCACAATAAAATGTTTAAAAAATGTACTTCGATGAAATACAATAATGATAACTCCGGTAGCAAATGAAATACCTATAGATATCAACGCATGGCGAATGCATTTTATTTCCAAGTTGGAAATAGCAAAGTATTTGAAGTAGAAGCGATTTTCGAGAAAGAAATATTCAAGTTCATTTTTGAATTTGTCGGTTGGCAATATATAGTATATAGGAGGCGGGTAATATTTTGCGTTTGTCGAAAAAATGGAGGTGTATTGTAACAATGTGATTCAAGTGAAGTGTAATAGTTACTCACTAGTGAGTAATGGATTAAAACACAGTAGTCTATTTTTTGACAGTTTACTTGTCTAAAATGACATTAATAATGACAGTCATAACTGTCATTTCTTGGATAAATTTATTTATATGCCTGAATATCATAATCATTGACAAAAAATTCACTTGATATCCTATATCTTTCGTTAATACAATCTGTTGAGTCATAGAATATTAGGCTGGGATGGAGTAAAAATAATTATTTGACGCAACTAGAATAATACAAAAACGATTCCTTAAAACCATTTACAACAAGGATTGGAAGTATTCGACTAAATTATTATGATATATATCTTTAAAAGGAACTATCAACTATAACCTTCAGGTACACAAAAATCGATACAAATCTAAAATAGCATCCAAATATAGAATCAAAAAGCAAATTGTCCGTAGAAATTACATATATATTATTCTCTATCTTTATGATATAATACCGAACGATTTAAAAGAAATAAGTTCATTATCTGTATTGAAAAAAATGCAAAAACTGGATAATCAAAACAATCAAAAAGATTTAACGATCTCTTGAAAACTCAATAAATACTGTTTCATTTAGTTTATTCATAAAAATGTTTATAATCATTCAAATGTTCTTGTATAATTATTTATGAATAAACTCATTATTATTGTAATTCATAACATTATGCAGGTTCGACGCTGATGCTGTTCTCATTTCATTATTGAAGATTTCATAAGAGGTTCGAAAATATCATTTTATTTTCATTTTACTTATCTCATTCAATTTATTTTTCAACTCTATTTCATCTGATTGAGCATTTTCTGAATAATTAGCAATAATAATTACAATATACTTATAGTACCATTGTGCCCACCTCTTGTTTGTTTTTTCATATGCCTATATATAATTACATGTCTAATTCTATTTTCAATTTAGGTTAATCTCATTCAATTTATCAGAGTTTAACCATTTATAATTTCCACCCATTTAGTGAAATAAGAATTTTTTGAACGTGGATGTCACCGTTTTGTAATCGTCTGGAAAATTTCGATTTCAGTGACGTGATATGAGTGAGAAACTATGGATACAACTTCAAACATAACTGGGTAATTTAAATCATGATACCCATTCATAATCAAAGTTTGTCTTCCCATCCAAAACCCATTTATATATTTTTTTAATAATTCTTAAAATACACACTGGTATATATTGCTCACCAATATATATACGGTCGCCGGAAATATGACAATACGGTTACTTTTTATTTCCACTCTTCACAAATACACATGCTTTACGTACATTTAGTTTTTCGAGACAAAATACTTAGGAGAAAATAATTTTATTCAGTGAAAATAGTTAAGCTATATTGCCATTTTTATATCTAACATGATAACTTACCTGATTTATTAACCTTCTGTGTAATTCTACATCTAATTTATCTATATTCTCGTCACTGTGTAATTGTAAGGCACAATATAAGGCATCTTTGATAGTTTTAATGTTGGATTGTACTCTTTCTGTTTTCAAGAGTCTTCGCGTTAGGTATCCTTTTACATGGGCCCCTATTACACTAGCGGCCCAGTGCTGAAAATAAATTTGAATATTTCAGTGTCAAAATCCCCATGAAACGAACTGAATATTCCAAACATGACAGAAGAAAGGAATTGTATAATTGATCTTTAAAGAAAGCTGAAGATATGACTAATGAAAAAGTGCAGAGCAGGGTACTGAATGAATTGTTTACAAGCATAAGGTATAGTTACGAAATGTCTTAGCGCCGGCCTTGACGATCGTAGGCGCAGGGGTCGAACAGCGACGTCATTTTTCCAGGAACCCGTGAACCGCGTGGAGAGTTCGATGCACATCGTCGAGGCTCTTCTCGAAGATTCTCCATAGGTGTACGCAGGTATATAAGCAGAGGTACATCGCGGCGAAAACAGTTTTTATTCAGAGAGTTTGGCAGTTTTATTCAGAGCTAAGTGGTGAGAGTTATTGAGAGCTAAGTAGAGCAGAGTTTATTCGCGAAGCAGAGTTTGTATTAGAGAAAGTTTATCAGAGTGTTTAGTACAGAGCGTTGGAAAGTTAGCGAAGCGATTAAAGTGTTTGTGTTGTATTGTGATAAAGAGTTGTAATAAAAGTAGTGAAGAGTTGTTTGGAGCATTAATCAACGAACCCAAGGACAAATCGTAACAGTATAATTTATGTAATATCCAGAAACATTGAAGGGAACTGCAAAAAAAATTACACATTGCTTTCCCTTCAGAAACTCAACACTGAAGTAGAAAAAATACATGTTTTCAGCCTCCACAATCAAATTCAAATTGTTGATCTGAACAAGGGTTTGTCAGGCAGTTATTACGACTTGCTCAGGGAAAGCATGGAATGGTATATGTACAATCTGACACCTGGTCACTTTGCTCCCTCCACGATTATAGGTACTGTAAGTATTTTGGTTCGAACACAGGCAATACCGAAAAATTCTGAGAATTGGTAACTGTGTCGATACAAATGTAGGAGATCGTTGGAGTTTTTGATAAAAATACGAATTCACAACATAAATTGTATTTGAGTTATAACATATTGTAGAATGGTATTTTAAAAAAACATCGATAATCATAACGTCTAGAAACCGGCTTCTTATGATATCCGCTATTGTGCTAACCAATAATTTTGGAATGAAATGAAAACTTCATTTTGATTTTAATTCCAAATTTTACAATGGCTAATATCTCCTACGTTTTTGTTGACACTTCTACCGATTCTCAGAATTTGTCTGAAATATTCATAAATAATGCTATGTTCTAACTTTGTTTACGATGAATATTTTCAAATGAAATTCTAGAATGTACCTAAATGAAGGATGCTGAATCCAGTGGTGGTTTCTAAATTTCACAAAAACAATCGCTTAACGGGATTTAGCAATTTAGAAAACAAATAAAATCATAGTATGCCTGAAATCTGGATTTATATTTTGCAAATTCGGTGCAAGTGTAGACTTTTTTATGAGGGTGCTCCAGTCTTAAATGGGTCACACTGTAGGTACATAGGACACTACAATTTCCAGTTATTTGATATTATCGATTCATACTTATTCTCATGTAATTCTTGAATAGAAAATAAAAATCACCTGTTTTATGTCATAGAGATTTAGCTCCTTAAGTTGCGGGAAGAGTTCTCTATTGAATTTCACCTGATCAGTTGACACTCTGGAACCATACAGGTCAATCATATCTTTGAATGAATTACCAGAGTCATATATTTCACCATCATTTATCGTATCTTCTCTGTATTCACGGTCAATAGTTCTAACAGATGGCAAAGGTGAATTTGGCACTAAAGTATCGGAGGAAGAAACACTATAATAGAGTGATTGGCTGGGAGATATGGAAGCTGAACTACTATATAATTTTTCAGCACTTTCAATCCTATCCACATGAGGACTCGAATCATCGAGCTGTTTTTCTGGATTAGTAGTTCTAACTGATTTATTTTGTTTAAAATCTGTATTTTTCTTTGGAAATTCACCTAAATACTGCTTCTCTGTCTTGAAGGTCTCCACTTTTTTTGTTGAAGGATCTACTCGTTGTTTCTCTATCAAATCAATAATTTGTTTAGAATAGTTTTCAGGGATTTTCTGAAGTACCTCCATCAACTGGCTATCAGGGTTTGACAAATTGAAAGTATTTTCAAGACTCTCCTTGTGCTCATTTTTTTCATTAACTGTTATTTGTTGTACTGATATATCAGTTTGTATAATCTCAATTGTGGGAGATATATTTTTCTCTGTTCCACTATCATTATTTTTGTTTGGATCAACATTATACACTGTATTCATGCTACTAAACTCACTATTTTCAAAGGGTACATAATTATTTTCCACAGAAGTCCAATGGGAAGAAAATGTGTTGTTTAGCAGGTCCATATCTTTTTCTTCCTGTTTGTTACTACATTTCTCTAAATGTGCTAAAAGTATTGGACTGGGAGCCTCTAAAATATATGAATTACTTCTAATCAGTCTTGGCATGGGAGATTTTATTGGAGATATGTTACACATTTCATCTGTAACAGTTGAAGGTTCAGTGCGAAAATCACATAAATCTAATTCAGAACTGCCTTGAACTGCTTGATCATCTGGTTCAATTATGTTTTCTTTATTGCATGTGGGTTCTGATGTCAGTCTAATTCCAGATGCTTCACTGAGAGAGTCATTCAGCTCTATAACTTTGTTAACGCTGGCAGTAGATGAGTGGCCTTGATTCAATTCTATGTAATTAGTTTCTATTTCACTTTTTATTATTTTAATACCATCATTGCTGTATTCAGTTACATCAACAATGTCTTTACTGAGGTTAATTTTTTTCTGTGGATTTGAGGATCTACATGAATTGATCCCCAAAGCCTCAATATGACTATTATCTCCAAAAGTAATGGCAGATTGTGGCCTTTCAGAAAGGGGTTGAAAATTCAAGAGTTCTTCCAAGTTTTTTTTCAGTTCCCGGCAGTTTTGTAAACGCTTTTCCAATTTTATAGCTTGCTGTTTGAACCTTTGCAGTTCTATACGTCGCTTCTCACTTATCTAAAAAAAATCTTTGAATTTTCGCCTGGGCATTGAGATAAAGAACTCACTATAGGTGGTAAGAGATTTATCCCCTTAACTCTTATGCAAGATTCGAAAGCAGTTGGAATTTCTGACATCATTCCAAATCAATGACAGCTTAAACAGACACAGATAAGTGAAACATTATTAGAAAACCAATATTATGTAGCTATCATATATTCCAAATTCATCTTACCTCTTTGAGGAGTGCTCAAAATTTATCTTCCTTTCATCACGATTTGAATACAAACACAAACATATTTACATAACATAATACAAACATGTCTCAGCTGTCAGCAGTGTTGCCAATGGATGATGACAAAATTATCCGCCACCCTCCTCGAAAAGATGCGATTTTCTACGATTGGATGCGAAATTTTGGTAATCTCGCGTTCAGGAAGTAAACAATGTTGAAACTTGAATCAGCGCCTTTGGTCTTGATCAGTGCTGCCGTTTGGTTACAATACCGCATTAGGAACATATTTGTATTTGTTAGGAAAGAAACAATAGGAAAAAAATTAAAAGAGGACTAAATTTTACGATCACGTTCCTCAACTAAAGAATGAAAATAGACAGATATCAAAATGTTTGTTATTCACTTTCATCGATATACATTTGGTCCATGCACTCAAGCCCATGGCTCACGGTCAAGTCAAATAGTTTGATCCAACTGTCCCAAAGTGACGTTATTTCTATTTGTTTGCTGTACACAATTTGACAGAAACTACTGAAAATTACGTTACTTCAGAGCAATTTTATCAAATTAACTGACCGTGAGCCACTACCGGCTTTAGACAGGCATCGGTAGACATTAGCCGCGTTTTATTGACCAGTACAAATGCAACGGACGAGTTCACTATCGCCTCTGTGCCTTTCGGCTTCCCTACTCATTTTACAATCCTAGGAGTGTCTTCGGTTTTAAAGTACAAGTCACAAGTCATTTGATAGAAAATTGGTAATTAGTAATTTTGTGTTTAGTTCTGATAAAATTTAGGCAGTCTGATACATTTTTGAATTGAAAGAAGAGGAAGAATAGCTTTCCGAGTATAACAAAAGTTGTAAATATTTTCTATTTGAAAATTTCAAGCACCTTCTTATTCTCTATCTTTGACATGTCAATTTAACCCCCAAAAAGACAGACAGAAACAAGTTGTTTCTGTAACTCGGACACTCGGATTGTAAAATGAGTAAGGACACCAACAAAGGGCATAAATAGAATGCAAAAAAGTGCATTTCCAGTGGTAGATAATCAGTTACTGCAGATGCTTATTTTTCAGTGACCTTGCTGACAGCTGACATTGTGTTGAAGAAGTGAAACGACACGAACACACAAACAGTAATAATTAGGATGTTGCCAAGTTCATATTTTGAATGATACATTACAAAAGTTTTTTTTTGTCAAGAAAATGAACGATTTCATTATTTCTCACCCTAAAATCCAAAATTGTCCGAAATACTTTTGGGATGCGAAAATTATCCGCAACGGTTGTGAGGATGCGCAAATCGGACAATAATCCGCCAATTGGCAACACTGGCTGTCAGTGTCAGTGCTGTCATTGTCTTGTCATGTCTGTGTAAGTTGGATAGTTCTGTGCATGCCCTGGGGAGTGCATGGGGAGTACATACGCGCATTTGAAATTTGTTCGAGAACTCTGAGTGAAAGGAAGTTCAAAAATAATGCAGGACAACTTTTCTTTTTTCCTAAAAATGCAAAAGTGGGACGACCGTGAGCCGTGAGTGTCATACCACAGTAAAGGATAAATACGCACTACCCCTGTTTATAGTTTTTATTTTTGAATTCAAACATAACAACATGTTGTTGCTACTATGCATAGTAGCAAGGAGCAGACAATAGTGAATCATTTCTCTCTCGAGAGACTTTCGACAACTTTTCTTCGCAAAAGCGAAACGTTCGTGAATGTCATACGCACTATACCTGTTTATAGATTTTATTTTTGAATTCAAACATAAGTAGCAGGCAATAGTTAATCATTTCTCTCGAGAGAAATTTTATCATTTGCCAATAAGGTTCAGAAACTGAATATTTCATTCAAAATCATTGGGCATAACTTCATAAAATGAACAAGAAAATGCAAGATTAAATTCAATATATTTTTGTGTTTCAACTAGGGGGCCGTTCATAAAATACGTCACACTAAAATCAGCTTTTTTTGACCCCCTCCCCCCCCCCATTGTCACGCTGTGTCACACTTTTTGTGACCCCCCTAGAAATATTTCGTCACAAAAACTAAGACCCCCCCCTGCTGAGTATGATATATTCTAAATGATAGTACACAAATTCTGAAAATGAAAAATATTTATTTAGGGATAGCCACAAATAATATACATATTTTACATAATCAGAAGATTCAATGCTCAATAACACAATGAAACAGTGAAAAATCGCTTTATTTTGTTTCATTTGTATAGTGAAAGTACTGTGTACTGTAACAAGATTAATTCGCATTCTCAATTGAAAATTCATTCGCAAAGATGCAGTCACTATAGATTTGATTAAAAAATCTGACGAGTTTAGGAATTCGTTAGAAGATGTCGCACGTGTAGATTTCTACCAAAATCTATTGAAGATTACTTTCATACCAAAATTTTTCAATTTCGTCAGAAATCTACTAAAAAAGTAGGTTTCTACCAAAAGTGGTCACGCTGGCTTCTAGCGCTCATGTCAAAAAATAGTAAACGGCGAACGTCACGTTGCCGTATACCCCCCGTACCCCCTTGTCACACTCGGCCAGACCCCTCCCCCCCCTTGTATGAGGACGTATTTTATTATCGGCCCCTAGGAACTTTTTGTAGAGATCAAATACCCTAACACTAAATTGATATCATTTACACTCGCGTTCTGCTAACAAGGTTAGCATCTTCAGGAGAAGAAAATTGATTCTGAATCAATTTGACTTTGCAGTTAAAAGAACTGACTGATTCAATTCAAAGTTCCCCTGCCACTTTTTTTTTATAATAGTCATTATTAAAACAGCTTTTTCAGAAGAAAATTTCATCAATTTTCTTCTCCTGAAGATGCTAACCTTGTTAGCGAAACGCTCGTCAGGTGCAAAAATATCAGTTTGGTGGTAAGGTAATTGATCTCTAGAATTTTCAATTTTCGCACCAAAATGTATAAATATATTTGAAAACTGAACCTCAATACAATGTTCAAATGAAACTGTACAACATACAGCAGAATAGTTTTTGCAATTCTAGATTTTTTATTGTCTATCTAATAGGTTTCAAAAATTATTTACCTCATCAGAAATTACTCAACTATATTTTTGTCACTTACTCAATTCACACATTTGAAACAAAGATCCGGTATCATCATGTTGCAACATTTTTAGTGACTCAATATCCCATCGCCAAAAAACATTAAAATTCATATCTCTTCATATGCTTGATTCATAGACCAAACTTTCACTTCAAAACATTTTTCAATGTCAATCAATGATAGCGTTCGTGCTTTTTACTAGACCGTTATGTGTACGAACGCCGCTATTGATTAACATTCCTTGAAAAAAAATTTTGTCAATGAACCAAGCATTTCTCTTAGAAACGCAGTTTTGCCATATGCAACAAAAATGACATTACTCATTCAACTGAAATAACAGAAAGCACATTTTAATAAATTTCATTACAACTGCATTGGAACTTAGTTTATATATTAGTTCATACATAAAGAGAAAGAGCTGATGAACTAAGTGTATTCTAACAAAGAAATGTACCGAGAAATACATTTTCTCAACTGCTAGTACAAAGCTGTCATTTGGTTATAGCATCTACTCTGTATCAGTTCATTCCTTGAAATCAACCATCAGAAATGCGAAAGCATCGCAGGTTTCAATACGACCATCTATCCTTGTTCATCATAAGAATATCCTGTGATATCCTTTTTCAGCAAATCTCATCCAGTTGTCCAAACGAAAGGTTCTAACCTATCGCTAACATCCAAAGAGTTATTCAATGTTTCCATAGATTCAAGTGTTTGATTCAGCAACATATGACAACGATTGAGTTGATGAGAGAGCTCTGTAACTTTCGACAGTTTTTCTGCATATTTTGCAAATCTTCGCTGCTTTTCTGTAGTTGCCAGTACCATTTTAGCAACCTCCAAATCAACCTGAGAAGGAAATTTATGATTTAGTAGCAGAAATACTGAAATTCTAAAAAAATATATCTGCTTATAATCACATATCTACCCACCTCCCTAACCCTATGAGAAATTTGGTTTTGTTCAGTAGCTACTAAATTTGCAGCAGCAGTCAGGTGATGTTGATAACGTAGGCATAAATTCCTGAATGGGGTTGGATCAAGCCTCTCTAGAACTTCAGGATCTCTAGCAGCTGGCAAGCTCAAGGTAGCTCTCATGATAGGTAAAAACATTGGTATACTTTGAAGGCGGAGAACTTCAGGGTCTTTCTCTGTACCTGGATTACTCAGTGTAGCTCCTCTAACAACAACAATATTGTGTGCATTATTATTCTTCAGTTTTGATTGTTTGGGCTGTTGTGTTTTACGTTCCCTGGATATGCTTTTGAGTTGTTTGTTGGTGAGTTTAGGTGAATCTGAAATTAAACATAATTAGCTCCATACTTTTGTAATGTACCTATCCACTACTAAAAGGATATTTCTAACATTGCAATTTTTGAAAATTTTCTATGCAATATGCAAGAGTTACCTCCAATTGGACGATTCACGGTATAACTTATATATGGTAAGTCTACATCACTGCAAACACTGGGACCAGGTGATATTGAACCTGGTCTGCCATTTTCACAACTTTCAGGTATCTCGCTGACTCCTCCGGGGTTCGCAATTGTATGCTGCCTTCTAAAGTTGATTGATTTGGGTCCATCTTTATTCAGGCTACCTTGTCTTCGGGTCCCTTGGCTACCAGATTGACTCGAATGTTCTGAACCCATTTTCAGTCCAAAACACTGAAGTTCGATTTACCGATAAGTTGGAGGTTTTTGGCTTTCTAATAATTCCAATTCTGAAAATTGTCTCTCTACATTCAAGTTCTAGAAAAGAAAACACAATTGTAATTGTGGTAAAAGCATATTCATATTATTTATTCACACACAAAAACAAATGGACACGTCTAACGTCTAAGCACTACTAAGCAGATAACAGAGGCAGAGGCCGCAGAGGCCCAAACCTACGAAATCCAAAAACTAGGTTCATTGAGTTCACTCTCACTCACCCACCCTAACCACAGAACACCTGTAGATAGGGTGTTCTGTGCCCTCACCATCCTCACCTCACCGGCTCTGATACTGGCCGCGTCTAAGGCTGAATTCAGACAGATCCGAAATCCGATCGTACGACGATTAGACAGCTTTCTGATTGGTCTCAATTTAAATTTAGACCAATCAGAAAGGTACCTGATCGTCGTACGATCGGATTTCGGATCTGTCTGAATCCAGCCTAACAGCTTACAGCGCTTCACAAAACTTGTCATTTCACCATGGAAATCTGTCGAATTTTGTGCAGCGGCTTTAAGCGCTGTAAAGGTGGATTCAGATAGATCCGAAATCTGATTTTACGACGATCCGACAGCTTTCTGATTGGTCTAAATTTTAATTAAGTCTCAGACAAAGATAATATGTTCTACTCTCTCTTTGGTCTCAGATACTCCGATCTCAGATATGAAAATAAAGTTGAAGTTGAAAGCAAAAGGTAGGTTAGCTTAGCAAGCCAGAATGACCTCGATTTTACAAGTCCACTGGAACGATTCCAAAATGATGATTTAGTGCTTCAGTCAATCGAGATTGCATCACATATTGAATTGTTCGGCGTATTCAAGCTACCCAACCATGAATAACAACCATTCCTAAATGACATATAAAATTGTGAATGTCCAAGCGCGTGTACCGTGTACTTGTCTGAGTGCCCTGTGCCCTCATTCCCATTCCTCATTCAATCCCCAGATCCAGAAATCCAGATCGTTTAAGTTTTTAAGGTTGAGTTGGCTGGCTTGAATCTTGAATCCGCCTCAGCATAATATGCAACTAAGGTGGCTATGCCGATTTCCTTTCAAAAACGTAGGTGTCCAAATTCATATTTTGAAAACTTAGATTAGATAATGAAAAAATATCAAATATGTGACAGAAAATGCTGAGATTATTTGGAGAACGAAAAGCCAAGAGGTTTATATCGAGAAATGAAAGACTTTGACAACTTAAATGACCATGCAGTTACATTTGTTCCTTTCATAAGTTGTTTAGGAAAAGTATTTGTTTTTTTCAAATTTGAACACAGGACAAATTTTATCATTAGGCTTGCGATTAGTACAATGGTTGGTTTTGAATTTCGAGTTTGAAAGTTTACAATTGACACATTTTTTTCTGGAAACTGTACAGTTCTTCTTTATGGAAGCTTCCATCTCAAAGAAAAGTAGGGCGATTTCTACAATATAGTCGGAGAGCTGCTGATGCACGTTTCATGAAGTGTTTTATGCACCTTGAAATTTTGTTATAATGCATCTCTTGGGTAGTTGTGAAGGTGAGTGTGTGTTGGCTAGACCAATCTTGGGACACCAAGTACTGCGCATAGAAGAAAGATGCAAAAAATATGTCCCAAATGAAGTGTTTCATTCAGAAGCCAACAATCTTCAATGCGAAATTGAGCTAATTTTACAATGGATAATGAATGAGGCAGACACTTTCAAGGAGGTTAACATGAAAAAAAAATTTACAAATTTGTTATTTTTTTTTAACTAAATGAAGTGTTTTATTTAGAAGCCAACAATCATTAATGTAAAATTGAGCTAATTTTACAATGGATAATGAATGAGGCAGACACTTTCAAGGGGGTTAACATAAAAAAATAACCCAAAGTTGTCGTGTTTTATTAAGAAGCCAACAATCTTCTATGTAAAATTGAGCTAATTTCACAACGAATAATGAATAAGACATTCAAACACCGTCTTCAATTCAATAATTAAAAATAATAACAAAAGGCATACACTTTTAGTGGGTCAGGGCAGGACTTGGAACTACTGAAAAGAGATGTTTCTATAGAATGCAATTAGCAATTGAAGAGCACATGGGAAAAATGAAAACAGTCCATTTTTACCAAATTTATTTGTAGACGTAATATTTTTCCTATCAATAAGCTGCATCTTCTGGTACCTGAATGAACGGGAATATCGATAACAGTCACATAGAAAACGTGAATTCGAAAATTCATATACTCGACAAAAACGATGAAAGATTTTGCATTTCGAATTCTGAAAGGTATTTCTGATGGCTAGCTATAAACGTGATTATAAGAAAACATATCAAGAGGGACTGTTTTTCTCACTAGCTGAAGATAATGAGTGAATAGCTGAAAACCCGAATTTCAATTAAAAAACGCTTTCCTTAATATTCTTGGTTCTTGGGCATTCATCGTTTTTTCCGTGCGCTCTTCATTTGATACGACATTGTTTTCAATTCCATCCGTATCTGTGCTGGACATATTGTCTGAAATAATACGTGCTCTCCAAACGATATGTATTAATACTATTCATAAGTAGTAGACTGTGACAGCCTAATACAACCCTGTGCGTTCTTCGATATCACAGCCGACCAATCGAAACGCGAGGACTGACTTTCTACCTGCTCATCACTCGCTGATAACCCTGGCAGGGTTGCCAGACTGGGCGATTTATCGCCGATTAAGCTACTTTCTTCTTTTTTCTATGCGCAGTACCTGGTGTCCCAAGGTAGGTCTAGCCAACACATACTCACCTGCACATCTACCCAAGAGATGCATTATAGCGAAATTTCAAGGTGCATAAAACACTTCATGAAACGTGCGTCAGTAGCTCTTAGACTAATATGAGGTATCATATTATAAGAGCGTTCATAGCACTCTTTGTTAACAGATTTTTTTCTTGAACTACTATGTAGGTAAAACAAATTATGAAACGAATGTTCAGGATCAAATTGTAACAAGTGGGCAACCTATTTATTGCAAGGACTGAATTCAGAGAAATTGGTAGCTGCTAAGAAAGAATTCGAATATAATTCGCCCTTCAAAAAGTTTTTGGCCAAGCATCTCTGCACATGGTGCGTAAATCGAATAGAGAAGGCAAGTTTGTGGCAATTACTGATTATTCCTCCATACAACAGTACCTGATAGATATCCCCCAACCAATGTCAGATACTTTACAGTTCAGTTGGAAAACAAAAACTGATCTGGTCAAGACATTTCACCAAATTTCATAGGAGCAAGGACATTGAAAAAACTCCATATTCGGCCTCTTTGAATACCTGAGAATGCCATTCGGTTTACGTAACGCAGCACGAACTTGTCAAAGATATATTCATCAAATCACTATATACAGACCTTGATGTTTGATTTCCACACATCGATGATTTCTTGGTAGCTTTCAGAAATGAAGAAGAGCATCTTAATCAATTAAAACAATCGTTTCAAACACCCAACGGATTCGGCGTTGTTATCGATCCCGAGAAAAGCGAATTCGCTAAAAATTCGATCTAGTTTTTAGGTTATTGATGTGACCGAAACTGGAATCAGGCCGACAAACAGAAAAATTCAGGCAATATTGGAATATGAAAAACCGAACGATTAAACATCAACTGGCTGATACTTGAAAATCCATATTAACAAAAATATCACAGATTCCTGTTCCGCTATATAATAGCTTCATCAAGCAGGATATATACTACACAAATCGCCTTGATGAAGAAATATTTGAATAATTTTTGAAATTCTATCACATCACAAGAGTATTGCGATTACTATTAAAATGTGATTACTACTAAAATTGAAATTTTCATTGCTTTTACAGTCGAACGGCAAGGTAATCTGGTTCCTGACGCGATTTTTAATGGATGTAGACAGCAATAAAATTCCCTCTCTATATATTGTAAGAGGGCGCTTCTATATGCAACGCGCACTTTTCTTCATCCCTCTTCGGTAATTATCAGTTATTGGCTGAAGGAAATGTAAAAATAGGCGCGGGGCGGTACAAAGTGACGAAGCTCCTTTATTCGAGCACTGGTCTTAGTTTTAATGTGTGAGGGCCAATTGCACCATTCTATTTAATGAAGGTTCAAACTAAGCACTAAGCTAGATTCAATTAATGAGGAACAAGGAATCTGATTGATTGGCAAACTCATAGCAACAAATCTAGTTAAGATAAACCACAATTAAAGCCGATCGATGCATTTAGCACCTAAATACTGTGATACAATGGAAAGTTGGTAAAAACATGATGAAGAATTGATTTTTTATCATTATTTTGTTCAGTATAATATGATGTTCATTAATTACACAAACAATATTGTAACCATTCATTTCGAATATACTTATATTATTTAAAGTCGTCGATAATAATATTTCTTTCTGTTAGATTCAAGAGCATATCGCCCATTCATATGAATATTTTTATATTTCATGGAGATGTTATAGATGATTTTGAAAAAATTATACATCCACATCAGGAGGTCGATATATAATAGCAATTGGGTTTTGGATAGTAGTTACAGATATCTATTTTTCCTCTCTCATGGATATTGAAATGTAAATCTGTTTAAAAAAAATGGAGTTACCCCCATGACATTATTTACTGCATTCATGTATTCCACAATAATCTTGAATTCCAATGAATGGACTTTCTTCAGGTGCAACCAAATCCCAGTTAGGGCGAGGACTTCAGGGTTATCTTTCTTCAAATAAGGTTCTTTAATGTGTTAATTTATTCCTCAAGTTTATGTATAAGAAAAATGGGTCAACTTTCATAATTTACCTGGGAAAAGTTTTTGTTTTCTTTGAATTTGAACATCAGACCAATTTGATCATTAGGTTTGTGATTAGTGCAATGATTGGTTTTGAACTTTGAGTTCGGAAATTCAGAGTTGACACATTTTATTACGGTATCTGTAGTTCTTCCATATCAAAGACAAGTATAGGGGGATTTCTACAATTTTATGAGGTATTGAACCGGCAGCTTCCATAACATTCTGCAGGTTACTTTTTCATTTTCATTCTCTTCATAGGTTCCTTCATTTGCGATTCAGATGAAATTGTACAAGACGTACTATCCAAATTACTGGATCTTTCCTTGCGTCTGGATATTTTTCATTCATACCACTTTTACTAGATCAGTAGTACGAGTTTTTGACGGTTTCATGAAGTGTAAGAATTGGATAAACTCACAAAGTATTATGTAGTTACTTTCAAATGGGCTTATATAAGAATCTCTTCTTACAGCTTCTCGTGATCCAACTGGACGTTTTCAATTATTGCTTAGGTTTGACTTCGATAACAGTTATTGCTCAAGCAGCTTCTGACAATGAGTTTCTCTATACTGGTAGAGAAAACTGAATAACTTGCAGTCAGTAGTTCAAAGAATGATGTAGAGATTTTTATAATCATTCACTCTGACATTATCTCCAAAATAATAACGATAATAAAGTTTATTCAAAACTCATAAAGAGCGCATATACATCAATTTGTAAAAAGGTGAATAAACAGTTCAATTATACCCGCGAAGTTAAAAACTTGTTGCGAGAGATACGAATTACATTTATGTATAATATATTTGATAAATTTGTAGAATTCAACAAAATAATATTGAAAAATTAACTAATTTTCTTAACTGAAGTGAGAGATTTCATGAAATGAATTTCGATGTGATTCTTGAGTCCATCTTTCAATCTGTAGTTTGAAAGATACTAATGACTTGATCATTTTATATGATTTGGAATCAAATCATAGTAGAATGGCAATACATATTTAAAATTTTTCTGAGAACTTGTTGTTTTAACTCTATTTTTCAATGTGATATCATTTTTATTCCTTGTATTATAAATATGATTGAAATTTATATTCAATTTGTGTTTATGGATATAAATCATGATGTTATATCCGAATAATTGTCTTATGTCCATTTTATGTACAGATTTTCACTTGGATACAAATAAGATTTATTATATATTATTTTCAAAAACCGTTTCTGAAGAACTTCAAGATTTCTAATGTGGGATATCATGACCCCTCCCTAAGCCAGAATCCCATAATTCAATTGGGACTGTATTAATGAAAAATAAAGAATGCTTAGGGTTTTTACGCTCATAAATGTTTTGAGATACTTGAATTTTGATAATGAACTTCGTAATTTCTTCAAAAGGAACGCTATGTGTTTGTCCCATTTCAGATGTTTATCGATTATTAACTCCTAAGTACTTGATACTATCAGTTTTTTCAATGCTACTATTAGTGGTCCTAAGTCCGGTAGGGAAATATTATAAAATGAGAATGGGACATATTTTGTTTTCTCAAAATTTACTATGAGTAAGTTATAATCAAACCAATTTTTAATCTTTTCAAAATCTAATGTAGTTTTGGTTTGTAATTCATTCCAGTTTTTTCCCCATATAATATGACAGTAGCATCTGCGAAACTATGAATTTCACCTACAGTGTCGATATTAAAAAGGTCGTTGAGATAAATATTAAATAAAAGTGTCCCTGAAACGGTTCCCTGCGGTACACCGAATTGAAAGATTTTCTCTTCACTTCTAGCTTCATCAATTTCAACATATTGAGTTCTATTTTCTAAATAATTTTTGAGGAGCTTATGAACCTTGTCACGAAATCCAATATTTGCCAATTTTACTAATAGTCGGTTATGCTCAACCGTATCGAAAGCTTTAGCTAGGTCCAAAAAATAGCCAAACCTGAATATTGATTATCATGATGTTGATATTTATTATTATAGTTAAATGACAAATGGCATCCTAAGTAGATTTTTTTTCTGAATCCATATTGTTTTTCTGAAATCAGATGATTCTTTTCCAAAAAAAGTTCCATTCTATATTTCAAAATTTTCTCAAAAACTTTAGCTAAACTTGATACTAATGAAATAGGCCTGTAATTTTTAGCTTCTAATCATTTATCACCACATTTATATATGGGTTTGATAATGCCAACTTTGAAAGATTTTGGAATTTCTCCTGAATTCATGATGAAATTCATCAGACGAGTCGATGGTTCTGATATTGTTTCTGATGAGAATATCAAAATTTCCGAAGTGATTTTGTCAATACCAGGAGATTTTTTCAATTTTAAAGATTTTATTATTTGTTCTATTTCAGTCGGGTTCGTGTCTTCTAGATAAAATGTTTCTAATGTTCGGGGTGTTTCAAATGTGGGTATATTTTTAGATCGGATATTTTCAATCATTTTTTGTGCTACTCCCGAGTAATAATTGATGAGATGGTCTGAAATAATCTTTTGTCTGTTATTGTATCATCACTCAATTTCATAGATTTTATTTCTTCAGCGGTTTCATGTTCATGGCAGATATTTTTGATACATTTACATAAACTACCAAGTGAATCACTGTTGTCCGTTATCTGTTTTTGATAATACCTTTATGGCTTCATGACAGGGGAAAAACTCAACAAGATTCCATCTTTCAATTTGTTTGGAAAACTCATGGACCCTTTCATAAAAATAAAACTAATGGCCAATAGATTTATTTTATTGATATCAATTACTTCATTGAAAGCAACACAAATATAGTGTTGCATTTTATTTACAATCCAATTTCGTGTATGATACTTAAAAATTATAATAAATTATGACTTTTAATACATTCAACGACATCAGCAAATTGATTAAAGTATACTTCCTCAAATTATGCTTATTGTCGTTAACAGCAAATAAATACAGTTCCACATGAAAACCAAATAAAAAGTACAACAATCATGAAGGCACATAACAAATTTAACTCTTCTATAAATATCTTTCATCATTAAACTTATCACTTAGTACGGAATGATTTAAACAATTGCTATTTACACATGATACAAATATCAATCATTCTTGCTGACTGGGAATTATGATGTAAAAAATATATTATCTCAGTATCAACTTTTCAGGCTCAAAATAGTACTTTGAGCCAAGAATAATATTTTAAGCGAACATGTACGTTCCCAAATTCCAAAAAGGTGCCATGAATATATATATGTATACACTAGCAAAATATCAATATATATATATATATATATAACCATGATCCTGTGACTACATTGGTAAATAAATGTGAACTGATGACATATCGAATTTGTTGACTAACTATAACAGATCGATTTTGTACTAGTTAGGTAAAACACACCATAGAGTGAAGTTACAGTTGTTAGGTTTATTTACACCTTTGTAAAATTATGTGAAGAATGCCCGCCATTCTCTTCTCTACTATACGTTGGTTATGTGAAACACAGGTCCTATTCTCAAGAATACCCTTCTCAGTATCGACCTAAGTTCAGCTTTCAGGTCAAAACATACAATTTCACAAAGGAGAGGGTAGTATCTTGAGACGTGGGCTGCGAACTGGAAATAAAAAGGCTCATATTAATTGCATACTAGGTATAGAGTATTCAAAGTACATTCTATGGGGATATCAGAAGCGCTGAGTTTTCTGACACAGTTGAATTTGGCACTAATTTCCAAACATCCCATACCTTTATTCAATATCATAACTTAGTCATAATAATTGCTATACTCAGACATAACTATTTCTTATTTGAGATCTGTTTTGTTTCATAGTCCTCAGTGTATTTTCGAAATAAACTACTAGCAGTTCAATGATGAATTGTGAGATACAAGTTTTTTTTTGATGATAACAAATTTACCAAAATATTACAAATTTGACATCATAAGTGAACATTCCTAAAATTATTGACGGTGAGGTCAGAGTTAAGGTAACTATTTACCAAAGTAAAATGGAAACTGTTTTTCCCCTCTGACCTGGTCAAAAACACTCATCAGTTTATTCTCTGTTTTCCTTTACCTTGTCACATGTAGCAGAAAAACTGGCATAAGTTTGTAATGCTTCACATGACAATTTCACAATTATTATAGCACTATGATAATAAACTTTCATTTTTCCACAAATCACAAGCTCAATGAACAAAGCGCATTGGGAGACATGACACTGTAGCTCTGTAGGTTTCCTAGTGGAAATCAGTAAGACGCCACAGAGCGCATCGGAACCCAAGACAATTAGACGATCCTTGCCCGCACAAGGCTCTCTCAGTCTTTTAGGGGTACTTAAAAGAGTGTTTGACAAAGGTATAATGATTAAAATAGAATATTGGACAATGAAGGATCCCATTTTGTTTGACATTAAGACCTATATTCAGTAGTTCAACTACAATTCTTGCGGGAATGCTATTCAATATATGGTTGATTTCTGACAAAACACAAATCTCAAAATAAACTGATTGTCAGAATATTTTTTTGAGGAGAAATTGGTATACATACTTCAAACATAGGTACATTCAACCTAAAAAACATTTTCGTTTTCCGTTCAGATTCACTACTGAAGTTTTATATGCGATAAAAAATTAACCTAATGTCACCAAAAAGTATACAAATTGAGTTGGAAGGCTTGTTGTCCATCAGATATCTAAACTTGATGTCTATTTATAAACATACAATAAATATTCAAGATTATGAAACAATATAATAGTAATCAGTCGTGGTGAAAAAGTCACGCTCCCGAAAATTAGATCACAAAAAAAATGTAAGAAAATTGTGTTACGTAATATGCAGATCATTGAAATCATCAGACTCACCCTATTGTCAGGCATTTTCAATAATCTTGTCATAACTAGTAATAACAAAGAAGTCCACGCCTCCCTATGTCCTTCGCTTTGCAGCTGTAAAAAGTATTCTAGGGCTTCTTGGCATACAGTAATCAATTTGGATTCTATTAGTGGCCAGTGTTTCTGCCTACTTTCATCACAGTACATTTTGAACAGAATCCTCAAGAGACAAGCAAGGCTCTGTGTTTCTTGTTTCAATAAGTTTGGTTTTGCCGAACCTTTGTAGCCAGCTTTCCAGAGAAGGTTCCGTTGTTCATGATTCAGATTGAAGGCTTTTGCGAACCTGAATTGAAATAAACATAGTTTCACAAAACTAATCGAAAATTGTTTTCATCAAAGGTTTTATATAGAGAAAATGTTATCAAAATATCTTGTTGTGATGCATGAACATTTTTTCCTACTCACCTATGGGACTGAAGAAGACAGTCTGTCAACTGCAGTAAATTGGGTGAACTCAGCAACCTATACATCCCCTGTTCTTCTCTCTGGCATTCTGTCAAAGAGCCACTCCCTGCCATATCAGCAGCAGCCAAAGCCAACGTCTCGGCGTCTTCTTTTCGAGAAGTCGCAGGATAAAACACAATATTGTCTATTGTCTGTATTAGCTCTAACTGCACAGCACTCTTTATCATAAGACTGTTAAATACCTCACTGCTACTCAAACTGTGGTCTTGATAGCTGGATCGCTTCAATATACCCTTATTAGCACCTTGTACATCTCCGTTCTGCTCTATAACCGCAGTGGTTTTCATCCAATCTGGCTTCCACGATAGTAACGCTAATGGTATGGTTGAGTTGAATATGTCCAGCATACATTGGCACGTTTTCTGCCAGGTTTCTTCGTTGAATTTCTGCCCGTTGGAATTGACCAGATTTTCCAAACAGTTCGTACCAGACCTTGCTAGTTGTTCATTGTCTTGTTGCACGCACCAGTGCAACTGTAAATATAATTCTTCTAACAATAATGGCCCCAAGACATCGAAGTACTGAGTGAAAACATCGACGATGGCATAAAGAGCGTGGTTGCAGGTCGTAGTCATCCATTCCGCCTTTTCTGGTTGTTTCTCAGGCAACTTCATGTTATCGAATATCCTGAATAATACTTTGAACAAGTCTTTCCACCAGTGCGGGCTGTAACTATCGCCGTAGGTCTTGATTATTTCAAAAAGAACCGTTAAAGCTCTGGTCCTTACATCTAGCTTGCATCTGTTGACTACGCAGGAGAGAGAGAATAAAAGTGGAAACCAACCTCGCACCCACACCCTGTCATCTTCAGACACTGTGATGTCGTTTTCCATGCCCCCATGTTCGGCAAAAAGATGGGGCGCTCCACTGACACTACAAGCACACGCCCTCACCAGTCTTATAGCTTCCATACTCGTATCTGGGAACCGAGCGTTGCACGCGAATTCGGATAAGCACTTGACAGCATCTTGGAACGAGTCAATCATGGTTGAAAACTGTTTTTCATAGAGTTCTATGATTATTTTACCGGTACTTTGGAAGGCAAGCTCGACGATTGCTTCCTCTTGATCTCCGGCGGCCAAATGGAAAACCGAAAAGATGTTTTTCCAACCGGATCGGATGTTTTTGGCTTGGGAGTTGACCATTTGGGCGACGCAGCGTACAACCATGTCCCTTATCGTGGGGGATACGTTGTTTTTCATGATGTATTCGAATGGACGGAGGAAGTCTTTTTGAAACCGAAAGTTGGAGAATTCTCCCTTTTCTATGAATTTCATAGAAAGTTGGCGTAGACTGTCAACGGCAAAAAAACAAATTTCCTCGTTCGGATTACAACCGACTGTATTGAAATGCTCGCCAAGCACTTGCCAAATTCTCGACCACTGAAGACGAATTCTACCCATATTATAATAGGAGATTTCCACGATTTTCTGCAGAGAGAACATTCTGGGATGACCAGGGTGGGCGAGTTCTTCCAATGAAACCTTACACAAAGCCTTTACAAAATCAACAATAGCATCACCATCCAATCTAGTAGAACCAGTGAAGATTCTGTCGACAGCCACAACCACACTTTGAGAATTAGTCTGGCCAATGCGCTCTTTCGAACCGGGATCGGGAGGTTTGTGACCAGGACCGGACAAAAATTCTGGTCTCACCCCGGTACCAATCAATTGCGCCAACTCCAACTGTGATATGCATTTCAAAATATCCAACCAACTGGAACCAAGATAATTTCCGTCGGTATGTGCCACCATGATAAGCGTTTTGATGGTGTCAATGTTTTTTGCCTTCATGTCCATTATCGGCGAGTTTGCGGTGAGTAGAGTGAACCTAGCCAAGGCTTGAACGTAGGCATCTCTTTCCATGGGCATGTGGAAAATGCATACTATTCTTATGGCACAACGGATTCCATCCAAACACAATGCCGCTACTTCCGGGTCATCGCAGTCTTGCAACCCGACACTGAAGGCCGCCAGAAAAGAGGTCCACGCCATTTTGAACATTGGTCTAACATGTTCCAAATGTTTTGCTAACGTAAACGGTGCTTGCACATGCGAAACAGACTCCATCAAGTTCTTGGCAGCCGTTGAGATGGCTTCCATTTCCATATTGAAGAGGATTTTCCTTCGCTTTTCACTGTTGAACTGCTGCTTTCCCGGTTTGTTGACGGTATTTTTCATCTTGATTTCATGTCCAGCTATTTCATCATAAATTTGAGAGAGATACTCTTCTGGTACGTCCTTACTGTCACTATTGCCTCTATTCAATTTGATATATTGCTCTTTAGTCATTTTGTTTTTAACTTGGGGTGAATGTAGGTCAGTGGTTAGCATGATAATTGAGAAACCTAGCACGTATGCTGTGTCAGCGCTAGCGAAGAGTCCATTGTTAGGGTTACACTCGCAGTATCTACTGGCGAATTTTTCCATTAGCCTGAAAGAAAAAGAAAGATAATGTCAAAGACAATTTCAAAAACTTGAGCCAAAACATGTAACCAAGTTTTGAATATTTGACTAAAAAATTTTATCTAATTGAATAATAATGTTACCTGTCAATTTTTTGTGCTTCTCCAGGTAGCCTGAATCCATCCAAGAAATGTCTTAAAGCTGCGACAAAGTCCATACTGGTGAAATTCATTTGATCAACATACGTATACATGGCTTGCTTGCTCAAATCATCATTATCACCTAAAAATTCACCAATAAACGTTTTGTCCAAACGGTCGTCGTTGTGTAGAAATTTGGCAATGTCTTCATGGCTCGGTCCCAGCAATCCTTGCTCTTGAAGATAAGTGATTCCTTTGCGAGGTTTTTTATTGAACATGTCGATACCCGTCTCCCATACCTGAGGAATTTCATGAATGTTTGGAAATTGTATGAAAACTGTACAGACGTTGTAGAATTTTCAATGTCTGCAAAATGCGAATCGGAAAAAAGTTAATACACTAAAACATTGAACATTTGGAAAATATTCGAGAGTGGCTCGAGCAGTATTCAAAATCTTTGATATGAATGAAATGTGTGCAAGATGGGTGCTCTGATTAGTTGAATGAAACAAGAAGAGCCCTTTGAGGATATTTCAATAGAATTTTTGACGGTGTTTGACGGCAATAAAGACGCGTTTTTACGTCAACTGAAGCTCATGAGTGAATCATTCCACACCTTAGACGAAAAAATAGTGCAAACTATGAACTGAAAGATGAGGAACAGCTGGAGATGATTTGTCATCTTCAGAAACGAGAAACAATCAACAATTTGTATTATGCTAATTTAATGCAGCCTTTGAATGGCGAAATCAAGTAAAAACGATCGCATTTTGCGAAAAAGAACGTTCTCATCAAGTCCATTTCACATATAAATTCATTATCGCGATGACCAAAATCAAGATTCAAAGTGCGATTTGTTTGTTTAGATTTAACTCCAACCGAGTCATTTTCTGTTTCAAAATATTCAATGGTGAAATATTTGTCAATAATAAAGGGGTGAAGTCTCTGGTGGACGGTTATTTTGAGGAGTAAGAAACATCGCTAGGAAAAGTTTATATTGACCTACAGGAAGACTATACAAGCTTGAACAAAAATCTTTCTCAATAAAGATACATATGGTGATTCGATGGGATCTCACCTCTTTTTGCTGTTTCTGAACTTCAAGCTGCTCTGGCGAATCCAAAACTTCCTTATTTCCACCACTCTCACTAGATTGCAAGCTGTTACAAGATCCTCCGTGAGACTTGAGGGAAGTATTGTCGGTTTCTTTAGGCTCCTGTTCTCCCACAGTTGATTGCAAATTAGGATTCACATACAGATCTTTACTCCACTCGACCATACACTTCAAAATGGATACTAAGCACTCCAGACCCCGTAGTTTCATTGCTCGCTCTTGATTCGGAGATGCCCCCAGCTCCACAGAATGTCTTCCCTGCGCAACTTTGAATAAATCATTGACTAGACGTTCGAACAAGTTGGCGGCAGACAAATCACAGTCATAATTCACATATATATCTACAACACTCTGGGCATCGCCACAGATTCTGGTCAAAGCTTGTATCACCATCCATTTATGTTCGAAGGAAGAATTTGTCGTTTCCAAGATGTTCAGAAATATCTCTTTGAAGAAGACCTCGATTTGCATTTTCAAATGAAGTTTGAAGTTGGAGAGTAATGCTAAAAATATAGCCAATGATAGTTCAAAAACCTTAGGAATAGAGCTAACTCCGTTTTTAGATAGCGCTACACACAAATATTGCTTGATAGCTGTGATGAACATTTCGTTTGACCTGAAGACAGGTCCAGCATTTTGTAAAATAGATAAAAGGAGTTGTAACGAAAGAATCTTTGATCTCAGTTCATGAGACTTAGGATCAGGTGTACCATCAGGTAAAGGTTTCATAGAGAGTTTACATAAAGCACGGAAAACAAGAAAAGCATCTTTTTGAAGTATGTGTGTGAATTTTGCTGTAACGGCAGAATCATTTTCGCTCTGTATATCCATACTTTCTTGGGACGGTATCCTGAAAATTATTCAAGTGAGTGAATTATATATAGGCGGTCGAGAAGTAATACCTTGTTATTGACGATGTCATGCTCTGAGCTTCATTTTCAGGAGAATTGATACTAAATACTTCAACCTGTCTATTATCTACTACTTCAGCCATCACATTGTCTATAATGTTGTCAATAACCTCAAAGACCACTTGCTCTCCAGATATCTCTTCCTCAGCATCAACCTTAGCTTCACTTTCTGAGCTGTCCAACTTCAATGATTTTTCCGACTTGGAATCAGTACCATTCGACAACTTTGAATCGTCACTGGATTGACTAGATTGCAGTTCAGCTTGCACTTCTGCTTCCAATGCTTGATTTTCCATTCTGGTAAAAATCACGTTTAGCATCTGTGTCAAGGTGGCTCTGGCTGTGGTTTGATTGATGAGGTTTTTGCTGGCAAGGAATATATTGTAGCAGGTGCGAACTGCCATGAGGACAGTACCTTCGTGAACTTCAACATATTGACTAGTTACAACGGTTAAAAGAGCTTTGATTATCTGTAACTGGACACCTGAAAAAAATCGGGAAATTCAGAAAATAACATTGTTTTACAATACGTTTTTTGTTTCATTTTTATAGAAATAAACAAAATACACAGTTGTTTGAGAATTTGATGTCTACAGATCTATTTCATTCCTGAAAGTAAGCCTATTGTTCTTATTGTTCTACGGACTTCAACTTGAGTTTCATGGCAAGATCAACTCAAAAACAGTTTTTCACTGATCATAATTCCTAGCATCGAGATACATGACTTTGTAGGATTAGTTAGTTATTCCTGACATCTGATAACTAGATGATGCTAGATAGGCTTTACTTGAGGAGAGACATGCCTGGGTTTTCCTAGCATTAAATTTCATCAAGTTCATGTTACCCCATTCTATTATTATTAATAATGATTTCACCGAGTATTAATGATAAATATGAGTTACATGTTGAATGCTAAAGAAATAATTAGACCTTGTAGTTTTCGACAATGAACAGTTCTAACTCACCATCATCGGTTTGGGGTCCTGTGAAACAAGAACAAATGGTCTCTACAATGCGGTCGATGAGAAGTTTTCCTGGTGTAGTAGAATCAGGCACATTGGCTGTTAAATGACCATAAGCAATCAATTTCTGCAGACAATCTAGGGCGGTTACCACTATACGAGAAGATTTACTTTGACAAGCCAATTCGAACGGTAAAAAATATTTTTCAGTTGTGAGAATGTTGGCATCACCACTTTTCGGGAGGGGTAAGGCATCAGATATTTTGTCTACATCATTTCGACTTTCAATTTCTTCATTCTTAATTTGCTCTGTAACAAAAATGTACTATTAGTTTTTTCAACAGAATGCAATTTGAGGCTGAATCCGAATCAAGATTGCTCAAAGTGGGAAAACAGATATGTGAGGGACATTACATTACCATTACATATATAATCAAATTCAATGGAAAACTCATTTTCGAACTCTGATATCTGTAATTTCAGCTTCAATAAGTACCTATATCATGTTTACACCATTTTCTTCTTTACCAAATTCCAATAACATATTTAAAATTTTATTGTAATTTACTGTATATGGATATATTTCATTTGTCCGATTTTATGAGTTTGTTTCCAGATTTCAATAAAAGTTGATGGATACAGCAAGTTATTCACTGCGAATCTGAGTTTTGTCTGCTAGTGACCCATTACACCATATGTATGGTTTCACCGGTAAAATTCCGTTAATCGGGCTCCGCCTCAAAAATAAAAAAAAATTGGTGAAATTTACGTATTTTGGCCTCCTGAACAAAAAATTCGGTCGCTATGCGAGCACCTTTTTTTGATTTTTTTTGTGGAACTTACGTAATTCGGTCCCCTCTACAAAAAATCTAAATGAAATTATCGGCGGTCTCTTATATTTTCGAAAATACAGGGCTTTTTTGGTGTGAAACTTCACAATTTTCCACATCAAATTTCTGGTGTTTGAACACACAACACATTCGTCCTTCTTCTGATCACACACCACACACTCTCTCATTTACTCGTTTTTAACATTTTCAAGCAGAAAAAAAAACATTAGTTTTTCAAAAAATCCAACTTTCTCCAAAAGTCAACATTAATGCATTCATTTCTCAACAATAACAATGAGAGCGGCAATACTGCAAATACATCACTTTCGACTGTCATTGCACTATGACATCACAACAAATTGGTTATGGTTTGAAAATGAATGCATTTAAAGTCAAAAAAAAGGTGCATTTTTCAATTTTTCACTTCAAAACTCTAATATGTAAATCGTCGAAAGAATTCGAGGTTAGCGTTCTACTGTATTGCTAACCTCGAATTACTATGACGATTTACATTTTAGAGTTTTGTAGTGAAAAATGCTTATAATTCTGTTGGAAGGTGATGAAGAAGGATATATAGAATGTTTATATTGTGCTGATAGAAAGAAGGAATTTCGAGCGGAATTGGCTGTAAAACAAACATAGGTGTAAAACCCCGATTTCTTGTCTTTGGGGGGCCGAATCTCCGAAACTAGTTGAGAGCCCCAAAAATTTCATTTGAGTTTTTTGTTCAGGAGGCCAAAATACGTAATTTCCACCAAATTTTTTTTATTTTTGAGGCGGAGCCCGATTAACGGAATTGTACCATTTTCACCTAATGAAAGTGGCTAGTAATTGAGTATTTAATTATGGATAGAACATAGAAAACCTTGTATAATTGTTCATTCAGTATTAATTTTAGAAATAATCTATTGATAAGTTGAAATAACAATGGCTCAAGATTTTATTTTCGTCACACATCAGATGAAGCTAAAACAAACCATTATTCACACAAAAAAAGCGTTGAGGGGTACTTTGTGTAAAACTCAGAATTTGCGTTCATTGCAACACACTGTATACTTTCAGTCTGCCTCATAAATTTTCAGCACTCTAGCGACACTGTTTTCAATTGTAATAGGCATACTTGTGGAAGTTGTCACATGTTTGTGTACCTCAACAGATACAGGGCAGCCTGTAAAAAATTGTCCATCAAAATTTGTTGACAAACTCAATCCAGGTTTTACATGAATTACCCTGCAGAGCATGATTTTTTTTACAGATTACAATTCCTTTCAGCTTCAAGTTTGTTTTCAAAGGCAGACTGTCAAATATTGTAAACCCCTTTTTGTTAAAAATTAAATTTTGACCCTTCCAGCTCTTTTCATTTTTGAAACAGTATGCATCATCTATAAATATAAAAGTTCATACCCTACTAAAGTTCATGTTTATAACACACGTCAGGATAACAACATAAGACTCCCAATTCCAAAATCAACTCTTGTTAAGAATTCCTTTATATATAGCGGATTGAAAATGTTTAACCACTTGCCAGAATCAATTAAAAAAACTGAAGCCTATTGCAAGTTCAGGAGGGCAACAAAAAAAATACTGGTAGAACATCCATACTATTCTGTCGAAGAGTTTTTCTCATCCACTCTCTGAAATCTATTTTCCTTGTGTGTTCTGTTTTGGCTGTCTTTTTTTGAAAAATATAGATTTATATATACAAATATTTGTATGTCGGTGAATACGAAATGGTATTGTGTATTAATTATGTGTTTATTCATAGGTCTATTGACTGCTCTGCTAGAAAAATGTATATATATATGTATATATTTTTTTTATTTTTAACAAAAACTATGTGGAATAATGTGTTAATCAGGGTTTAACTTAGGTTTTTTTGACATGCTTTGTTACAAAAATTATATTTTTAAACAATAAAGCTATTTTTGACTTGACTTTGACTTCTTAACAATATAGCATAGGCTGCTGTATAGTGTGAAAATGCTGTGGATGAAGACCCATTTGAAACATTTTTTTACTCTCATTCATTCTGAATTGTACTTCTTAATTGTAAATTTCTGAAATAATATGTATGCGATAGGCTAAAGGTCATCAGCCGATGGCTTGTTGGGTGTTTGCAGTCAATAAAGAATGTCATTTATTTATTAGTTATCTAAAGAATGTGTTTTTTTCTTTTAATTAACTAAAAAGTAACATTTAGGTTGAAATTTTTTCATAACTCGAATTACTTTTCTGGAGCTGGAAAACAATATATTTGTGCTTAGGCATGGTGATAACAATAAAAAATTCTTTATTATCTTATCTAATATCATTTTATTCACTTTGAAGGCGGATTTAGTGAATACATAATGCATGATTTAGTAGATAATGCATAATAAGGAGAATCAAATCTACTAGCTGAAAACTGCCACTTCTGATTTCATTATTGCTTTGGTATATGGAATAAAATCTAATTATGTAACCATATTGAATTTTTTCAACTAGGAAATGTAATTATCGGTTATTTAAGTTATGCATTATACACCAAATTATGCATTATGCGTTCACTAAATCCGCCATCCCCAACCAATGAATATTATTGTAAATATCAGAGAATGACTAGACATAAACCTATTCGAACTATCGAAATACATGAATCAGCTGTTATTAGCGCAATAATGACAAAATCAATTGTTTGAATAATATTTCAATATTGCATAACCATAACAACAAAGTATTTTCTTTTAGTGTCCTCTTGAAGACTATAGAAACATGAAGCTATTTTATAAATTCAAGTAGTACCTTTGGTTCCAAAATGAATATGAATAATGAATTTACAGAGAAAGCCCAAGTTAAAAATCTCACGAATATATTCGGGGAATACATTTGTTCAATATGTTTTTATTTCATCATGCACTAGGACCTGATATCCTTCAGTAGTCTGAGTGAAAGGTTAGAAAATAATTCTATTAGCATGAATTGTTATATAATACAGGAATAATTTCTTTTAGAAGTGAAATTTTTTATTTATTTTCTTACCAAGAGCTGCTTCACATGCCCTTTTCAACTGAGAATGATAAGATCTCTTTATTTCCTTGTCATTGAGAATTTTCTCCAGAGCCCTTAAAATAAACATTTCCTTAGTTTTCGAGTTGGATTGCATTTTACAGAAGAAATATTTGCAACTAATTATGGAAACCCCTCAAACGTTCCAAGGGGATCATCGTTGTCTATGACGTGTAGAAAAATCAAATATTGGACGTGAACCTGCCAACATTTGAATAATGATTATAAACTGAATCCAGGCAACATTTTCACAACACTTGTATGGTTTCAATCGATGCTTTTCTCAGCTGTGTGTACATGAAACCGTTTTATGTAATTTCATAAATAATTGTTGTAAACTTTACCACCAGCCACCATTACATTTCTGACATACGATTGATTTGACATTTGATGACAGCTGACGCGAATGTCGTGATATGTAACACTTTTCTTCTTCTGTTTTCGATAACGGGTTTGCATTTCAATCAGATTTAGTCCTTTTTGGGGTTGGGGTTACAGGTTACAGCTTAGTATTGTTCTCCATGTTTTGTGACGTCAACATGTAAACAGTATTGAAATATTCAGGGCTATTCACTAAGTAAAGTGGTTATCGCAGTTGCTAACCGTCGTAGCAACTCTGATAATAACTTGCCACAATGACGGTGGTAAGCTGTTTTTCCTTATCAAGATATCTAAAGCAGTTGCCTGTGAACCACTTCTCACAGCAACTGGTCATTATAGTAGCAACTTAAGATGGGGATTGACAATGACCGTTGGAAATGAATTTTTAGAGTTCCAAAGATCGCCGCCCTCAGCGCAACCAGTCCGTTTGAAGAATTTTTCATATGGCGAATATTGTCGGAATCTATATTGGAAGGTAATTCCTCCGATCACGAGAGGTCGCTGATAGCTGATCATTAAATCGAATTATACATACGAGCCAAAAATACTCTGTTCCACAGAAGCAGTAAACAAACTACCAAGAAATCGAAACGTGAAACCCTTGCGTGAACGGTAGAAGGCATGATAAACAGTGGCTACAATATTAGCTGCTGTGCCATCGTCCATAGATAGACGATGGCTGTGCTGTTTGTCGTGGGTCAAAAATATTATTAGAGCTCTGAAAAATGTATTTTGTATAGCTGATAAAAAAACAACATTTCGTTTATTTTTTGTTTTCGGATAGGTATAACGTGAACAGTGAACAGTAGGTCGACTGTTAGTCTCTGAACCGTATAGAAGGGAACGATAACTCCCGGTCGGCGTTTTTGACGTAACAGGTACAAATTATATTAGGTTTGTTCTAGCACCAATTTCCAAACGGTCTGAAGCAGTCAGAGGCATGCGCAAAATGAATTTCGCTCTCCAATATTCATCTTGCGCATGCCTCTGACTGCTTCAGACCAATTTCCAAACGGTCAAATGTGTTGCTAGAACAAACCTATTTTTTGCTGGTGCTGGTGGTGGGGTCTCGGCTATCACTCGGCTCTCGCGAAGAGTGAATTTGTGTTCACGTTTTCTTTACGGTGGTATAGGTAATATTCGTGCAGGCTGGTGATAGATGATAACATTGTACTTTTTTCTTTATAGGTATAATAAAATGTTTATTAATTAACTCGCTTATATTAATCAGCTTGACTTGAATTAACAATGTAATAAAATCTTTGACATCAAGTTTAACCCACTTGTAGACGTCCGATAATTTGAAATTTGGCAGGTGTTCTCAATTCCGGTGACAATGCATTATGATTTTTTTTTTGGGAGAAAAAACAAAATTGCAGCTCCAATATGGCGATATTTAATTATGATCCGAATCGAATCAAAATTGGTATCTAAGGATTTTTATGGGTCGGAAGTTAAGATTATTTCGTCAAAATTCAAAATGGCGGCCGAGTTCAGTAATTATCAACCGATTCTAATAAAAATTGGTATTTGGGGATTTTCTGGGTCGAAGATTATGAATCTTCAGTTTAAATTGAAAAATTCGAATGGCGATTTTGAGAATGTTGTAAAATTTCTAAAATACATTTAAAATCGATTCCGAGAAATGTCAAGACTAAATTATAGAAAATGAATATTATAAAAAACTTTTTTAAAAACGCTTATATTTAAATGTCGTAAAAAGGATAGAGCGCGATAACAAGGTTAGCATTTTCAGGAGAAGTAAATTGATACTTGAAACAATTTACCTCTACTGAAGATGCTAACCTTGTTAGCGAAACGCGCGTCGAGTGCAAACAAAATCAGTTTGGTGTTAGCGTGATTGATATCTAAAAAAGTTTGTAGTAAAAAAAATAATAATTCTGATTCTGGTTATTAAAAAATGAAGAGCGTAGAGCGCTCAACAATCATTGCGAAAATGTATAGTTTCCTAGCGCTCTATGGCTTTTACTCATACTCTTCGTTTTTGAATAACCAGGAATAACATTATTTTCCCTTTTAGTGTTTTCGAATATGAGAGTGTTTTTTGAAAAGTTTTGTTTATAATATAATATAAATACATTTTTGCTTTTTATAACAACCTGCTAATACGTGTCCATGTGATTTCGGATTTTTTGTTTATTACGAGAATATTTTTTCGGGGGGGGAGTTGGTTACCAATCGTTACAAAAAATCTTCTTTTAACAGAATTGTAAAGGTATTCGAAAGACCTTTAAAACACGAAGTGCTACTCGACCTACTTTTCCTATCTAAATAAGGCTCGTCGGACGCACCCCTCTGAGGGGGTGCGTACTACAAAAAATCTGAGTAAATGTCGAAATTGTATTCACGGTGAAACAATTACTGCAACTTTGCCCATAATCTAAGTTGAAAATTAACGCTTTTGAGCACAAAAGACTCTGTTCCAGTCGCATGCTGCTCCCTAAGATGCCGAGAATATAGATGGGTTCCAAGAAACCTCACATATTTGGAAAACCGTACATTCGGTATAACTAGGTTCTGCGGCTTGGATGTAGAATAAATGTACCTATATGTACTCCGTTTTTTCAGTTTTTAAAATAAGTCGATTTTTTGCACCAAATGTCCATCTCTTCTATGTGATGAGAACTTTTTCCTCAGTGGTCTTTCCCGATGTACTAACAGTGGTGTCATCAGCGAAAATAACAACTCTGCCACTACTAATATGACAGGGCAAGTCATTTACGTATAATAAACTAAAAAGTGGACCTATATTACTGATCCCTGATGAACTCCTAACGAAACATTGTATTTGCTAGACGAGCACATCTTCACGAGAGATTGTATCCAATCCACTTCCTGTCGGTAGCACTAAGACTATTTACTAACAGTGGCAATGCCGCAGGTGGTGATTTAAAATCTAAACCCTAAATTTACGAATGCCACAGACGCATGGGCTGCATCGGCATCATCGTTTTTGATCGGTTGCTATAGTCGGGCTGTTCAAAAGATAGAATGATCACGTGAACGGCACGCACTCTTTGAATGTTCCTCTCCCCAATGTTACAAGTCCGATTCACACCACTCAACAAAAACACACACATAAAAACGTAACACACGTAAATACAAAGCACAAATGAGTACAGTGCAGTGTAAACCGTTCTTCATTTATTTCAGTTTAGAAGGCGTGGCTACGCCGGGCAGGCTATATTTAGATGCAGGCATTCACTGATCACGCGTCCTTGAATTCTATCTTTCGAACAGCCCGACTATAGGGCGACGCCTACCTGACTGAGGGGGACAAGCGCTCTAGCGCGCTCCCAGATCTGTTTTTATGAACGAGTTCGTTCCTTACATTTACGGTTAGATTATTGAAAAAAGTATTTTTTCAAGAAAACACAATCCAGTGTCAAGTAATAAAGTTCATCTTTCACAACAGCCAAATCTATACTGTCGAATGCTTATGACAGATCAAACATTGAGACGACAAATTTATTCTGATCAATTTCAGGAGGAGATGATTTGTAGCTGTTTCCACAGATTTGTTCTTGCGAAAACCGTGTTGGGAAGAAGAAATCCGATACTTTTCTGAGAAGTAAATTTAAAGGTATATCATAAAAGCTCTTTCGAGTATTTTTGAGACAATAAGGAAATTTGTGTGTAGTTATCCATTATGAGAGGATTGCCTTTTTTAAACGATGATGCGAATACATAAGCAACTTTCATTAAATTCGTAAACTTTCCTTACGGCAGTGAGAAATTGATTTTTGATATGTGTAAGGGGAGATGAAACAAGTTCACAAATAGTTTTGAAAAGAACTGGAGAAATTTCATCTATACTAGAACTAGTTTTGTTTTTCATAGAGACAATTATTTTGATAATATCATTTTCGGATGATTATGGTACAAATACACTATTGATTTGTCTGATTACATAGGTAATCGTAATATATATATATATATATATATATATATATATATATATATATATATATATATATATATGACTTAGTGCCTTCTGCTTGTCAGTCCACGGAATTTTATGGATAATGAAAAAAAGTATTGTATTTTGACAAAAAATTCATAATCTCCAGTCCCAAAAACTCCGCGGTACCAATTAGATTAGAATCCGACTGAATCACAAAACTCATCCGCCATCTTGAAAAACAGCATCTGCTGACACCCCGCCTTTTCTTAATTGAATAAAGACCATTTATTATTATTATTATTATTATTATTATTATTATTATTATCTTGAATACTCCACCTACGAAATCTACATACCTACCAAGAGTAGAATCGGACAACACTATAAATTACAAGTCATTTGCATCTATTTTTAGATACTTTCAATGTTAGACTATAAAAAACAAATAAGTTCCCAGATGACATGGATATGGATAATTACTTTTTATCACATTCACCAGTGAATGATAAATTTTTTTCACATTGAATGCCGCTATATATTGTAGTTTCTATTGAAAAAAAAAGGCCAATGACAAAACTTGATACACACAATCACGTTTTATATATTTGGCTCACCCAATACAATACGAACTACGACTTCTCTTGTTCGACGTGGTCCTCTCTAGCGCCACCTATGAGAAAATAGCCACATCACCTATGGAGCGATTTTCGGCTAAATTTCACGTGTTTATGGCTGCCATGTTGAATGTTTCTAATAATGCTTGAACGAAATAAAGTTAAGTACAGAAAACTCATTTATTATGGACTTTTCGATGCCTACATTTGGCAGAGTGATTCTTCATTAGGTGAATTAGGTGCTGAGAACTTTTGGTTCCATTCCGAAACAAAAACTTGAAAAAATTACAAATGTTTGAAAATCAATATTTTCTTTTGTAGAAGTAATTCGAGCCTCATATTTTGTCATTACCTATTCCAATCCTTTATCTTTCGGTATACCAAATCCCGTTTCAGCCAGTTGTCATTTAAACGAATCGTCTTTGCGTAAAATTGATGCTGCTCTGAGCATTATTGTCAATCCCACTCTTAACTTGAAAAGTGAATACAAATTTCGCGCTTAGCAACTGACCTTGAACATAACAATTTTTAGTCGCTATCCATAACAACTCTGCTTAGTGAATAGCCCTGATTATTGCACGAAACCAATAAAAAACTGTCGAGTATGGGGTGGGTCATCTTCATTTCTTGAAAAATAATATGGAGTTAATATGGCGGACACGACAGTTTCGTGAAATGAAATTTCACTTCAATGCAATGATCCACTTCTGTCACGTTCGTGATGAGTTGTTTTTTTTTTCAGACAACCGCTGTCGAAACTTCCTGAAAACTTACGGTTAGTATGTATCATTGACTGTATACTACAAAGGATGGCTCAGTTCGGCGATTTTATGTCTTTTTCTTCCGTTATCCCACTACGGTTGGTTTGTCGTAGGAGCCCATGCGTTTTTCTCGGTTTTTGAAGCCTTCCATCTTTATATTTATAAGGCAAACCAGTTGATTTTGGGGTTGTTTCTAGTGAGTGTGTTGATTTTTTACTGCTCCATTGAGTTTTTAGAACTCTAGATGCCTAAGTTTGCTGTGGACCATAACTTGAACTGATGCTTATATTAGTGCGTTTTGAACGTCATTTCGTGATGAGCGATTCGATTTACTGGAATTATTTGTGGAAAATTTGAAAAAGTTTGACTCATTGATATGAGGTTCATTGATATCTTCATGAGTTGAAACAATTTCAATAATGAACCTACCTATGAGGAAGTTATTTTAAAGGAGAGTGTCAGTTGTTGTTATGGATCTATTTGAAAGTATGAAATTTCAAACAAACAAATGTTCTACCACGAAGTGGGTTTCAACACTCATCAATCCATTGACCATAAAGTCAAATGATCACCCAAACACAAATACGGGGATATGAAATGAGCTATCCTTTGCAGTATGTAATCGTTGAGTATGTATACCAGTCAGTGGTAAAGTTCCGTATATCACGCACCGTCATGGAATGTGGTTTGGAAATATGTTTGAACCAATTTATGTATTTTCATGCGTGTACAGATATCCAAAGTCAAAACGTAACGCTCACTCCCTTTCTTTCGGAAGTTACGACCTTTCAAAAATCGAAAAAATGCATATTTCTCCACATATATCTCAATACAATAAATGAAACACACTTATTTTTATATTGACATGTCATCTTGATCTGGGACTGGACTGAACCGTCTGAACACGAACCGATAATGACTTTCGGACAGGAAACTTGAAACGTTCAATTCTTCTTACGAATTTAGGTTGTTTTCGTCTTCTATTTCATTATTTTGCTTGGGCAAATAGACATGTTCGTGTTAGCTGTAACTAGTCATCAGGTTTAAAAATAACTGAGGGAAAGATTACAATGGCCGAAGATAAAAATTAAGGATCTATTTCTCTACGCCATACTGCAGGAGCAGCATATTGTTATTCAAGAACCCGTCAATCATGAAAGAATGAAACATGGCAAAGTCATTTCCCAAAACGACAGAGAGAAATTCCCAAGAGAAAATCCCTGTTGAGGGTGCGTTGAGAGGCATCCGCCCAGACCTCGTGACGCCCAGTTCCGTTGACAACCATCCATAGACATGCAACAATCGACTGGTCAGTCGACAGCCCTTCGTCTGAACGGCGGACGATATGCATCGTGGATAGCCCTTCGCTCGGTGAGTGGACCAAACCTCTTTGGGGCGACGTCGCAGCTATATATCGTTAATACGCCTTAGCCATAACTTATTGCAGACGAGTAGGCAATATTTTATTACGTATTCGACACCTATTTTGAATTTCAAACAAAATGGTCCTTTTCATGTACCTATCTACCAGAATGTCCTAATTCTCAAACATGTCCTGAATTCTTCGATTCATATATCAATTTGCAACGAAAAATTGCAAGCAACAAAAATGTTTAATATGTAAACTGTACAGAGTATTCGTTGATTAGTATAGATAAGTATACATTTTTCATTAATGACTAACCACTTTCATCTGAAATAATTGTATTAGCCTAACTATGTTCATCGCCTCGTCGAAAGGCCAATATTGATTGCTCGATCATTCCCTCAAGTTGAATGTAGTTGCAGTAGAAGTACTTATAGTGGTTATAGTGAATGCTGTTCTAGATTAGCAACTTTAGGAGGAGAAAATTGAAACCGTGTCTAGTGCGACTGATATCAGTTTCTATAAAAAGTTTTCACTTTTGCACCAAAGGTTCCAATCTTACCGATTGAGACTTGCGCATCCCAGGGATATCTTCTTGTTCTTTCGAAATATTCTTCCTATTTGACACATTTTGTTTTTATCGAGGCCATAAAGCTTATTTAGTTGATTTACTTGATTCCAAAATATTAGCGAAAAATGATCAAATCAGTATTGATTAACTACTAGATACTAGACGATGCGCATCCATTGCCCAGTAAACACTGGGAATCCGATAATGGAAATCTTAAAAGAATTATTCATTCATTCCTATGCACGTACCCATAAACTAGTCCTTAAGGAGATGTACACTCCCTGGTTTTCTTCACTGCTCAAATTTTGGATATAATTTTTTACCATGAGAAGGATGCGCGAAGGATATCCATGAATAGTCCATTACATGTCCACATAGGCATTCTGCCGCTATATTTTTTCTGTTTTTTACTTGGTTTATGTCCACTTTATGCCCAGTTTATCGCTTCATAATCAACAGGTCAGTCTGAGGATATAGGAGTGTCCAGGAATTCCAAGAGAAGTCGATCCGAGTTCAGTTTGTTTTCTGGAGTCCTTCAGAAGTTCATAGATGGTTATCCACTGGCCTCCAAGTCGAGAGCCTATGGATATCCATCAGAAATTTATTATCAGATATACATTAGATATCCGTCGTTTATCATATGGAGAAACTGTATATCGGACGTCTCATGAATACCCTTGCGTTTACTGATAAGTACCGATTTTCAATCTTCATCGACGATCCCTTGTCCAAGAAAAAAAAAACACTTTCGAAAAATTTTAATAGTTCGAGCAGTACAGTTATAACTCTACTAAAAGGGAATTCATTTCCAAATCAACTGTGAAAACATTTTTTTCCCATACAACTACATTGAAAATGAGGAATTGAACTGAAATAACATTATTTTGCTTCAAATATGTTTTCCATTGACTTTTGGACAAAAATAAAAAGCATTTATCGATTCCGTATCACTTGAATTAGTAACCAAGACATACGAGAGAATACTTCTCTATCACAGTCTTCTTCAGTAGAATACCTACTGTATCTCTATCACCCGTTGAAGCCATCAATATACTTGTAAGTTTATGCTTATAGTTAGAAATCCACATTGAAAATACCTATACAGTTTCCTGTGAGATATTGACTACAATAAGGTTTACAGACATTGTATCGTTATATAAGTGAAGAAAATCTTTCTTGGAGCTATTGCATAGCAAAACTATAGAGATCCGTCGGTACTTGAAAATCCATATTGAAACAGTTGAAATATAACAAGACTAATGACATCGGAGAAACATATAATATCGGAGAAAATCAACTCGTACTCGACAATTCCTAGATGCAATGACCATCAATACACGAAGAAAATATCATTGTAATTATAGGGAAGAATATAGACCGATGAAGGCGCTGGTGGTGGTTAAACTATATCCACCATTTTGAAATAGTTACCTTGTTTACATTTGTGAAATAACGCGACAAACTGAAATCCAGTCATCAGTTGCCCTCGCTAGACAAGATTTTGGTGTTTTTTTGCTATATTTTCATTGTACGAAATTTTTATCGTGAAGGTTAATGTAACTGTGTTCATGATGCTTTGGATAGCCGCACAATACTATTCATTGGAGGTGAACATAGATGCATTGTGTTTCAAATTCTAATGGACATTTTTTAGTTTTAGTGTAGTGTTAGTGAACCAAAGAGGCTTTTATTACATGGATGATGAAATGCGCCATAACTTCGCCTAAAAATAGACAAACAGACTCACCAGGTAACAAGAAATCATCTCTTGAAATGCAAGTAACACACTGAAGCCGCTCTAGGTGTTGATTTATGCAGTTTCAGTTCAATTTCCAAGCCTTGTACCTGTCTTTTTTCTCTTTCAATCCACTTTCCGTAATGTTTCCCACCAAAGATGTATTTCTCTTTATTGGAAACGTGTGGAAAGAAAACTTTGGATTTCGGTTCCTAGAGTTGCGGCAACTTGGCACCAAACACTTTATACGGCTCACTGAGCGATCTGCATCCATGATTGTTTGATATTATTAATCAAAAATACTACAACTCCAGATGAGACTTCCTAAATCAACACCAAAGAACTCAATAAATTCACACACATAAAATGGAAGCCGTTTGTTTGTGAAAGATGTCAGTACGGTAATTCAGTACATGTTTCGAACCTACATAGGTTCATCATCATCAAATTATAATAATAATAAATATAATATAAAATCACAAGTAAAAATAAAAATTATAACAATAAAAAGAATAAATGAATAAAAAAAAGTGAAAATAAATTAAATAGAATAAAATATAAAATAATGTCAAGGAGAAAATTCCGTCTCCTGCTGTTCAGAAGTGTTTTCTTGTTCATAGAATAAAACGTACGCCTCGCCACTTACGAGAGATTTTGAACAGATCGGTGACACATGGGAATCGTTGTATTCGTACCACGTTTCGGAGTAAGGGTGTCGACAGTAATTATGGAGATGAAAAAAAATTGGAAATTCACATGGTGAAGTTCAAAAGGACATAAAAAATATTGTAGTGAAAATTGTGATGAATTTGACATTAGGGGAATTTGGGACATCCCCTTTTTTTAATGTCCTTTTGAACTTCACCATGTGAATTTCCAATTTTTTCAACTCCATAATTCAATATAGATTCAGCTGATGATGAAACTATTTTGGTTCGAAACATGTACTGAATTACCGTACTGACATCTTTCAAATATTAAATTGTGGAGACGACTTTGAGTTTTTTTGCATCGTACTTATAAAAAAGCATCCCAAGAGTTGATGGAAGAACGACGCGGCGACGTTTTTGTTGGATAGTGTAAATCGGACTTGTATCATTGGGGAGAGGAACATTCAAAAAGTGCGTGCCGTTCAAATGATCATTCTATCTTTTCAGCGGCTACACTATAGAAAAGGAAAAATTACTATTATTAATGGATAGAAGGCAAAAAGGATCTATTTGATAATATTGAAAATAAAATATTTGAGAATTATGAATATTTGTAAAGAATAAGATATTAATACTCAGTCGATATGTATATCATAGAAAACGGCACGGAATGGAAGTTACTATATGAATGTACAAAACTCACCAATATTTCTGTCTCTGAAATAGCAACATTTCATGGCACTAAGCCCAATAGCAGGAACACTAGTGATATTCCTGCAATCTCAGCGTTTTGAATTAAACAACCTTCAAAATGTATATAGGTAGATAAGGTTTTCGTGAACGTATCGCAATCCTAAAATTCTGTGAGTGACTATCTAACGAACTGATGAACTACGTTTCAAGTAGTAATCCTTATTACTACTGGGCAATTTCACCTTGAGCACTTATAACTTTCGGAAAAGGTATAAGTTTACATTCGTGGGCAACAAATTGAAACTGAACTATTTGCCTCATACAGTATGTTCGCAAATAATTTTCAACTTGGTGCCCAGCCCAGATATCATTGATGTATATGTTTGTTCCGTAGTTTTCTGTGTTTGTAACCTACCACAATCCGAAAAAATGAGAATTAATATCGAAATCTATACCAGTATAGAAGGGCAGATTTTCCATCTACCCTGAAAGGTTGCTGCGTCTATTGAAAAACAATTCTTTTTGGATATAACAAGTCCAATTAGTTAGCAACTTCTCGTACAACTCAAATTTTGACTATCAAAAAAATCTTTTCCTCTACACTTGTATAGATTTCCATATTAATTCTCATTTTTTTCAGATTGTGGTAGGTTACAAACCCAGAAAACTACGGAACAAATATCGATCCACCGCAAAACAATAACGTTCAAACAGTATCATTAATGTACTTTACATGTTCTATGTATATGCTTTTGACGTGCGTCTATTGAGTATATCCTTTGAAAAAAATCCCATGCATAACTGAAGAATATTCTTGCTGTATACCTTCTATATTCGATTGCAACTTGACAGTTCGAGAGTGCCCCTGTTATTGGATTTTTATTCGAAGAGAGAAAATATCCCAAAATGTACAGCAACGTTCCAAATGGAAAGAGCATCACTACAGATTTATTCATCCACATACGCGATCGAATTGGCGTTCTTGAATTTCAAAGGAATAATCATGGAAAAATAAGAATTTAGTCAAGTGCTAAACATGATTCTTTCGAGACGAGGGAGTTGGCTCAAGAGGCTATGGGGTCTGCCATGTTTCAAGTTTGATGGGTCCGCAAATAGCCATGCTGCTTCTGAGAAGTGGCGTAGAAATAGATAACAAGGCCTTAGTTTGCTGAATGACCTCCTTCGAAGTCGATGGCGTTCAGAATAAAATACTGTAATTAATATTTACGAAATCTGCCTTATAGGGTTAGAATATGAATACATTCGAAACTCCCCGTTTTTTTTTGAGAAAATCTGAAAGATATATTCTACACCTTCATATTGAATAGGGATGTAAAATGAGTTTTTCCGTGAATCAGAGGCGATCTCCTTTTACGAATGTCTTCCTTCAGAATTCGTACTTGTGCGAGCAATCGAATAACGGGGCCTCTCCTTTTAACGTGTGCGGGAATCGAATCCCGCTGTACCGTTTTACAGGCGGACATGAATGTTTACACTAACGAGATAAATCTCTCTATCGACCATACATGAAACGACAGAGATGTGTTCTTATCTTAGTGGAAAAATCAAATTAAAATATTTGATAAATTGCCCGAGAGCTATGATATGATATTTTGCTGTAGTTGTATGGGATTTCAATGCGGTCTTTTCCTGTAGGCGGTATTGGTTTATACATTGAATTATGTGACGGCTATAAGTAACACAGGCGAATAAACCTCGAACTAGTTGTTATACTAAGAATAATACACATCCATAATTCATTCTAGTGTTTTAACAATCTATACTGAATTAAGCACATAACTCAGTGTTATTCACTTCCCTTTCAGGATAAATGCCATTGAATTCTATAGGGACAAATCTCAAGAATTTTCTCTGAGCACGATCATCTTCTTCATTGCATTCATGAAGACCACGCAATACTACCACAATCTAGTTCAGATCTTACTTTATGGATTTTATGATGGAGGCTATTCCCAGGTTATCCTGTCAGGGGCAGTTTTAAGGGCTCAGTTTGAAAATGGCGTGGACTTTATACTACGGCTTCGACAGAAAATGCATGCAAATTCCATCAGATTGTCCTCCTTACCCGTCACCTGGAGTTCAAACTCAACCTATAACACCGGCCCTTAGTCACCACTTAAGACAAACAAAATCCTCCAAGATCCAATTTCATGAATTTTACAATGGTGACAGCCTCTCTTGATTGAGTACTCAGATGAACCAAAGTTTGGGTTATAAAGTTGCTATACTTTTTCATTGACATAATTACTCAGAAACGCGAATAGGGCTTCGTAAACGGCTTACATAATCGCAGCTCTACTTTTATTCCATCCCCTAAATACCTACCTTTGCTTGATTCCTCGTGCAGACTCGCACCGACCGGCACAGGGATCGATCCGACGCCCCTGATGACGTAAGAGCGTCGGGAAGTGGGGAACTAACGGTGACGTCACATTGGTCTTGAATGTCGGGTAGATAGACACGCGTTGATAGCACTCTTTCGAAAACAGCAGATTACTTAGTTATTTCACCAGAGCCAATAGTTTGTTGTATATGTTTTGGAATAAAAATAACCAATCATGTTTTCCTGTGCTGCGAGTCGATTGGCTTTTATTTCCTTAGGATGGCTATTTGTTTCATGTGAGTAATATTTTAATCTGATTATTGAGTGTTGATTAATTGATTGTTATTTCATGTAGCCTTACACAAAGATTGTTGGATGCAATTTTAATTGAATTATCAGTTATATAATAGTACGCATTCTGCAGAAAGTGGGGAAAATCGATATAACCTTAAAGCTGAACTGGGTTGAAATACCATTCAATTTGATTATAGTTACTGGAAGAAATCGATATCTCTCGTAATAGAATACAGGTAAAACTTACAGTAGATATACCTGCCTTCTTTCATTATTAATTTGAGTCGTGATAATAACCGGTAATTTCTCTCTATGGTATAAGGATATTTTTGAAGTTGAGGAAAAATTTATACGCAAAATATTAACAAAGCGAATACTAATAATAGTTTATATTCGAGCCAACACTTGTCTATTCCATTTTACTCTTTTTGAAGATCTTGCAATAACTCGGTGACATTAATAGAAATCGTCTACCCTATAATGTTTTTGTAGCCGAACACATTTTTCCACCTCTTAACTTCAACTTTGGAAATACGCGAGAAACTTCTATCACTCGGCAAACATTTTATGGAGATTTATGGGTAAGGAAACATGTAACTGTATCAATGAAAAAATGTATTCCAACTTTCGGAATCGTAATTAGCAATTTCCTATCTTAGAAAAAACGAATTGGGGTCTTTAGGCAAAACCAATTCTTAAAAAAGTGAGGTTCTTCTCCTGGTTGAGGAATTCTCAATTATCTTCAGTCAGTTCCTTATGAAAAGGCACTGTTGCGGTGTTCCAGTTTATATAAAAAGTTCAACGACCTAACATATGCTGAGCCTCCTCGATTACATTCAGGAAAAACAGGTACGTTGGTGATGAATAGCTGACGGATTCTCTCTTTTCCATTATAGGTTTCTAGATCATCCAAACGGTGCCTCAATAACTGATATATTCTGTAGATAACGGCACCCCCAATTTCCCAACGAAACATTTCCATGGTTTCGATTATATATTATTATAAACTTTATTTCAGAAACTCAAACGTTATATCTTGGCAAATGTTTAAAGGTTTTGTGCATCTAAATACAGTTTATCCCTTTCTAGAAAATGTCATTTCAACTTTCATTCATTTCCTTGAACAACATGTGAAAATACCAGAAATATCAGCTATGATTACATAATCAAGATCCTGAACTCCTTCACTATAGTTTTGACGTAGAAGACACAATTCCCTAGTTTGTTTCGTGGAGCCGGCCTTTTTTGGGTGGAATTCCGAATTTCCTTGCAATGCATTGCCTGAAATGCTAAAGATTATTCTTCTATGTGAATTTTCTGAATGAAGAACTATCCTTTCTCTCTTGGGATCAACCCTGTTACGTGATCACGGAATGTCTAGTCAGAATTTCTCTCTATTTTTTTTTCATCGAAGGCATCCAGGATTTTTTTTGTTCACGAGATACTGGAAACCCAATAATTTTTTCGAATTCCCCAACGCATTTTCCAGCAATTCACTTGTCCCTTTTGCTATTATGCTGAATGCAATTGTGTTAAGACCTTCATTCCATTACGCTTGAAGTATGCTGAACAGTGCCCATTGTAGGTTTATAAACCAAGGTCGTTACTTATGGAAACAACAAAGATTGATTATCTAACCGCGCCCATATACCTACATTGATCCTCGAAGTTCTCTATACAGGTGCAAATCATACCATGTTGGTTGGAATTGATTTGTGCTGATCGAGAACAGTGTTATGCAAAATCGGATTGCATATGAAAATTCGATACAGCTTCGGGATGATAATAATAATTCTTTAATTTCCACGTAACAAAGAAAGAGATGGAATAGAGTGAGATAAACAGCACACCCACACTATCACATTTGAAAATTCTTATTCAAAGCGGTACTACATATAGTGGCCATTACCTGGCTCACTACCGACATCCTTTTACAAAAACATGGAACAAGTTCAATGATGCCCTCTGGTGTCTCGTATCTTTCCAAAATCTATAATAAACAAGAGGACACTTGTCACACATTATTATTTTATATATTTTCTGTAATATTTTAACGAGATTTTATTTATTTGAAGCTACAGGTCTATATATCTATACTAGCTGACCCGTGCCCACTTCGTTGGGGGTTAATCAGTTTTGTGATGCTTTTATATTGTGTAGTTCTTAGTACTTAGTTTTATTGGGTTCATCACAGCTAGGCGCACTCGAAAGAGCTTTTGAAAGAAGTCGAAAATGTTTAATCCTTTTTTATCCGATAGAGAATTATTTTAATAGAATATTAAACATGTTTTCCATCAAATCTGTTGAAGAATATTTTTGCAAAGTTTGAAGTAAATTGAAGTCGGTTGTCCCGTACAAACTATGATCCCGTTTTTCACCCCTTTAGGCTTGGATTTTGGAAAAACTTTCCATATCGGATACCTGCATCATATAAGGGTACACCCTCTAAGTTGCAAACCTCTACGATCAGTGGTATAGTCCATGCGTTGATTAACCTCTAAAATAACTTTCTACCCCGTTAGGCGATTCATTTTAATAAAATACGAAACACGACTTCCATCTTTTCTGTTGAAAAATTTTATGCAAAATTTGAAATAGATTGGACCTATGAATCACGTTGTCCCATATAAATTTTGAATCCGTATTTCACCCTCTTAGAAGTGGAATTTCTGGAAAATATTTCTTATCGGATACCTACGTGACACAAAGAAGACACCCTCCAAGTTTCAGGACTATATAATCAGTGGTGTAGGCTGTGCCTTGATTAACCCCTATAATAATTTTCTACTCCTTTTTAACTCCGTTAGACGATAAATTTCAATAAACTACGAGACATGTCTTCTATCAATTCTGTGAAAGAATTTCAATGTAAAATTTGAAGTAGATCAGACCAAGGCATCACGTTGTTCACCAGTAAAGGCGCGGCAAATTTTAAGAATCTAAGATTGGTAACACTAAGCATATATCAGGATTAAACTTTAATAATAAAAATAAATGTTTATTTTCTTAAAAAAAATTCAGATTTTTAATCGAAGTACAGTTAAAAACACTATAGGTGATCAGTTATCGAGCGGGATGAAAAATGATTGAATTACCAAAATGGCCATAAAAAAATAGGGGTTGGTGATAAAAAAGTAAAAATTTAGGGTTGTATGTATTTTTTAATGCCACATTATAGAAACATAAAAACAAAAAAAATTGTCGAAAAATTGAAAAAAAAAATTAAAGGTGAACAACCCCTATCACTTAGGGGTATAGAAAATAGATAGTAGCCGATTCTCAGACCTACTGAATACGCTTATAAAATTTGGTAAAAATCGGTAGAGCCGTTTCTGAGTACGGTAACTAAATTTGTGACATGGAAATTTTATATGTTAGATGAACATCAAATTATTGTTACATTATGCCGTCTTTTTCAGAAGTAATGTCTACTAAATATGGGGTAAAAAAGAATTTTCTATCCAAAAATGGGCGGTTACGACTGAATATTTTCACACGACTTTCTCCCAGATGATGATATTTACATCCTGGAAAACGAATCAAGAAGAATCCAGTGCCGTACAAAAATAATGACACTGAGAGTCATGAAATAAGAATATACTGGCGTACGGTCTCATTATTCTTACACTGCACTTGATTATTCGTGGATCTACTATTTTGAAAATAACCGTATACAATTAATTTATCGACACTTCCAATTTTGAGTGGGGCATTCAGTGTTACCCTGTCCCTATATTCAGTTAATTATACCGCTGATAAGCAACGGCATAGTGCTAAGAGTTAATATTTCATATGGCAACATCGTCTTGAACATGATGCATGATGGGTCTGTAGTAAATTTCATTCAGTTTCAAGATTTGATTCGTTTCTGAAAATATAAACATTCATTCCACAAATGAAATATTTTGGAAATTATTTGGCAACATTCTCGGCTTCAACCTTTTTGAACCTTTATTCCAGAAGCAAATACAATACCCTAGTTTGAAATTGACTTGACGATGATGCTCAGCAGCAGTCGTAGTTAGAAGTGAAAACTCAGAAATGAATTTTCGATATTATTTGGACAGTGTTGTTGAGAATGATTGCTAAGGTTTAATGATATTAATCTGGATAATTTCGAGATATATAGTCAGAATGAAACTACGAACCTGATAAAGTCAAACATTTAAAATTGCATGTGATTTAAATGAAAATTGTGAATGATATTTTTCTCATGAAACTTCATAAAATCATTTCCTAGAGATCAATCACCTGAAAAACTGATATTTTTGCACTCGACGCGCGTTTCGCTAACAAGGAGAAGAAACATGATACTCAGTATCAATTCTTTTCTCTTTCAATTTTCTTCTGAAATTTCAATTCAATTTCATTTCTCAATTTTCTTCTCCTGAAAATGTCAACCTTGTTAGCAAAATGCGCGTCGAGTGCAAATATATCAGTTTTGTATTAATAAAAGTTCAATCTTTCACACCAAAGCTACCAATCTCATCGTTTACTCCCATGAAGTGCTTAAAGTAAACCTTTCCATATTCACATTCTCAGTGCATCGAATTGAATGGGCAAAATAATGTATGGTAAAACAATCAATTCTTCACCCAGCCATTGAAACTCGGGCATAATGGAAGGAAACCCATTTCTTCAATTCATCATATCTTATCTACCATTCCGAATTTGATTGTCAGTCTATTTTTGGGCGTGAACTGTAGGGCAATCATTAATACCAGAACACTTCTAATATCCGATTTTGCGTGTTCTTGGGTTATATTCTATTTCCGGACTTTTCAATCTCTACGCTGCGTCACAGGAAGTTATGGATATCCTGGCACAAACTCAACTACTTTTCCAGTTGTACACTGGTAGTACAGACCATGGCGAAAGGAAAACCACCTACTAGGAATGAATTTCAACAGTGTGAACACATGTAATAGAAATTTTTTTATCTTACTATATTTCACAGAGATTGCTGGATACATACGTCATTAGTTCTTTGCCCAAGATGGATTGGATAAGCTGTACCATTCTGGAATCCATTATTTAAAGCTATAATGGAACATCCCATATATTCTGAAGCTTAGCTGGTAGACGCACTAAGTAGGCACTAAATTTTACGATTGCTCGCATTATAAACGGGTTTCGTACTCAACTCTTTTGACAATTTTGTTCGATTGAATGAAAAATGTGGTTACTGATGGTAGTATACCAAAGTTAAATTTTTTTTGACAAATGAATAACGAAAGTTCATGCTGAAGATTTGACTGTATGACAAGAAATTAAAAAGACAACAAAACTGCTGAATCGAGTACATTTTTTCCAAACTCTCAGAAGGTAATTAGGGAACCAAAAACGATAAATCTACCAAATAGATGCAGAAGGATGATGAGGCTTGTGAGAGGAATGAGAATGAAAAAACGTCATTCAGCTCAATAGCTTTTAACAATCTTCCCTAATATCTGATATAATTGAAGATACCCAACACTATGTTAAATATTTCGATTACAAATCTACCCGTATAAAAATAATTCCCATTTAGAAAATCTGATCGGGAAGCCCAAGATCTTTTATGTAGTCTACAGTCACTTTTCTTCTCAGTTATATTAGATTTCAAAGTTTGACCGATGTAATTTTTTGTGGCAAAAAATGCAAGGTATACTATAAAATACATTTCATTCCATTAATGGGAATTGTTCATTTTTCAATTCAGGATATATTTCAAACCATTTGATCGCTGTTGTCGTTCTTCCATAACTTTTCAATTTCAATTTTTCGAATCCAAAAATATTACTCTGACATTCAACATTCAAATCCTATATTTTTGCGGAAAGTTGGGAAAGGTGAGAGTATATCACTTTCTTCCTGATTGAGTTTTTGTTGAAGACATCTGTTGTCTGTATTTACTTTGAAAGCCTATTCAGTTGACTTTCTGCTTTAACATTTTTGTCACTTCACATTTTTCAAAAATAGAAGGGGATTATTTATTATTCATTTTGGAAAACTACACAAAAATGACTGTCTTTTTGAAGAAGATATACGAGCTATAGGTCAATAATAGATTTGAAGATTGAGATTGAGTAGATGAAGAACTCTGTTGAACATATCTCACCTGAAATAGAGACCCAATGTTGTCAAAATCATTACAATACATCTCTTTGATTCAGTAAAACATTCAAGAACAAAAAAATTAATTGCATCTTTCGGCTCATCCTGATTGTTGATAGGAAATTAATCAAAGGGTTCGTAGCTTTCGGAAGTTAGGAGACCACCCATTGAGACTGAAAGTATGAAGTCGGATACATCATTAGTAGGAATTGAAAAAAAACATCGAGCATATGTTGCTTCAGGATTCGGAAATAATTTTCGACTGAAATAAAAAAATCGTCCTGTTAAGTATGACTGCACGGTCATAAAGTACACTGTTATGTAGTTGGGAACTATAATATTAAAACACAAAATAAGTAACTTGAATGATATAAAAACAATGAACATAATTTATTTATCATTCCGGCGAAAATGAAGTTGCCCTTTGATAGCCTACCCTAATTGCCAAATAACTGACATGCAGCTTTGTGAATAATAGAAAAAATGACACATTCCAGGTGGAGCGCAAATTGAAATCCCAAACCAAAATCTCCTGTACGGAAAACTAGATGCAGAAATCAAAGAAGACATTCTACAATGCTACGACTGTAACTCCGAATACGATCCAAGATGTGGAGACCCTTTCAATCCATATACCATAGGAATTATCAATTGTACGGATAGGAAAACACCAGAACATTTGTTGAACCCCGATAATATGCATGCCATTATTAAACCAACACTTTGCCGTAAAATGGTTCAAAAGGGTAAGATAAGTTATTCAATAATTCAACGTCTTTCAAATTCAACGAAATTGTGCATTTTTTGGCGACAAATAGTTTTTTTATCAGTTCTCGTATTTTTTTTATAGGCAAATTCAAATCGGAGTAGATTGAAAATCTGCCCTTCTACACTTATATAGATTGCAATATTAATTCTTATTTTTCCCGATTGTAGTAGGTTAAGAACTCAAGAAAACTAAAAGAAAGACATCTGCCTTATTTTCAACTCGCATTTTATCAAAATTGCAGCCCTAAAATTTATGAAAATACTCGAGAGAAAAAGCTTTGGTAATTTTTTATGAATATAAATATATTCATCATATGTTTTAAATCAAAAAAAATCATTTTTTCATGATCATTACAGACAAGGCGAGAAAAAAAACAGACATAATTCTTCAAGGCAATAATGAATGTTCATGTAAAAGAAGCTAACCTTTACTGTGATGCATTTATGGAAATCTTATATTTGATTCAAGTGATGAAGTGGTTCAAAACTATTTAATTATTTTCATCACAGATGACATTGCTATAGAATGAATGATGTTTATAAAGGAATTTCTGAGCACTCCAGACAATGGATTCCCAAACATAGTTCATAAGTTGAAATGGATGTTTCCACGGACGCTGGGGTATAGAAAAAGTTCTTTGGGAATGATTACGTGTGTGTGTGTGTGTGTGAGTTGTTTTAGTGTTTGAAGTTTCGAATTCAATGCTGGAGTCATGATCAAACGTCAAAATGTTCCCCAAAGGACTTTTTTCTGTAGTACACAAGTGTTTAACAATGTGAAATGTTGGAGCGTGAGCATAGCTCATTGCAGCTAGGCTTCATTAGTCTTCCTCCAGGGATTTTTTTCATCAGCCTTGCTGTTTTGAGGTATTTGCCAATCTCGTTGATGAAAGCCGCTTCTCGATGAGCGTAACTATCTTTGCACAGTGGTCAAATAGTACATGGTTTATGCTTTCATCAACCTTTTTACTGCCCTTGCAAAGAGCTGAGTTATGTCAGAACACCCGTAGTTATTCGGAGATTTCTTCTAGACATTCACAGGTATTTTTTGCGGCGACAGCATCGGAGTAGCTCCTTGAATATTCGTAGAATGCCGTTGGTGATTTCATCCCAGCATCTTTCGAAGGTGCAATGGGAGTGCAGGATATAGTGAGACGAATACATCATCCATGTAGTACTGAACAGAGCTTCAGGTTAGCCTGGTTCGCTACAAAGTTCCGTTTGAAAATCTGAGTTATTTATGATGTGAATTTGAAAAATGAATCGAATGATTATATATACAAGCATTTATTGGGGAAATATGTACATTGAAAAACATACACCTTTCCGAAATAAGTAGATAACGTAAAGAATAATCGTAAAAATATCGACATCTATTTAACGCACGGATGTTTTCATAGTCAAAATTCAGGCATTCTACTGTCTGTCACCCCTTCAAGGACCAATGAATATTTACAAGAGTTTCTGTACAAAATTTAGTTTCAGAACGTCGTAAAAGTTTCAATGAATTTTCATTTTGAATTGGAGATCCTGAGACGTTGGAGATATCACTTCTCAACAACTTTCTTGAAATTATTTTTTTTTATGTAATCTACTTATTCAGTCAAGAAAGTCAATTTATATTTCGGAATTGTTTTTTTTGGAAATATATTTAACTAATAAAGGGTGTTTACTGCTTTCAGTCGAAGGAAAAACTCGAGTTATTCGTGGTTGTGGATACATCAGAGATGATCACGATGACAAAAAGTGTTACAGAAGAACTGGAACTGCAAACGTAGAAGTGTTTCATTGTGCTTGTACTAAATCTCTATGTAATTCAGGAAATCCGATCCAATCATCTAGTTTAGTGATAACGGCTATAGTGCTGGCAATAACTATGTCAAATAGGTTATCTTTTTGAGTTATTTCATAAACAAAAAATAGTATACACTCGTATGTGTTGATTACAAGAGTTTGTTGACTTTTCGACCTGAATCTATATCGCAAGAACAAACAAAGAAGACATCTTAAGATTATAGTTGATTGCGATATAAACGATGTCTCGAGAGTCGAAATAAGTGCGGAGAATATATTTCTCATCTCAATTCTTGATATTACCTAATATTGATATTGGGGTGGGAATGTTTTTGTTATGATGAAGAGCATTATTATCAACTTAGTGAAGGTTTTGAGTTTTTGAACTTTGAAAACATAATGCATATTCCAAGATTAGTGTTACCTTGCCCGCATAAGGCTCTAACTTCTGGGCGCACTCATAAGAGTGATTAACGAATATGAAAAGATGTAATGAAAGTATAAAATCTACTATGAAGATATGACCAGTGAATTACGACTAGTTTTCATAAAAGACAATGAAAACTAATAGTGGCATTGAGAATTCATTGCATATAGAGCCTTTGAGGCTTTAAAGGACTGATTTGAAATAGAAATGATCATGTGTTATTCTGAACAAATAAACCTGCATACCAAAAACCATTATTTCATTTTGCTATTTGATGCGTCATTTGGCTTAAGAAATATAATTTGAAAACAAGTGAATAGTGCAATTGAAATTGGATTTTACAGGCCTTTTAACTGGACATGCTGATACTTATCGAACAGTGATGACTTAGTTTCACCACCCAACTTTCTACCAAAAATTTAAAAAAAAATATGTCGTAGAACAGAAGTTATAAAAGATCTTGTTTCCTTATGACTTTATGACCTTTATATCATGCCTGTGGAATCAGAACTTTATGACTGTGAATAAGCTGTATATATATGCATATATATATATATATATATATATATATATATATATATATATATATATATATATATATATACATATATATGTATATATATATATATATATATATATATATATATATATATATATATATATATATATATATATATATATATATATATATATATATATATATATATATATATATATTGCAAGTAAACCAAATGATATTCAGATTATCAGTTAGGATACTCACACCATTTCAAACGTGAAACGTCATAACTGCTGGTTGAAAATGAAGATATCGTAATATTATACATAATATGACCTTTCTCGACAGAGTTCAATTACTAAACGCCAAATTGGCATCTCAAGGAGACGGCCTGAGAATGAATATTCTGACTGGCACTGGTTCGGAATTCCATTATGTATATAATTGGCGAAACCTGTTGCAAAGAAAAAAACTGATAAGAAATCAAAATCTATACTACTAAACTTATTTTATACAAAGGTAAAGTTTCTAACTTTTTTAGTTTGTTTGTTTGTAGTGATGTGATGTGATGCTTTACCGGTGTGCGCTGACTAAACACTTCGGTTCGACTTCTATGCAGACGAATTGGCGGGTAACAGCTAGTCAAATATATAATGAGTATGATTATTTATCGTATTGCGTAATGTCAAAGTAAAAATGAAAACAATATTCCTTTATAGCCTAAGTAAAAATGCTGCATACTCTTGAGAATCTTGGACTTATGGTCTCGTATTGAAATTGAGGAGATGAGATACTGCTCAATTGTTGTAGTGAAAAGACTGATTTGTGTCCAGATTGAAACCTGATATTTGATAGGACAATTCGATATTTTCTTTTGAAAAATTTTTTGGGTATACTGTTTTTCTTGTTAGTAAAATCTATTTTGTCATCAAAAGAATAGTGCTTTCCCTATCCTGATCCGATCGAACAAGATCTTCAAATGTTATTATTGATGATTGAGATGAGAAAATCTCCGTACTTATAAGAAAACTAAGAATTTTATTGTCATTCATTTGGGAAAACCCATTTTGAACACTGAATTTTTAATGATATGAGTGGAAATGGATTATCCATTAATGTAAAATGAGACTGACGTCACAAATGGAAATAAGGATATTGTCATTCATTCCATTTTATTATATTTTGACTGTGGACATTTTTTTGTATCTTTTTTCATTTATGAAGTTTCCAATTCTGGCAGTTGATTCTAAATGAGAAAACATGAATCTTGATACACGAACTTTTGTTTCATTATGGGCTACCAGGTTGAGATCTTCAATCAATTGCCAGGATTAGGAAGCTTCCTTATCATCACCTAAATCATCAAGTCTTTGTATAACTGGAAATCATGTCGACATATTCGTTCAATCTCAATAAAACACCGTACTATTGTACACTAATAATATTTGAAAACATATCCCGAATATTGTTTTAGCAATTAAGTCTTATACATTTTATACGTGATTTAAAGAATATTATATAATAAAATGGAACCAAGGGTTGTGTATAATAGATGAAAAATTAATGATTCTCTTATTGTAAGTTGGACGAATCTCCCAAAATAATCATGAAAAGATTATCAGAACGTAACTTACTTTCAAGGAGTGATTGTGGAAAAATGTTATTGAATTCGCATATCATTTTCATTCAATCTTTCATCTTTAACAAGAATTTGTTCGTTAGATGGGTTGGTACATTTTTCCCCATGAACTCTCGGGAACCTTTTCTCACTAGTTGTTAAATAATTTAAATATTACAATAAGGTCGTTAATCGTGAAAATTCAGAACTGCTCATACAAGGTTATTTATTAAGCAATATTCCATCACCATTTTATTCTAAGAGAAACGATTTATGTGATGATTTATACTTCGCAACAGAAAAATAAAACTTATGTGGGGCGACACTAAACAATCTGTAAATATTTCCAGGGCGTTTTCTCAAAAACGTAGAAAAAATGTGAATTTCTTCTACTCGTAAATTTGGGTTTCACAATGGACACCTTTGACATATAATATTACAATTGAATTCGCAAATATGGGGGGAGTTTTGGATGTTTTTGATTTTCTTTCAACCCCATTTTTATAAAAAACCTTTAAAAAAGTAACAGCTACATTTTGAAACAACCTATGTTTCAAAAATTCTTGTGTTAAGAGCTTTGGAAATATTCACAAATTTTTTTAGTACTCTTATGACTATGCATGATGAATAACCCTATGTGAAAATTCGAAACACTGCCGAATTTGGCTTGAAGAAGCCACTCTAGTCGTTGCTTTTTTGCATATTAGTCGATTTGTGAAAAGAAATCACTAAAAAATTTAAGCTGTTCATGTTTCCTTTATCAAAGGCATATTCGATGAATGAAAACCTTACTCAAATCAAAATATCTATTGATTCTTGATTGATTGATTCAACGTTGAAAGGTTTTCCAAATTGAAAATGAGGGTTCATCTCAGATTTCATCTCTGATACTACATAGTACAGTATATAATACATATAGCTAACTGGGTTCGCCAATACATTTTTCGCTAGCTTGCTATGAAATGACATTTGAAATATACATTATTTCGACATGAGGCAACATGTATTATTATTGGTTGGTGAACACTGCTCAGGCGTGTAGATATTGGATGAAATTGTGCAGTAATCATTTCATCAACCATAAGCAGAAAACATAATTGCGAAAAATTTCCTAAGATTATGCCTACTTTTTTGGTCAATCATTCACAGAAGATGGAAGAATAACCTTAATGATGAAAGGATCCTTCTCGAAATCTTTTTTATCAGAAAAGTACATCAATATCTTTAAGAAACTATAGACTATTGAAATTGCTCGAATATAAAAAGTTGGCATGTCATGGTTTTTCTACACTCTTGCTGGGGCTAGCATAAGGTGTACTTTGGTTGTGGCTTATCAGTGACTAATTGATTTTGCCCTTCCACCAAATGTTGAAGGAGATATTTTCAATACTGTGAGAGACAGCTCACTTTGACGTTTGCTTGAATGTGATTGACAATGTTTCTTGCTAACTTCCATTGTCTATATTCTCAACACTAATCGAACCTGTTGCTAAGAACGAAAGGATAAAAATATAAAAATACAAATCAAATGAGGCAATCAAATCCAAACAAATAAGAAAATAATGTTGTGACAAAAAAATTGAGATGTCAAATATAAAAAATTGGTCAATGAAGGAGAATGTCACGCCAATAAATTCATTTCCCGCTAACAACCGATCAGGGCACTTCAAGTAGCATCCGTGCGGCTCATTATTAGCACCGCCCCTTTTCCCCACCATAGGAAAATCGGGTCTTTATAACCGACCATACATCGAAATGTTGTCAGTCATCACCCGAAGACAATTGCGGATACCAGCAATTGAAACGTCGCTAGTACATTCAACTTGAAATTCGGTTTCAATATTTGTTCGTATTATTTCATTTATGTATTTACTTTTTTTTTTACCATTATTTCATATTTAAAATTTCAATTTTTTTGCCACAACATTATTTTATTTGATCAATCAAAACTTTGATTTAATTTCGACCCAAAAATCCCTTTCAACCTTTTTTGTTTGGATTTCTATCCTTCGTTCTTAGCAACAGGTTTCAGTTGACTTAACAATATAGACAATGGAAGTCCGAATCAATACCACTCGGTTTACTTCGATAGATCGATCATAGTCGAAATCGCCTAAACTCTAATTACCTCCTAACTGGTAATATCGTAGTTTAAATCACTACGGAGCTATTTTTTTTGCAATTTGACAGAATCACTCGGTGAAGTCTCGAATAATATTTTGAAAATGCTTTTGATATGGTATGGTGGTGATTTGTTCGGCATCGTGTTTGCTGAATCACCTCATATTTCAGACGCCAAAGTTGCTTGAATTGAATAGAAATCACCCAAAATAAATTGAAAATTGTAACATTCTCACTTTGAATCACTTCCACTTCTTAAAACACTGATTTCATTCATTTCAATGAAATATTTTGCGTTTGCTATTGAAATAGCGATGCATAAGTGAAGATTTTAGTTCTGAGGAAACCAAGTTGCTGGCAAGCTTTCAAATTTCTATGTTGAAAATTACCTGTCTACGATGACTCGCGTTAAAATCTATGGAAAGCAATTTTAAGAAGAAAGAGTCTTATATTTAGAGATAATAGGTACTATTTTATTATTTATGATGTTACATGTTGTTTATTAGAGTTTTTTCAAATATTGTGTGGGATTTCAGGAAAGTCCTCTGACAATTTCAATTTGTTAAAATACAAAATGTGAACATTTCTTCATTCTAAGGAAACGGAGATGTTTTCATTATGTATAAAATAAAGGATTCAGGAAACAGAGGTGTTTAATATTTTTATGAATTTGTACTTCGCTAGTGATATGTTTGTATAAGAATGTTTCACTGATTATTCTTTATAATACCTAATTGAAGATGATAGCGGTGATTTATATGCAAACTGTATTTCCTATAGAGTTCAACCAATGACACACGTTTCGGCTTCAACAATGGAATTGTGGTGTGAAAGGTTTGATGTTTGATAGCCAATTATAAAACAAGAAAATAATTGTAATGAAGTAGGATGAAAACAAAATATGTTCCACTCTGAAGGGTTTGAATGAACTGGATAAATGAATGACAGGACTGAATTGATTTCATACTTTCAAACTTCAAACAAATGCGTACCTATATTGCATCCTAGAGTTTAATAAAACGAAAACTTACAATTTTACGTGTTACAACTCTCAATCATATTAGGTATGCTTTGAAAACTATCATGATACTATCATGAAATTATTTTTGGTGCTCTATTACTCCCTCCAATTGTAAGTAACTTCCTGGATGTACATTGATGTGAATAAATTTTATACATGAATATCAAAGAATTTAAGACGAATTAATGATTCGATAAAAATTATTAATATTTTGACCCTATAAATGAAATGTATATACACCGACTCATGGAAAACAATTGTATATGTTTGCAACTTTCGTTTGGTATTCGTTTTAGTTGGCATATGAGCTCGCACGCTTTTGTTTTAGTTTATTGTTGTATTTGTTTCCTATATGCGTATGTTACATAATGTTTGAAATAAAGACATGTTTCACATTTCGTTTCTGAATGAATTCTGATGCTTAGTCATTTTGGTATCAAGTTCCATTTCATTTTGTATACTGTTCAGAATATTGGTGGTGCAGATCACCTGAGAACAATCTCTAAAAAAAATGATCGCCATCTATAGGTTATGAACGAGAGTTATAGCCAGGAATTTATCAAATCTGACGAAAACAAAGATCAATTGGTCATAGTTTTCGATAAAACTTAGTTTTAAAGTACAATGTAATTTTCCATACCGAGTTTGATTGAATTGAATTTTATGTCTCAAAGAAGGCTCAAAGCCTTTTTGAACTATATGAAAATAGTACATTGTTTAAATTCCATGCGAGTTATATACCTTACCTTTTTTTATGGCTATAACAGATAATAGCAAAATTATTTTTCAAATAACATGAACTCCAAATGAATGCCATTCAAGATTTCCATTAAGGTACAATTAAATGAATAAATAGAGTGTTGTCATTGCCATCTATTGTGCGATAATAACTACAACTGTAACACAACAAAAGTCATCGGTTATCAGGTAAGGAAATAAATTTACGACAATGTACCTTATTGATCTATCAAGAACAGTTAAGAAGGAGCAGTTTTGTGTTATAGCCGAAGAAAAATGTTTCATTTTACTGAACCTTATTCAATCATGATTCACTATGTGGAACTGAAAGGAATGTTTGAAATAACAAACATAGTTGACGAAATAACGATTTTAATGAATATTATGAAGTAAATATGAAATATCCAGAGACCCCAGAAATATTATGTATTGATGAAAGAATAAACCAAATTTGGTAGTATTGAAAGTTGTAGATAACACATACCCAGTCAGCACAATGTCACTCATACTCAGAATGTTCATAGAATATCCTTCGAAAATATTTGAAAATTCTCGCAGAACATTATTACAACATGATTCAAATATTCTAGGCATGTTCCAAGCATATTCAAAACGGACGATTTTGAATATTCTGAAAATATCTCTCGAATATACTAAGATTTCACCAAGTGAATCGATGCATGTTCATAGAATATTCTCTTATAACATATAAACATTCTCGGAATGTTGTGAGAAAATTTGAAAACTGATAAATAAACAGAAAAATTAAAACCCTTACTGCGCCTATCGGTGTTTTACATCTGTGATTGGACCTTCCTCTGCGTTATATGGTGGGTGTTGTTTTCTTATTGATTGATATTGATAATTCGAAGACATTTGAAAAACAATGACCTTCAATAACAATGTATATTATTGGGACAAGTGTTCCTGGCTGTCAATTTGGCATATTTTTCATCCTACAAATTGAAATATTTTTGTCTGATGACGGCGTATAGGACAGTGGTTTTTTGATATCACTACTTCGGAATTGGAAACTCCCATTGTGCTGGGAGAAGAACTAACAGCTAATATGGTATACAAAAAGACGACAAAAAAATACTTTGATACGATTCCTTATATTCTCAGAATATTCGAAGAAAATATATTAGGAACATATCGAAATGTATGTTCTCAAAATCTTTGTTACAGGATGAGAATATTCTGAGATGATTCTCATAATATTCTATTGGGATATTCAAAAATAAGTATATTTTGAACTTTTTCAGATTATTTTTATTCGATGCTGTATATTCTTCGGATATTCGAACGGAATATTATAGGGATATACCGAATTAATGTTCATAGAATATTTGTTACAGGATGAAAATATTCTGGGATTATACTGAATACATTTCATTGGAATTTCTTGAAAAAAGTAAATTTGAACGTTGTGAGAATATTCATGGAATGTTATGTGCTGTCTGGGTAGATACTGAGAGAACTTTTAGACTTGAAAAATAAATGAATAAATATTCACTCGGTATGAATTTATCTCACAACGTATCATAGAAAATGGCGCAGAATGGAATTATTATTTTCATTTATTTTTAGCAACATTTCATGCCTAATAGCTGAAACAGAACAACTTTTATTTTGTATATAATAAAGTTTTCGTGAACGTATTGCAATCCTAAAATGTTGTGAGTGGCTAGCTAACTAACTGATGCACATACGTTTCAAGTTCGTTTCGAGGTTTCGTCATTGAAAAATAAATGCATTGATACTTATTTGATACGAGGCAATTGAACAGAAATAACTTGAAAGATTTGGAAAAGGTTACTCTATATTTGTGGACGAAAAACTATTTGACTTCTACAGTATATTCACAAATACTATTTGACTTAGTACCCAGCCCAGATAACATAAAATTACTTATATCCTTTCAAAAAATTCCCATGCATAACCGATGAATACTCTTGCTGCAAAATTCAACGTGCTTTGCATTGAGTAATATTGAAAAAATGATATGCTCAACTTTTTCAATAAAATGTTTAACTGTACTTCAAAAAACAATTGTCTGTATAAGACTGAAACTTGACAGTTCCAGAATGCCTCTGCCTCATTTTTAATTCAAGTGAGAAAATATTTCAAAATGTACAGCCGAGTTTCAAATGGAAATGGAATTTCCATGTGAGATCAGGATATAACATGGGTTTTTCCATCTTATTTGTACGAGCAATAGATTACCAAAACAATATCTTCTGACGTGTGAATTCCAGCACGAGACAGGTAATCGAATCCCGTATTATAGGCGGACGTGTTAGCCACTACACTACCGAGAACCAAAGTATACATAGTTACATTAAGTCGATGAACTTTTTTCCGGTAGGTTATATTCGTTCCTCTCTAGTCACCAACCAAATATTCCATAGAACATTGTACCGAGGGTATAAAGAATATGTTTTTGCTTTGAGTGTGACGATATTACTGGGGCTTGTTAGTCGCCCGTGCATACACACTTTACAACAACAATATTGTTACGTTTTTACTCTGGGTCCCGAAATGAGTGGCAATTGGTTCGGCACAATCAAACAACTCCATTCCAAGAGGCTCTGATCACCAATACAACTCAATAAATCACAAGTACTAGAGCACTCTTTCGCCCATTGATGAGCTCCATCGGGTTGTCGGTATTTAACTAATTACTGGAGCTCTCCATGCCGCTACATATAGGTTCGTGGTTCTGCAATCTTCCGTTCTAGAACGGGCAATGACGTTTCTCGAACCCCTGTGTGTAAAAAAATGCGTTTATTATATTTCTCGTACATTCGCGATAACGGTCGATGGGCTTGGTCTTCTGTGAATAACTCGCATAGGCGTAGAGAAAGGGTTTCATTATTTCGCAGTATTGTTGTTGATCGTCGAATTCGTAACAATATGAATATCGAATAATTCCGAAAATTCTATGCTATGCTACTATATGTAATTGGAGCAATCTGCTCTGAATAAATGACATTTCGATGACACATTCATTCATATGATATAACGACATTCTTGATTATTTTTATGAAGAGACGGATGTTTTGAGGAAGTATCTTTTGTCTTCTTTCTCCAAGTCAATATAAAAAAAGAAGTGACATTGAATAAAAAGCAAATACTCTCTGTTCATATGCGTTGATCGTTCTTTACAATTCAATTCATTCACAAAAAAGTCATCGATATAGAAGTCACACGAAACCAGAATTGATTGAACGAAAAGATTGGAAATTTTGGTGTAACAGTTGAATTTTTTTTAGAGATCAATTACCTTAACACCGAACTGATATTAGTTGCACTCGACGCGCTTTTTGCTAACGAGGTTAGCATCTGTACGAGAAGAAAACTGATACTAAACCTAAAGACGAGAGTTAGCTAATCAAATTCTTCACAATCTGAGGTAATGTAAAAATCATCTGCTGTGTTTTATGGTATGATTTGGAACCTCGACTGTCAACTACGAATTATTCTGATAAATTCCTCAACAATGAACTGAAAAGCAGGATAAAAGGGATAGGTCCTTTGTTAGACTCTCGATTGCATTCGAGAGTTAATTGTTGAGAGATCAATCAGAATAATTAGTAGTCAACAGGCGAAGTCCATATCGGACCAAAAACTTTTCAGGTAGTTTTGTTATACCTTCTATAGTAAATCGTAAATTATATAAATAGTGAATCATAGTCTTTAAATTTGGTATCAGTTTTCTTTTTCTGAAGATGCTAAATTTGTTAGCATCTTATTGTCATCGTTCATATCTGTGATCATTTATAAGCTTCGAGTAACTCATGACCATGTTTGCACGGAAGGGGTTTTCATTGTTCATGGAACAAAAAAAGGCAACAGTTAAGTAGGCATATTTATTTTACAATCACAAAGTTTTATAAATATTGCTATTCTTCGAGACTTAAAAAAACTTTATACAGAATAGTAACAGTATTTTCTAATAGTATAGAAAACTTTTTCGCGAGATATATTCATATTTACAAGTTTGAGCTAAATATCTATTCTTCATATCATGTGTAACAAAAACATCAATTCATACAAACTACAATTTTTCCATATAAAGTAATCCATTATATAAAACGAAAATATAAGGTATACTTGAAATAACCGATGTTAAGTTCGACTGTGTGACTGTTTATACAAACAAAAATATCTGAATATACAAGACGAAATGTAATATACAATTATACAAATAATTACAAAGAACTAACTAGACTGAGCATCGTTTGAAGCAGCATTACGTTGCTTCTAAGTACAAAAATATGAAACCGCACTCAACATAATATAAAACAGGAAAGTCATTGCAGTGTAGGCCAATTTTTCATGATGTAGCATCGTTGAATTGAAATTATTTTAAAAATATACATTTTTCATTAGATTTACTATACAAAAAATATCTTTGGTATATACTTTAAATTTATAACAAGAACATTCAATTTTGATATTAACAATTTACACAAAACAATGTTATAAGTTGATTGTTCTCGAAAATGTCTCACGATAATCATTTGGGGTGACGAAGAATATTTCAAAATGATTCGACACAAAATGTTACTAAGGGTAAATATACAACGTAAACATTTTATCATCAAAGTGGAAGCTCATAGACATGAAATCATATACTTTCAGGATAAGAAATTACACATGCTCTTATGTACAGGCATGGTCGAATGAAATTTTGAATAAGGAATTGACGTTTTACATTGAGTCAGTTTGAAGGGATTACCGACTTGGTTAATGGATATGTACATTACTATGATCAGCAACAGATGCATATTTTTACGACTTCACATAATCTATTTATTTACATGGCACATTTGGGGTTGAGACGTAAAATGGAATTTTTTCGAAATTTCTAAGATTCCTTGAAACCATCAGTAACGTCTAACAAAATTGATAAGAGCTTTGAAATGACATTCGGAATACTCTATCAAAACAGCATGGAGTAATTTTTTCAAAAATATGCAACTGTCCAGTACAATCTGATTAATTTTTAATCAACTTATCGGTCAATTAATTTAATTGTCTAGTATGAAACATTAATTGCATTAGGACTCGTTCGTTTCGGTTTCACCAAATTTGAACAATTTCATATTTCTAGAAAAAATTCGATTTATATAATTATTCAGTCTTCTCGTCATAAATTCACTTAATAACATCACTTTGAACTGTATCACTGTCCAATACAATATTAGATGATAACAGGAGGGGGACTATTATTTTTGCCCGGAAACAATATGCAGTACTGCCGAAAATAGTGCAGGATAAGATTCATTGATATGAAGACTTATCGGAACAGAAAAAATATAGTTATTCTGAAAATAAATTATAGAAAAAAAATTGGTACTACACTGAAATTTTAAATTTTCTCTTTCAGTATATTTAAAATAAAAAAAAATTTACCCCTCAATGGAAAAGCATCGACACGATCGTGAATGATCATTTATGCTTTGCAATTAACCAAAGTTTAACTCTTGGGCCTTAGAAGTGGAACTTGCATCTCTTGACTCCCTTTGAAAAGGTATGGCTTTTTCAAGTATATGACCTTCAGTGCCAACAACGAATCCACTTGATTCAAGTTGATGTTGAGCCTTACCTACATTCACGTTCAGTTGCGATTATTCCTATTCGCGATACTAGAAAAATAGAAATAGAAATAAAAGTCAGCTCAACAACATTTATAGATATTCCACTATTTAGTGTTCGGTTCATACTTGAACATTTGCGGTTCAATATTTGCGTTGGTATAACCTTATTTGTTATAGAATCTTTTGAGCATATAGCTTGTTCTAGTAAGTATTCATGAGAGCTCTACTGATACCAATTATGGTAATCGGTTGGTAAGTCTGTCTAGATTGTTTGTCTAATAAAACCAAATGCAGAACTGTTCGCATTGAGGTTCCATTTCTTTTTCCAAATTTCCATAATTTTTTTCAATTCTCCACTCCCTCTTCTCAGCTCATATCACAGAACCTATTATTTGGGAATTGACATTCTTGTCTGGGATCTCAATGTGATATATGAAAATCTGAATAAAAAAATCAACGTCTCTGATTGGTTCAAAGGCCTCATACATGAAATCAAAATAAGGTTTACACCTGAAGAAAGTAACAATAAGTACCTGTCTTTATGTAAATGGGACTCAAATTCTTTATTGTTTTAACTGGGTAAGTATTCTGTTTGTCTGGAAATTTTCGAACATATGTTACTTATTCATTCCCAGATATATGGCATAAACTATCTTTAGAAAATAGATATTGAAATCGACTATTGATCTCACTCCGCTCCAAATTTTGTTAGAAGACCAAATAAATGTTGCTTGAAACACTGCATATAAAAAAAAATAAGAATGATTTGGAATATATACCAGTGTAGAAGTACAGACTTCTAGTCTGTTCATTCTTGAAGCAAATGAATCCTCCTTTAATATAAAAAAAATGTAAGAAAGATTTTTGTTCGATTTGGTAGTATTTATTTGTGTTGAATTTAAAATCTTCGGCAAGTACCTACTTGTATAACGATCTGTGTAATCTTTGAGATTATATATTTTGATTTGAGGGTAGTGTTGAAAACCAACGCGGATTTGGTTATAGAAACCTCAACAACACAATACTTATGTGTATTATCTATCCACTCTTTCATTTTTTATAGGCAAATTCCTCTCTACTCTTACATTTTTGTAGTCTACACTTTACTATTGTAAGTATTCCAAATGATGTCTTTATTTTGTCAGATTGTGGAAGATTGGAATACCCTACAAACTAACGTGATGAACATATTGTTTTCCGGTCAAAAATAAATTCGATCTTTTCCATTCCCCGCAAGCATTAGTTATTCACCTAACCTCGCAGCAACATTACACGTGCGTCGCCAGGGTACCCCTCTTGATGGTCGCCATATTGGAATTCGGCACAATGTACTGACTCGTCGGCGAGTTCGGAAGCCGCGTCACTTGCGGGATCGAGCCGTTAGCGCCGTTCGCCACCACTGTGTTGATGACGTTCGCGCTGGCCGTGATCATCCCGCTAGAGCTGATCAACCTCGAACTCTCCCTCGAATATGGTGGAGGCGCCGGTGTCGCGGCCGGGTTGGCCGTGTTCGGCGTGGGGAGGCCCACGTTCGGGTTCCTCAGGTAGGGGTTGCCATAGGCAGCGCTGAACCGAGGGTCGATCGACGGCAGGCCCCCGTTCGGAATGGACTGGTGAGATACGTGCAGGTCGGAGAGATCGCTCAGCGGCAGGCTCGAACCTGACACCGGTATCTGGTGGGCTTGGAGGGAGTTGAGTTGGAGGCGTGTCGATTGGAGGCTCTCCCTGGTTGGGTCCAGGGACGAGATCGGTGGTTGCATTATCGGCGGATTGTAGTCCCGGGAGTAGTCTACGTAAGGGACGTAGCCGTTGTTGTTTTGGCCGTCCTGAAAGAGAAGACCGAGTTTAGTGATTCTTTTACCACAAGAAATCCTTTGCAATCACAAAGTTCATGAACAATATAAACTATTACACGTTATACGAGGCATAGGTGAATCACGGAGTACCCTGCAGCCAGATCGTTATCAAATTATCAAATATTTGAACATATTATTGATTATTGCAGTATGGATCAATATTATTGATTATTGCAGTATGGATCAATTTGAATGAAGTGAAATCAGTTCAACTGAGTGTTAAAGAAAATAATGGATTTATATCCAGTTGCTTTTTTATAATGGATCAGCTGTATGTAGGAACTTTGCTTGATGACGTGTTTGATGAATTGTACATGGTAATTAAAGACGATCAAATCAAGTCTGAATTCATCACGTCATAGAAGTAACTTGAACTTCGATAAAATCTCATTCGGTGCCAGCATCAGGTATTACGTGCCTGAATGATCATGTGAAAAACCGTTTCATTTCGAAATAACTAATCGAAGATTCTATCAACTGACAGTACTCTTCTGCCTTTTTGACAAAACTCATGCATATCTGTTCATAATTGTATCATAGCAAAGATCCATTCAATTCCGACATAACTGAATCAGAAACGCCACCAAGTCATGAGAGCGCTCGTGCAACTGTTCAGACATTTTCAGAAAGGATCGAGTATGATGATCAATAGGTATTTTGTTTTAGAGAGCATAGTTCTCAATCGCAGGATTATATCTGAGGAATCCACTAAAAGGCAAAGTTGTCAATATATAATATTGACTAACACCGAATATCGAATGAATTGCGGCAGCGTTGAATATGTTGCCAACGCTATACCAAAGAATTAAGAGAGCGAAATTCAAATTTCAATGCAAACGTTCCAATGTATTGGTGCTACTGCATCGATTTTATGTGGTCTTCGACAATGTGGAACATTTGTAATTTCGTACGAGCCATGTACCTTTCGGAGTCTCGAACAAATCTTACCTTGGGTGGAAAGCTGGGCTCCGTGTAGTCCGCCGAATATCTGTAGATTTCCTGACCCGAAACGTTGACCGGCCCCGCAAGAGGCACTCCTATTCTCGTTATGACCGACTCACTTCCGGTTTCCGATTCTGCCCCGGGAATGTAATCCATATCACAATGAACGTTGCTATTCGAGGAGCCCGTTCTCAAATCCAACTTCAGGTCCGAAATGTTCGAACTGCGATCCGATTCTTTGCACTGCTTGTCCATGGTATTAACATCTGCTGGGAAATATATCATAATTAAAGGTAATTCCTTCAAATGTAGTTCAGGAAAAAAGGTTCATAAAGATGTATAGCATAGCTGAACTTCAAAACCCCTTGCCCATTACTACCATTTCTACCCGGGCTTTGAACTAGTAAACAGTGGAGTCAACGTTTCATCGGTACCGACTGACGAACTGAAACGACTGATTTGTTGATCCAAACAACATTCTATTTTTACTCAGGCTGAAAGCTGGTATTTAAACCAGGTGTTTCGAAACTCGGTTCAAAGTTCTTAGAGGAGTATCTTAGGCCATGCGGTTATTTTGGGGCATATATGAGTTGAATTGAGTATGCTAATTTTTTTCATAATTTTTTGATTTGTTGAGATTTCAAAGTTTGAAATCTATTTTAGGAGATGCATCGCTGGAATTTTTCTGAGAGACCTAAGCAATATCCTTCAGGCATTGTATTAAGTTTCCAGAAATCCTGCATTAATTTCTCTTCAGACAGGCAAATCAAGATTGAACTATTGTTCAAACACTGGATCTTATCTAGAGATATAAGAAGTGAATACACATTTTCGGGGTATATTAAAAAACTGCCCTTCTATACTTATTAGATTGTAGGTAAAGAACCCAAAAACACCAAGGAGAAAGAATTCATCCACAACAGAATAATTTCCTTTGGAACAATACCCAGTCACTTCCATTCACTGGTAATCATTCGCTTTGATTTATGGAGGAAAAACATTTCTACATGAAAGCTTCTTTGCTCCTAGAAAACACCAAAAATAGGTTGCCTCGAATGAAATTGGATGTCTTTTCATTAATCATTCTCTAAGATTGTGATGTTTCAAGTGGGAATAACTTCTTTCCTTACTTCAATTAATAAAGCACTTACTTTCTGGAGGGGGTTTCTTATTATTCTGCCTCTGGCACAGGAACACAATCATTATAACAATGATGAGGAGGATAATTGCTCCAACCACTCCAATAATGATAATCAGCATTGGGAAGCTCTCTGAAAGGAAGAAACTGATATTAGACGTCTGGTGACAAGGGTTTCTGAAAATTAATATATGACATAAACAGAAAACTTTTTTCAACGATCTAGTCAAGCGGGAGAAAATTCTAATACTCATGTCCAACGAGTTGAACTTGAATAAAATGATGAAGGATGCATTCAGAAGTTGTATCTGGTATTACACAAAGTTTATCAGGATAAAATGGTTGAGGCTTTCGTGGCAAAGGTTTTCAGTATCACTACTTGTTCGGGTTTGGAGGCCGTCGTTATTTGGAATTTCTTATACATCTTGAGTTTGACTCCGATGGTCAGGATAGTCTATTCAGAATTTCCTTTCTGATAAGAGGTAACGATCAATTATTCTTATACAGTTTCTTTCGAGATAGTGAACCTTGTGCAATTTTACCTTGTCCAATATAAGAAAATTCACAAAACATGATATTATTCGAGTCATTCCACTTTGAAGAAAACGAAAGATGATGGTGAGATTATGACGGAAAATTCGACTATAAGGGGTATATATTTACATACATATAGTCACACACAGACACATTCACGACTAGGACTGACGACTAGGGGCTAGCTGCACTATATCAGGTCATATAGATCCGAGTATAGATCTGCCCAATGGCTTAACAGATTGAAATGTATTTACAGGAAGAAATCAAGCAGTAAGCTTAATGGAATAGTTAACCAAAGCCAGGAAAATGACAATTGAGTGTTTATAAAGATCACCATACTTTATGAAACTGCCCCTAAAAAGTCTATAAAATCACAACTTTGTCGAAATGAGAATCTTAAGCAGATACTTCAGGTGGAAAAAAGACATGTCATAGAAACTAGTTGAGGAATTGGTCAAATGACGCAACGATCAAAATCTGAATCTGCGGTCTCACTCATCAGGCAACAAAAACTCGATTCTGCGAATTTCGCATCAATTATTCCAATCCTAACGATCGGAGTGTGAGCTTTAGGAAAACCATTAATTTCGCAAGCGGTGGAGTTTTTTCCCACCGAAACTTACTTTGCGGCGTCAAATTAATCTCCAAGACGTCGCTGCCTTACGGATGGGAGACACTACAATTATACATTCCGAAGTGTCTTTCAAGGGACTTCCGGATGATTAATGTGGACTTGATGCCTTCTGCCAGGTCGCATCGAAATCCATTCGATGGCTCTTGAGAATGCTGCCCTAATGTTCGGGCGGATAAAATCAGAGATCTCAAAATTATGAGATCGAATTGTTATCATGATTTCTGGGCTTTCTTGCGATGTAATCAGACTCTCTTGTCCTTGGTGAAGAAAAGATGACAAATTTTCACTGTGAAACTGGGTGAACAGGAAAAGCATGTCCCTTCTTATTTGAAAATCTTGGGTCGTGAAAGCCATTTTTGTTGTTAAACTTCAAACAATCTTCTCAACACGATCATTTGAATATAACTTCGCTGCCTGAGCCAAGATGCGTGTCTTCCACATTTTTCACATTTCTGCATATTATGGATCAATTATACTAATATCAACCATAAATGGAAAATTTATAAGGAAAATTCTTGTGTAGAATCTTTGACACCTACCATATTATCGCAAATTTCATTCAACGAAAGTGAAACAAAGGATTTGTAAACTTCAGCTACTGGATTTCCAAGATAACGATTGGTACTGTATCTAGTTATATCCATGAAGCAAGCAATTGTTTTACGTTCTTCCTGCCATCCAGTGTCTGGTTGATCATTGGAAATGAAGAATAACGAAGCAATTTGTACTACACCAGCAGGCATTACCGCACAAGTATGGTGAGGGTAGAAGAGTACGTTACACGAGGATAAGGCTAGTTACGTGCATTCGCGAATTGCCGCACTCGGCCATGCCTCGTGCTCACTATTTTCGCTCATGCGTGATAGACTACTTATCTTTCTCGTAACGTAATATACTAATATCGCCCAGTTCAAAACTACCAGTCACATCAAAAAGCATTAGAAACTACAATAATCGCTCACAAAATACTCAACTTCCAAATTTCCAAATAACGTTTTTTCCTAACCTCAATAAGTTATACTGTGTATACTTTCGAAGTGGTGTAAATGAGTTGATGTTTTTTGCTAGAGTAGGAAAATGGCAATGACTGAAGCGAAAGGATCTGAGTATTGGAAATACCCAACGATATTTTATGTGAAATAAAAAACAATTCTAAAAATAGGTTGCTCAATTTTCGAAAATACGTTCATTCACCCAGCTACTTTCATTTTTTGTAGTATCCAATGTGCTTCTGTTCAAATGTTTTTTCGAAAAATGCTTATTTTTTTAAGACAAATGGTAATATGAAAGGTTTGAATTTAGGTGTACTAATAGCCATCTAAGCCGTATCAAGTATCTCAATACTGAATGCATTATGAGAAACTGTTTTTCCAAAGTAAAGGTTATGTAAGTATCAGTACATCACGGATATGAATGGACAAATATTTCTGTGAAAAGATGCAAATTTTTTTGTCGGTTTTTGAGTTGAAGCTTTCTTCCGAAGTCACGAGATGAGTTGTTTATTCGAAAAAACGTATTCTTTGGCAACTTACTTTGCGGCATCAGACTGATTTCAACGACGTCACTGCCATAAGGATTGGAAACACTGCAATTATACATTCCGAAATGTCGTTCTTGGGACTCCCGGATGATTAACGTGGACTTGATGCCTTCCGGTAACGGATCCTCGAGTATGGAGTAGTCTTGGTCGTGTAAATCGACCTCGTGTCCGTTAAATGTCCAGACAACTCGCTCAGGAGCTGGAATGGAGAAGGCTGTACATTCCACTCGCACGTTGTCGCCTTCGATGCCGAACTGAGTGCGATGGCTGATTATGGAAGGAGGACCTGAAATATAAATCTCACGTCAAAATTGTGCATCAGGATGTTAAATTTTTTTGCAATACATTGAAATGAAAGCAGGACCCAAAGGTGAACCCTGCAGTACTCCCCAATGATATGGGTTCAACAGAAATATTTGTGAACTCTTAAGCTTCTTTTTCTTTCATCTGATCCCACTACGTTTCGTTTTTGTTTCATTGCTCCATCTGATTTTGTTGAAAATTTCTCACAGTAGCAAGTATTGAGGTGAGGTCGATACCTATTACCATCGCTGAAAAATTGGCCTGATCTTGGTCATCCGAAGGCATTCGGGTCATTAACTCCAGAGATTTAAAGAGATACGTTTCAAAGGATGCACCATACCATTTCAGTCCAAAGTTTTGACTCATAAACTCACCTTTCAAATAAACTGCTGCCTCAGAACCGATTTCCTGAAAACCAGGCACTCTTGCCTTGCAATAATACCTCCCAGCGGAATTCTGGTCTATCCTCAATGTCAAATTTGGACTGGTACTAACAATCTTCTTCTGATCTTCGTGATACCAGGATATATCGGGAAGCGGGTTTCCATCAACGTCACAACTTAATATCACGCTAGATCCAAGATCAGCTTGAATAGAACGTGGCCTTGTACGGAATTGCGGGCCATCTGTAAATGAAAGAATAATTGAATTATCGAGTGGATAAAAGATGATTCATTCAGATATCATTATCTAGGTGTTATTTGACTTACAGCTGATATCCAATGTTTGGCTCTCTTCACTCTTTCCTACTGCATTTTGAACTTCGCATTTGACTATGGCATCATGGTGCTTTCTGGTTACGTTATGGAGGACTAATTCTGTCGTGTAGTCACCTATCAGGGGATCATCGTTCATGAACCACCTGTACGTAACATCCGAAGGATTAGCATCGGATCGGCAACCTAACCTCACTTCTGAACCTTCAGGGATTCTCCCGTTGGCACCCATTCCAGACAACACGGTGACTGTCACTTTAGGAGCATACTTGACCTGAAATATTCGTAAAAAAATTACATAACGGACAGATCTCGAGATATTCGAATTGTTTTAATTTTTTTCGGAAAAGATATATTATAACTGACTGATGATGAGTACATTTGGTAGGCGAGAAAGGTATTTGAGTAAAATAGCACTTCTTAAACGGAAACTGTAAAGAACAAAAACTCCTTTTTAATCATGGAGATATGTTGTCCTACACCATGATCCATTCTGAATAGTTTGGATGATTCGAATATTTCACGCGATAACGAAGTTTTCCGGTGCTGACTTGAAAAGCATGAGTACTGATTTTCCATGACGAACTCTTATACCAACAAACCTGGGATGATTTCTTTTTCAATATCAATATTGCAGCTATTTTTTTATATCATCCATTGAAATAACAACAATTTTGATCGTTCTCTGTAGTGTGAATTATACTGAGAAAATGTGCGCTAAGTAGATAATAGATGGGATTTTTATTGTTGAAAACGTATCATATTCTGAATCCATACTTCTGACTGAGTTTCATTACTATGTACCAATCATTGCTCCTATATGAAACGCCAATATTTCGTTATACGTCCATTCCATAAAGAATTCATTCCATCTGAAAGTTTTATATAGCTTCATACGCTATTGTCGATTGAAGGATGACGGGTTGTATTCGACCATAAAATCATTTCGAAACTGGAATTGGCGGATTCACATGCATCAATCCACTGAATAAATCATCATATTTTGCTTTTTCCGATATATTCCAGGGATAAATCATCAATAGGTAATAAAAACTGCATCCGAAACTTTTAGGCACACAAACGGGGAAATCTGTCGGCGTGTTGGAAAAATATCGCAACCGCTGCGTATTCCAAATAATGTATTCCATTAGTTTGGGGAGTGTTTCGGAAAGTTCGCAAAGTGAAGTTGCGTTACACAATTCAGCTTGAGGTCGTTATTGAATCGATGGCGAATACCTATCAACATATTTCTCATATCATTCAATTCACTGAGATTTATTCATCGAGAGTACAATATCAAGAACACTACATGTTGAAATGGTTGTTACTCAGGGTGACAGCTGGCGATGTTTTTTTACGGCTGTTGCCCAGAGTAACTGCTGGCAAACTGAACGTTTGTATCGCCGAATATTTAATTTCCATAGAAAAACTATGAAATTGACCTAATCAGTTTACTTTTCTTTATTCGCCTTGAAATGTTGTCTTTCCTAAACGAAATGAGGTCTTTTCAAAACGACATAATGTTTATTGGAATTATATAATTTTCACGGTTGCACGAAAAATATTGTATATACTAAGGATGCAAAACGTTTTCGCGACCTCGAGATTATCTTGCCTCGGCCGGACCGGCCTAGGCGATAATCTCTCTTTCGGAAAGGGAAGAAGCATTTTGCGGCCTCAGTATACAAATAACTAATCAGTAAGGTTGTCTCAGAAATGATGTGTTTATTCGATGAAAAATGTTACTTTGTAGGTAAAAATAGGAACTGCAAAAAAACTAAATATCGGGCATTTCGTTAGTCACTTCAACTCTATACATGAAATTGTTCTACACTCGGCACATTTGATATTTGCTTTCGGAAGTATGAACAAAGAACTTTGAGGGGATTGAAAATAATGCTCGAAAAGGAGCTTGGATTTTGTCTGATAGTAGACAATATCGCTAATCAATTCTTTTATGAAAATTCTTATTATTCTTGAGTGCCAGTTATACTCATGCATATGAATTGCCGATTTTTTTATACCTTCTGGAAATCAATACTATAGAATAGCTTTAATATCAATATGTCTTTGTAAGAAAAAAAAATTCTTCATAGCTGCCATAAGTTCAGTTCCACTAATTCAAAGATTTAGCAAAATGAGATTGATTCAGTTTTCGGGATATCAACGACCAATATTGATAATATCTGCCAATCTTCAAGTTAGTACTTGTGAATTTATTTTCGTTTAGTGTTACTACTAATTGAATTATTGCACAGGTTCATGTTAAAAAGCCAATGTTATTTACTGTATTTTTGCTGTCGTTTGAAGAAGCCGCGAGTAAGAACCTTGAGGTTATGATTGTTAATTGAAAGGACAACAATTGTTGATTGATCAATGAAATCCTGCCACATGTATTTCACGTTTTTTCATCACACCAACTTGCCTACAATAATCGATACAAATTCATAGGTACATTTTTCATTTTCTTGAAGTTTTTAGCCAGTAACAATAGTGATAGTTTCTATGAGCTGATAACCTGAGGCTTTCATTTTTTGTTATATGCAGATTGACATGAAAGGGAAGTAAGGGAAGGTTAGCATCTTCAGGGGAAGAAAATTGATACTGATTGATATAGAGTTGGTGTTAGGGTAATTGATTTCTAGGAAAAGTTTCAATGAAAGGGAAGGTCAAAGTATACCGCGTGAATCAAGGGACAGGGGATACGAATCTACATTTACTTTGCATTTCTGAAGTTTGTAAGCCTCAGGAAGAAACTCTCTCCTCAAAATTGAACCATGGAAATATTGAATTTGATTGACAATATCCGTCTTATTTCGGTAACCTCCATAACTGCCTATGAAAGGTATTTTGTTTTTCCAAAACTCCGATAGAGGTACACACAACCATCATATTTTTCATCGTGATAATGCATTTCGGAATGAAAGCAAGTAGTCCACAACAATCGATTTCGAACCGTTTGAAGCAACATGAATATACTTTAACAATTCGAAGCATCGACGATGTTTATGTACCCTGTAGGGCACTTTAACCTTTCATCCCCTCATCGGCTACCGAATAAAGCAAAGTGCCGTATAACCCTTTACTGACCTCCAGTTTTAATTTGGCCGACCTATGCGTCCTCTCAGCAGTGTTCTGAGCCTGGCACGTGAACGTAGTGTTGTGATGTACTTTCCTGGGAGTTAATTTGAGAATCGATTTCGCTGTGAACCTCCTGCCGTCTGAGAGTTTTTCTACGATGTTCTCGATGCCGTCTGTTAACACATTACCTAGAAAAAACATGGAAATCAATCAGATGCCGGCTAATTTAGTCTCAAGATAATACGAAAAATCCCACCCACATACGAGTTGTTTGTTTCAGTATACATTCAGATAATTGCATGAAGTAATTTCTCTTTTCTCTTCTCTGCCTGTTGATCATTCTATCAATAATTATGACACAATTGCTCGATATGATATTGTTTGAAAATCAGAACAATACTGCCAAAAAGCATGATTCCTACTCGTTCTTCTGGAAATATATACAGACAAATTGCTCATCATATATTATTTATTTATTTGATGAATAATAGAATGTGAATGAAATGAAACGTTATGTAACATATATGCAATTTCTCCAACAAATAGAGTTCTCGTTGGTTCAACTAAAAATCGAGCTAAAAATACATTTCTCCAGATCCAACCAATGATTTATTTGTATAGAAGTAGAATATGATGTATTGAAAAAACACCTCACACTGAGATTTCATTATTGCTCTTTTGAGTCTTCCATTCGAATGAAGAATGCTTTTTGGGTTTTGGGTCGTTTTTTTTTATATGCAGATTCGCACGAAAGAGAAGCCCTGTAATACCGCGTGAATGGGACAGGAGATACGAATTAACATTCTCTTTGAATTTTTGAAGTATGCAAGCCTTAGGAAAACCTGCTATCGACAAGGAGTTCCAAAGTTCAACTATTCTATTGAGAAAAGATCCCTGAGCAAGAGAGGTTCGACAGGTCTCCAAGCTCACGTCAAAGGGTGGGATCACCAGATGAAAAACAAACCCTTATCCAAGGAGAATCAGAGAAAAACATTCGAAGACCGTCCCAGTCTGCTGACTTGTAATGCCAGAGACGAAATAGGAATAAGTTCTTGAAATCAAAGTGTGATCAGAATCACCCAAGGGGGTGAATTTTGATTTGATAAATATCAGGATGACTAGTAAGAAACAGGTCCAGTGTATTGGCAAACTGGTTATTCGTATCAGGAATACGAGTGAGTTGATCTATCAGTTGTTCCAGATCATTAATAATAGCAATTGCATCTGGCTGTCGTCCATTTTCATCTGTTTCATTCGAGAATTCAAGTCATGACGAATTATGTACATGTATGTGAGGTGATAAATAAAGACAACAGACAGTTTGTTGATGATTAACAAGCTTAAACCACATCACGTCAAAATCTTTCGGTTCCAGCCCCTTTTCGCGTTGGCACGATAAATCATTCCTAGATTATTATTTGTGTCAAATGACTAAATGTTGATGCATACGCAGTTTTCATTTCAGTTCATTCGCTTAATAAATCATTTGTTTGCAGTGGGTAAATAGCTGAATAATTTTAATTTCCTATTTTACTTCGATCCTTAATTTCACTCGATTTTTGAATTATTTTTTCGTTCAACTGTTGAATCATCGTTCAGACTGATACTGATGAAAAACCTTATCAGATAGGGGATGAACCAACCACACACACAGTAATTACTATACAACATAGACTATGGAATTAAAAAAAAGCATTTTACCCAAACCGTCTATCCAGGTGATTTCAGCAGCAGGCTTTCCTCCGTAGCTCACACACTCAAGCTCGATTTCTCTGTCTTCAGTGGTGACCAGATAGTTTCCCTGTATTATTTTTGGAGGATCTGGAGGAACCAGCACCGTTAGCTTAGCGAAATGGCTTCGTATGCCCGGCTGACCCAGAGCACCAGGAGACACTTGACATTCATACCGGGCGTCATCATCTAGCATAACGGGATAAATTTCTAATGAAAAGTCACCTGTAACAAGGAAAACACAGTCGAATACTCATTGGAAATTAATTCATAAACATCAGGTGGTACATTTCGTAGAATCATTCACGTAGCACAATAATTACACAAATAGATATCGGACGTTTTGCGATTTTGCGCAAAAAAAAACATTCACAGTGTTAATGGATATTACCTCATTCAAATCTTGCTTCCACTGTTGTATACTGTCAATAATAGAAGTTCATTAGTTAGTTGTATTTCCGAAGGAATGTTTCCAATTCATTAAGTATTGATCAAATCTTCAACTCGATTCATTCATAGTGAAATAAGAGGAAAAATATTCGTTCAATATCGAAGATTTTGACAATGAAGAAGCAACATGAATCAAGGTAGCATAGAAACTTTTGATGTGGGTATAAGCAGAGAGATGGTCGAGAAACTTCATCGGAGCAAAGGAGAAGATAAGCATTGAAGTTAATATCCAATATAAATAGGGTGGGCCATATCTTGATGAAATATCACGCTTCATTGGTTGAGTTTCACATAAAACGCTATCGAAAGTAATACAAAATTGTCAATACTTTCCAGGGATCGTGAAATAAACATTTTGTGGATGATGATGACAGATTAATTATTGAATTTGTTCTGCACGACATAATTTTCTTCGATTCTGTCTCTCTATTTTTGTACGAAATTTATAGTGTCCGTACATTTCTACTTGAACACATCCATAAAATTGATTCGTGTCTTCAATATGGATGGTCAAAATCTGAAGGAAAATTGTATATTTTTTGGAAATGGCGAAAACTTGGAAGTGGGAAACAGAATGACATGATTATTCCCCAATAAATGTGCTAAGAATTCTAGAATATTTGAAGGAAATGAAAATGTATTTATGTTACACTCACTAGAACAGCAGAATCGGTCAATAAACGCCTCAACAATGTTATCTATTCCAAAACAAACAATTTGTAAGTTCCTGGAATATTTAAGATGGTATCGAGTGGAGATTTGTTTATGTAGCAGGTAGCAGTTCTTGTTGACTATTCGGATTTGAGGCATGAATATCGAAAATGCTCTGTGAGAATGTCTGTACATAATGTATTCAGCGCGATTTTTGTTCCGGAAAGCTGGAAGCAGAACTTCCGTTATCAGATTCCATCCGGAATCGGTTCTATATTTCTTTCAGTCAGTGTTGTGGAGATGAATATGGATCGAACTCGAAACCGAGATATTCGATTGAATAACGTTCATGGAACACGATTTAAAACGAAGAGAGTGAAATATGTCCTATTCTCAACTCGTTCAATTTTTCATTCTTTGGGACCTCATAAGTTCTTTGAAAGCTTCAATAGTCGATTTCATAGAAAATAGAAATTCAAACTGAACAAGGAGCAATGCCAAGAACAAAAAAGCTATTGCTGGTTTCCATATCATGCACATTTTAAATATGCCAAACAAAGAATTTTTTCCCCTACAGTGAACAATGAAAAACCCCAGACGAAATAACCTGCAACAAGTGCACATGAATTGGGTCATTCATTCCATTCCAGGACGAAAGCATTCATAAATACAATGAAATGATCCATTCTGTTCAAAAATTAAACCCACGGTCTTCCACAAAAGCTTCCTTTCCATAATTTGTTTGCCTTGTTAAAATTTCATGCCACCATAAAAGTAACGAGCTGGAGTATAAAGGATAAGTAAATCTGCTTTGTAATTTACCGTCATAAAGTCTGGAGTACCAAGATTACACTGTAAAATGCAAGTAACATTTTTTCCCGTAGTGCGAGTAGTGATATTTGGCCCTCTTCTCGTTGAATGTTATTCGTATGAAGTCGAATTTTCTGCACCGAAGTATACCATTTCCTTCTCCAGCAACAGCGTACGATACTATCGTAACTACGATAATGATAATAACTAGATATCGTAAAAACATAATGTCAAAAAGGGAAGAGTTAATATCGCCATCTTTTCAGCAATTTGTAGAAAATTCCAGACCTTTTCCTCAAAACGGAAGGTAGACATTAACCTTTACAACGCCTTGGAGATCAAAACGTTTTCGCAGGACCGTAATAAAAGCTTCTGCCTTTATGTATCCGTAACGTATTTAGGTGCGGCAATCACTGGAAACGTTTTCATTGGGACACACGTCATCTTCATTCTGTATTTTGCACCCTCCAACTCATAACTTCTCTTTTATTCCTTGGAATTTATGGGATTCTCTCGAAGTTGCCTGAATACAATAAATTTTCTGGATTCAACTCGATCTTGCTGACGAATTGAATCTTGAATATGTGTCAAAGCGAATCGCAATACTAATTCAGATTTTATCAAAGGATCAAGTGCTTTTTGGCACTTGAAGGCATATTTTAGGGTTCGTAACTATTGTACTGTTTATTGCAGAATTATATCTCCTCAAATTCTTTTTTTTGCAATGGAAAGTTCAATTATAGGATTCAGTTTCACTCGAATGTTGAATGTTAAAGCTCGTTGTTGTTGTTGCTATTTGAACTGAATGTTCAAATAGCAACAACAACGGGCGGTTGATGTATTAGATATACCCTTACCTAATGAAGAAATGAACTCTAGAGAACAGACCCAGGATAGTTTGAAAAATATAAAATATTCAATGAAACCAGTGGGAGAGTTCGTTTGAGCTATCGAATATTCTGAGCGTCATAAATTCCGAGGAAGAAAGATGAAACATTTTTTGCATTTTCAAAAGTTTGTAAGCAATGGTGGCAAGATGATCCGCCTAATCCATTTGAGTCACTTCATTTCAAGATGAGAGCTATGAACTGTTCAAGGGACATAATAGTTGGAGTTCAATTTCAGACCAATCGTATTTACGTATATTATTCAGAAAAGTTGTACCTATTGAGTTCAAATTCGGAATATTCTTCATTGAACTTGAAGGTAATTGAAATATCAAATGTCTTTATAACGAAAAGTCGAGGAAAATTTTAATCAGGCATGTTGGAGTTCATTGCTTCGAAAACCAATCCATTGAGTGTACTCAAATACCCTGGGAAGATTGTCTATGTTCATATCGATCAACGTATCAATAATTTTATGACCTACTACAGAACTTTGTAGTTTGTCATCGAAGTTGGTAATTGTAGGGAAATGCCCTAGTTCAATGAGCACGGAACAATGGTTTTTCATGCAGCTTATATGAGCCTATTAATCAAAATTTTGTTTCGAAACGATACGGTATGTGTTATTACCTCGGACCCCACAATTTCCGACACGAAACCTCCGATAAGGAAGTTCATGGGAAAAATTATTGTTTGAATTCCAATTTGAATAGTTTTCAACGTGATTATGGGTAACCAGAGGCGAACAAAAAAAAATAATCTCTGGAATTTGCTCAGGAGTAACTCGAAGGTATTCTTCTGTTTTTCAAATGGTTAGCACCTAGGAATTAGTTTACAATTGAATATTTTTGAATCACACCTCGTTCTGGAATCCTATATTTTTAACGGTTCAATTATTTTAACGACCTAGTACATTAGTGGTAAACCACTTATTATCTTGTTTTCCTATGAGAAAAATACTATCTCAAATCAGATCAGGTTCACATTTCTGCTCTGAAACTACAAAATAGTGGATTTCGCTCTGAAAATTATATCGGTGGTTTGAAGCCGCTCCTAATCAAATATGTTACTCAAAGTTACCGTTTAGTTCGCAACTCCTAACTTTTAGGGTTCCCCACTCTAGAGGTATGAGAAGTATTTTTTTTTTTATATGAATGAAACAACTGATGGAGGGATTTCTGCAGCCTCGACTTGCCTTTTGTTGATGTTTTTTCGTGAACAAGATAGAAGCTATTCAGAACGTGAGCACAAAAATATCGCAAAAAGTTTTATAACAATTTCTAAATAATATTATCACTTCAATAATTGACGGTGATTTTATAAGTACTATCTGCATTGACCGAGGCACTGATCTTATGCACATAATAGATGAAAGCCAGAGACTACGGTTTCTCATGGAGTTTTCTGAAGAATTCATTCAATCTTTTTGATTCTGCGTATGGAAATTATTGATCGAAATTGTGGATACAACTATACTTTGATCTTTGTTCTTTGAAATTCTACCAGAAAACGATTGATACCTCAATCGTTTTTACTTTATTGGGGACTACAGGCTCAACTCATGCTGTAAGTTCTTAATGAAACATAGTTTTGATCTCTATAATGCATAGTCTCGTTTCTTCATACTTGAATATTGTAGGTTTGGAAAAAATACTTTTTAACTTCTTCTTTGAAACCAAGAAATACTTCCTCAAAATTTCGTTCTCTCTACAAAAGGCATCATGTTTCGATAGGGTAATAGTTCAATGATGTAATCAATCGGTTATAATCCCATTATTTGAATTCCTTACCAAGAGCCATGTAGTTAAATTTTGACGGTGGTGTTTCATATTCTGACGAAGGTGCGAGTTTCAGAATAGAGGGAGCCCTCACTTGTATAGTATGTTGAGTACAAAACAACCAGCGGCTAATATGGGTAGCTTCGTTTATGTACTACTGCCGTTTGCACTCTGGGCAGAATTTTTTCCTCGCATATGTATGAAAAGAAAACTTTCTAGTACAGAAATATTAGATACTAGGTGGATAGAAACCTAATGAAATGATATTACTTCAATGAACAATCATAAATGTACTAGACGAAGCTTATATGTTGATGAGTTGAGACACTTGTGGAAATTATACAGTACATGTTGGATTTACTTGAAAATTAGATATCCTGTCGATGGCATTTTCATGCGTAATCAAAACTAGTGAACAAAAAGACAATAAATACTATTATGAAAGGGGTGACTAGTAGGAAGGAAATTATAAAAAAAACACCCAGGGCCAGTTGTACAAACTCAGTTGACAAGCAACAAAACATTAGATTGGATAATGAACCTGATTTGTTCAACTGGGTCTAGCACTGCTCACTGCGTTTCAGGATTTTTCATTGCTATCCTTGTAAAGGGGGGCGCATTTTCTCTGTGGATAACTCGAGCAATCGTCAGAAAAATGTAATTGATGCCGCTGACTTTGTAAACCCTTCGTTATACGCCTTTGCTCATCACGTCCACTCGTAAATTGGGCTTTAGCCGAAGCGAAGGCCAGTCCTTCAGCACGACGTCATTCGATAATAATGTTATTTTTTACGACATAATTGTCGTCGTCGATCTGGAATGGTCGTTATCTTGCCGTGGCAAGGTCCCGAGGGAACCGTGATGCCTTGTTATGTCATAGGTTATGGTTGCGCACAAGCGGACTGTATATGATCCGGGTATTCAGGTAATACGTCCCTAGACGATTGCCAATCTAGTCGTGGATATAGTTGTGGCACGGGATGTATACAGTTTGCCCTGCCAAGTTGGTGCTTCCAGGTTGACGTTTCGTAAAGAATTCACGACTCGGAATTTATCTTTCGCAGAGTTCATGCATATTTGCGTACCTGATGAATTTGCAGGAGCTCAGGGGCCAGTTTGTTGAGCTGGAAACGCAGAAAAATAGAAATCGTGACCAATTCTGGCAGGAGAGATAGATGGAAGATATTGAAAAAATTATGACGAAGAAGAAGGAAAAGTGTACAAGTTTTCTGAAAAGTTTTTTTTGTAGTATACCGAGCTATTATCATTATATCAAGACGAAGACTCATCTACCGTTATTTACTTTCTTTTCCACCTCTGACCAGAAAAAGAAAGTACACTTCTAATATAGAGGATATTTGAGACGTGCTTATTCAAGAATGTTATATGTTCAAGTAATTCAACTGATTACGAAAAATACCTAGAAAACTCTAGGTTTTTCTTTGAGAGTTTATTTTCCTTTTTTAATGATGTATGTACCCATGCATTTTGGGTCAATAAACTTGATGTATACCAATGGCATAATTGAATTAAAAACTATGAGATATGAATGAGAAGATAGCAGTTGCACACTGTTTGCCATTGGTTAGAAGTGAACAGAACAGAAAGTGTTAAGATTTTCTATTATAAGCAAATATTGATATAATATGACATACCCTCGACCTCTGTTATTATCTTTCTATACCATCTCTGGCCTGAACCGATTATCTACTGAGCGTTCGAGATTCTGCGTTTAAATTGGTTGGAACAATTCGATAGGAAAGTTATATGATATCGAGACCTCGATTCATGTAGTTGAGTAAATAATTGAGTGCGTAAAATAAAATGGGCAAGGTCGATTGCCCATCATCAGACACACATTTCCGCAAGCCTCAACTTATTCAGAAGGCAACAATCGAACGTTCCATTCATTCCACACAGTTAGCAAATGACGTGCTCCGCGAAATAATGCATTTTTGAAACATGAACACTAATAAACATCATAATTGAAACGCTCTGGGCAGCTATCGCTACAGAAATCGGATATGACTCGTGGCCGTGGGTTTATCATCTGTGGCGCAGCAGCTGCTATTTTGTAAACACCAGGCCTCTCCCGTTGGGGGGCTAAACACCGTATGAAATTCCAGATCGAACGTCTCTATTATCTGGACAAAAGGGCCACTCTGGAACTGGAAGTATTACAATTTTGTGGAGCGCTAATCGAAATTATTACCGAGATTGTCAGGAGGTTATATTTAATAACTCTGTCCCGAGCAAATCGTGGAATCTGATCAGGAAAATTCGGCAATATGAAAATCAATTATTAGAAAGGCCATACTTTCAGCTTGGTAATTGAAGTTTTATAGGAACCTGGGAAAGTAAGTTAACTTGACTGGTGAAACGAAAATCTTGGGATCAGTGCAATGAAATAGCAGTCACAGAGTTTTGAAGTTTTCGGTAAGCATAATAAAAAAAAACAGGAAAACAGGACGGGATGAATTGTGAATTAAATTATATACTCATTTAATTTCATGATCATTTTGGACTAGATGATATTTCATCTAGATAGAAACTAATCCCTAAGCAACATTCGATAATTTCTCGTTTTTTAATCCTTGCTGTAGGGTCAGCATCATTTTCAATCAGGAGAAACCGAATAAAATGTCTTGACTAAACACATTTCATGACCAGAAAAGTGACATAAATTCATAAGCATTATCGAAGACTGATTATAAAACATCGCCAGAACTCCTGTCGAAGTCAACCTCATATTTTTCCGCTGACTTATTGTTATATAACTACGAACGAATAACCCTTTGAGCGAGGTCTCACCTCTAGACGTGGGTTTTCTAGCACGAGTAGAGATATGAGAGATGAAAATCCGTCCAGGGCACTCGTCACCCATTCAAAATTCTATCACGTTGAATGTTGTTTGACCTCAAATACGTGAGATAACTAAACACCCCCAAGGTGTGATGGATTTTTTTTCTACAAAGTGAAAAAAATCAACGGGAGGTATATGTTCTCCCATATATTTAACGAATTTATTCCAATCGTTGATCTTGTTGCAAATATTTCATGATTAGAAACGGATGGAAAACATGGTTGTAATTCGAGTTCAACTAAACGTGATGTTTCCTGAACTGGGATGGGTATCAAGTTTTCTGCATTAATTCTCATATTGCTTGAGACAAAATAATTGTACAAGATGAAAGACTTTCATTCCGCGTTATACAAATCCAAATATGCCACCCTTTGAGTTTTATTTTCCCCAACTTTCCCTTAATTGAGATTTGATATTTAATAACGCTCTTAACTGAGTTATTAGTGACATAATGACGTCAAAAAGAGGCAAAAAGAAAAAAAGTAAAAGAAATTTCGTTTGAATTTGAAGGACACAAAGGCTGTCGCTTCTGTATTGCTCTATCAAAAGAAGAGGTGACTCTTGTGTATTTCTTGGAATGTACTGAAAGCAGGTAGAAGGCATTGGTAGGCGTGTCTTTTTCCAATGTCGATTGATTTATATATAGTCTATTGGGATTGGCTAATCATCTTGAGTACCGAAGCCGTTTCATTATAGCTGTTCCAGGCAGGATTATTTCTGCTTCAGGAATCTACTGTGAAACCTATCGGAATCTTTCATACAAAACCTACTAACATAATTCGAACAGTTCCAATATATATTGTGTGAAAAGTAGAATTATCTTGCACTTTGAAAGAATATAATTACGTTCAGGTCACATAGTGGAAATGTTTTGAAGTTTTTGACAGTTGGGAGACCTGAGAAACAGTTTACCCTGACAATCGGTTCGAAAGTAGGGTTTTTATTTCGAAAATGGATCAGTGAGTTGTTCAACGGACATCTATGTCACAAAAAGTAGAGTAGAGAGCACTCTCCGTGTCCATCGCCCTGAAACTGATAGAGCTGGAATTATAGATAGCGGTAACTACTTGAGTTAGATCCCACTCCAGTTCTGATATAATCCTCCATCTGATCTCAAATAATGATTCTGAAAAAATTTTAAAGGACATGCACGGTGGTATAGGCAATATTATGAAAATTTCGTAACATATGAAGAATTGAACGATGGAATTTTGATATGGATAACTAGATGATTGACAACATTGGAGAAAAGATTCACAATCTGATTCACATCACATTGAAACAAAAACGGATGATGTTGAAATATTGAACGAAGTAAAAGATATATCATTTATTTTTGAGCGATGGGATTTTTTTCATCTGGTATGTTTTTTATTCTACTCGTCTCTTATAATGATAATTATTATTCGTTAGACTATATAATGATCGTTCTAAAATTGTTCGTTCCGTCAACCAGCTGACGAACGCCACCCCAGAAGTAGAAACTTGTACGGATGGATTGATGAGGCCTTATCTTTTGACGTGCGATCACCCAGTACGGTGACCTGGCGGGGATTTGAACCCTGGTTTTCCGCTTGAAAGGCAGATGTGCTAACCTCTACACTACCGAGATCACTAAGGTATATCCAAAGAATACCATTCTTACAAGTATTCGCAGGAGTCAAACGCTTACAGCCAGGCAATACACTGATTTTCCCGGTAATGCAACTGTACAGAAATACAAAAAACCTGCGGTGATAACGTGTCGATTGGTAAGCAGGAGCCTTTATCGGCTTGCCTTTATCACCAAGCTAGTAAAAAAGTTTGTGCTGCGGCCTTGATGGTGATGTGATGATGGTGATGATGATCTATAGTCAGGACTGCACATATTGGCTGCAAGTGAGAAGCTCAGCTAGTCAACCGACCAACTCTCGTCTATATTCACTTTATTTCTGAGCTACACCCATCATCAGATAACAAGTGATGAACAATTTTGCATGATTGAGAGTCTAACTCGAGAGTTAGATCGAAGAAACTAAAATTGTCTCGGTTGTTATATGAGATAATAGTCCATTACTCTCATAATTCGTTATTTCATCCAATTTTTGTTGGTTCTTTGAGTCGAATAACAGTTGAATGTATGTATATTTGGTTGTTATTGAAGTTCCATGAGTCAGTAGTATTCCTCGTCAAAATTAAAATCTTCGAAGGGAATTTCGACAGAGACGTGAAGGGTCAGTTTTGAATTTCCCCGCCTCTGGAGTCGTTCGGAAAGTTCTGACTGAGGAATCGTGGAAAGTTTCTAGATCTGAGCGGTGTTTGACACGTGTTGATAATTTCCTGAGTCAATATTAACCGAACGAAGTTCGAGCGAAGGCTCGTGCGACTAATTAAGAACGGAGCGCGATAATTAACAAAATACATAATGATCGACACCTGCATTCCAAACGTTCTGAGAAATGCCGTCCGGTCATTACTCCGGAGAAAATGGTTGAATACTGAATATAGTCGAACTCCTGAAACAGATGTGGATGAGCGTTTACCTGTCGATGTGCGGGCAAATCGATTCTCCCAATGTGAAAGAAGAAAAAGATTTTTTTTATTTTAACACGTTTTTGTTGGTATTGTTTGTAACGGAAACCTCAAACAAGGTTCTGACCAATTTCGAAATTTAGGATTGATTTGAATTTTCGTATAGTTACCGAAGACCGATTATTCTGCAATAATATAAAAAATTGTCCCAATATTCTTACTGAGACCGTCAGAATTAATGATTTGTTTTTCTAGCGACCCCGAATAGAACAAAATTTTTGGCGAAGGAGCCAGTTACCGAGAAATGCATTCTTGGTACACTCATCATCATTTCAATTTGAATATTTACAATCCACAGAATGATTTGCAGTTTTTAATAATACCATATGCTTCTGTAAAATTTCTGCAAGTTCAAGACGCTCTCTATGTTGCGCATTTTGGTGCTGATAGTTATGATAATAATCTAAAAATCATCATAATATAAAACTATAATAAAAAAAAACTTTTATGAAAAATCTGACTGAAAAAATAAAAATAAATGATAGTTCGAAAAAACTAAGAAACACGCTGGAAAAATCAACTGAAGAAGTAAAAGATAATTTTCTTATAATTTGAATGAGGAATAGTGTAAATATAAAAAAATGTATTGCAATGTAAAAAAGCGTGGTGTGATTTTCAAGTAATCTATTGACATCATGCACCCCACGCTTTTTTCAAATTGCGAAACATTGTTTTCATTTACATTATTCTCAATTCAAATTTTAAGAAAATGATTTTTTACTTTTCAGTTCATGTTTTCACAAAAGCGTGTTTTCTACTTTTTTCAATATTTTTTCTATTCGAATATGGTTCAAAGGTTATGGAATAGCATAAAGTTGATATTTCAAAGTATCAACCGAACATTCATTCACTTGAAACTTATCGAGATGACTCGCAGGATTATTTTACAACAAAAAGAATTGATGGGTAGCTGTCACTGATTTTTTCAGAAAGTTCCGCGCTAACTCAGAACAACATCATGGAATTCATTACCATACATAACTTTTTAAACAATCAGATTGTCGAGAATTACGAAAACTTTCTCAGTTGCATCCGTTTCGTTTTTCATCAACGCACCTATTCAATTCTCCACCACGAAATCCTTACAAATTAACATTTGTTTCAGTTAGGAACAACTGCCCTTTTCACACGATCCAAACAACTTCATTCGAATAAACCCAGTTTTATTTATGGTAATTAGTCCTGCAGCGAAACTTTCCGCAATTCCCATTTTCAGATCGATAAATCATATTTGCAGAGTCACAAGGGAAATATTTTAATGCATTTCTGACGGCGAATATTGCAGTGCACTATTATTATCATTACATGATATCATTGGCTTCATCCCAGTTGTCTCTAATTATAGACGGTATGCATGTTGGGATGAAGTACGTCAGTTTGCAGTCGAGTGAATGTTATCAATGGCTTGGATGATACAGAAATGAAAGCTTCAGTATTCCCAAATGGAAATTCATGTAGAAGTTCGTTGTTTTGGATCCTGTCTTCGGGAAGGCCTGCACGTTGTGAAAATTTTAACGTAGCTCAGAGACTGAGTTCGCCTGGGAAATATTAGAATAATTAGCCTCACCCGCCAAAACAGCGGTACTTATTTCCACAATTATTGTTTCCACGATGGTATCAGTTATTTTCTGAGGTATCATCGCTGTTTCAACAAAAATCTGCTGATGCTGGGTCTTCATCATCAGGGATCCATCTTAATATATCAGATGCTATTTTTTGAGGTCCTTGTGAGTTGTTGAGTCCTGTATCGTGGAAGAGACAAAAAAGATGATTGTATCGAGAACAACTGCTTTGGTGATTGATATAAAAGCTGAGCCATTCTAATGAATATTTCCATGGTATGTTAAAAATCCCATATGAAGCGGGACATTTTCGATCAATTACAGCGATAAATTCCCGGCGGGGCGTTTTCGGGCTGGTAAATACCCGGTAGGTATCGAAAAATACCCGCTCGGTCCGTGTATCTATAGTAACGATTGTTAAAATGTATATTTGTCATCTTGACAGGCATGAATACTGAATTTGAAACGTCGTTGTTTTAACTCCGGAAATATTCTACCGAATTACACTCGTGCATCAAAATAAATCTGATTATTTTCTATTCAAGCATGGGCTCTTTCAACAAAATATGAAAATAAACTCATGCAGTTTTTAGACAACATGCTTTCATGGAAAATTATCGGTAATTTTGAAGCACTTGTGTAAGTACTCCCGAATAATACGAACTGAAGGATTTTGCTTAATATGTGGGAGTGATCAGACTGCTTGCTTCAGATTCGTTGGGAATGACTAGTAATGAGAATGAATTATCATCAAGGAATTTCAAAAGAGTATGGAATGTAAATATATCAATTAAAATATCACAGAACAAAAATGTTATAATTATCTTATTCTTGAAAGGAATGCTGATGCGATAAAATAACAGTATGAAGTATTAGTTTGTTAATTTTTTTGACAACAGATCTCACAAAATTCTCTACAAACATACTTTCGATGAGCATACCTAGACAAGTATAGTAATTTGTGAGAATCGGTTTGAAAATGAAACTTACTGTATTATAACATTTGAATAGATATAAGTCCGAAGTATGACCTTTTTGAATTGTGTGATATGCATCAGAATGAATGAACATAATTTTGATTTAAGCTGAAAATAGGAATCTAGGCAGATCAGAAAAAAAATGGTCATAGTGCAGCAGGCTTGATAATGCCAAGATCAAAATTCTGTTTTTGTGGTTCAAACAAAGCAAAATTCAGACATTGCGTAATAAATTTCGTACGTCATAATTCGAAATCTGTGAATTACATTCAATCATACAATTTTCGTCAGCTTTGTCACGCTCATACTGTGATTTCCGTGCGCCCTTCGCTCTGTAATGAAATGATTTTTGAACCCCAATCTCGTTGGGGCGACAACAAAGCCTTTTAATTAGGTCCTAATTAAAATAATATAAAAGGGATTGTTACATAACGCATCGGCGGCAACGAATCAGAACATCAAATAATCTTTGTGATTTTCATGCGGGTTTTGAATTTCTGCTTCGGCACTGTTTCATTTACTTTCTGGGAACAATGGAATGATTTTCAATCCAACTTCGACGGTTGAGAATTATTCAATTAGAACAAATCTTTTACTCTCTTCTGTTCCGGCAGTTGTTTCATCGAATGGAACATATCTCCACGATCATATAATTTGAAGGTTGGTGAATATACAGTGTTGAAAATAGCGGAAATGATTATTAGGAAAGAGAGATATTCTGTGTGGCAAGGGTGCAGATTATGGGATGACCCATGAGGTAGTCTGTCAACCACGAGAGCCACACGGAGCGCTTTTGGTAAAATTGAATTCGATTGAATTTATCGAACGTTTACAGGCGTGATATCTACAGCATTATACTAGGAGTTGGTTAGCTTAGGTCGACTTTAGTCGTTATTCTTTATTACTACATAAACAATATCATTAGAACTGCTACCTTCTTTAGAAATAACTTGAATATCATCACATTTTTTCAGATCAAATCACACGTCAAATTGGAGATCTTTCTTCAGAATCATATGATCTGCCTCTATGCCTAATTAAAATATTGATGTCATGAACCATTGTATATAATTGATTACTATATTTCTTTGATTACATTTTCCTAGTGGGTTTGTGATATAATTTATTAACTTTCATTATATCAATTGAAACATATTTATCCAACAAGTAGGATGTCTGAAATTCGAAATCAAACAGAGAAAGTCGCAATTTTGTGTATCTAGTTACCCCAACTAACCTAACGTCATTCAAAATTCATTTTTACGTAAGAAATGTAGATGATGAACTTCAAGATTCAATAACCCACAGATTTTTCAAACGAGTTCAATTTTAATTGCCCCGTTTGCCCTTTTTCATAGTTTTTTTAGTAATTCAGCATAATCAACTCACCGTTTAATCAACATCAGTCAAAATCCCTATTTCTATTTGAAACCCGTTTTCAATGCTATTTGAACGGTTGCTTTCAATGAAGTCTTGATGAAAAAATCGACCTCACGGAAACTCTGTATGCCTTTCATGCCCTCTTGACATCCTGAAAATATCAAACAACCCCGGAGTTCCGGATTGAACGATACATTTCAGCAAATAGTCTCGTAAATTTCGGAGAAAAAAATAAAAACCAGCAAAGCATAAAGATTCCATCCTTGCGCGGCATTCGAAAATAAACATTCCTCTACATTTCGTAGGAACGTGGAGGTATAAAATGAACACACAGAGCTGTCCAGACTGCAACAAACAAAATGTCGAGAACAAACTCTTGGTTTGTCTAGAAGCCGGTCCAAAAATATACATCAAGTGTGCATACTCCGCATCGACAGGATATGAATATGAAACAAATGAGAAATGGCTCGTGACGTTACAGCATTCTTACCTTGATGCTACTCAAATCCACTTACGTCCCGAGCGAAATCAAAAGATATGACTCAGGACGATGTACTTCACGGAGCTTTATTCCCGTGCCCAAAGTCGAAGAAGAATTGTTCGGTGTTTGTAAGGGAGGCGAAGAGAGAGAACTTGTACATCATTTTTTATCAGAAAAGGATACCTTCAAGGATAATTTCTTTATTTTTAGAACATGCACAATCAATATTCAGGCATGATAAGATTTGTTACGGACTACGTGAATTGTTTAACATAATGGCTTGTCATATAGTTGTATAGTAAAGGTGAAGAATGAAATATGGGAGGATATAACAACATAACTATGTGAATGATCAAAATGGCTTTTTCATTTTCATTCTTGATAAATGAAATACAAAGATAAAACATGAGAAATGTAAATTTCGACAATGAAAGGTGAAGTTATTGATTTTGAAATTCATAGCGTTCTTTTCACTGACGACAGTTATACACAGGATGTATTTAGTTGTTTAATAGAAACGAATGAATTTTACCGAGGTTCTCAATATCTGATTTTCTGTTTATGTTGTTTTTTTTCGTTTTAATTTCACTCATTTCCAAAAAGAGACGTTTGTTCAAGTTTTTTTCAATATGAAGAATTTTTGTGTTATCATAATCAATTGAATGATCATACTCAATAGAATGTTTGGTTAAAGCACATGAATTTTGTCTCATATTTCTACAGTCACTTTTGTGAAAAGCTATTCGTGTTTTCAAATTATTTTTTGTTCAAGGCGGAAAGTTTTGAATAAATGGTGATATGTTTTTATCGTTGAAAAGTAATAGATCATTATATATCTGACTGAGATCATTCAAGTCGGTACGTTTATTCATATAATGTTGTTCTTTATGAATATGATCCATTTCTAGTAACATTATATTCGAAAGATTCTTTTCTGTATCCAAGACTTCAGAATTCTCATAATTCATTCGAAATCTTGGATACGGAGAACACTCTTTCCAAAAGAATGTTTCTAGAAATGGTTCATATTCATAAAGAACAACATTATATGAATAAACGTACCGACTTGAATAACCTCAGCTAGATATATACGATAAAAATATAACACCCATTAACAAAAAATTTCCGACTTGATTGGAACACTTTTCCCAAAGATCAATAACCCTAACACCAAACTGATATTTCTGCACTCGACGCTAACAAGGTTAGCATCTTCAGGAGAACAAAATTGATACTAAATCTAAAGCTAGGGTTAGTTGTTTATATATCTAAAGCTTTTTGGTCCGTTATGGACTTTGTTACTGTTAATTATTCTATCTATAATGAACTAGTGCAGTCACTACTTGCAAAGTTTGTTGGCCCGACTATATCAGGGCCTATGTTCGAACCAGTCACGAAATCGTTAGCATATATATTCCAAGATTTGGGGTAAAAGAATTCGATATAGTATGGAATTATTAGTATTTCTATTTTTCAGGATAATATTTCTCCTCTATGAAAACCAATATTTTTGTTGAATGTATTCAATCTTGGGAATACAGAGAATCGTAGTCATTTGTACCCACAATGGCGGTAATTATGGTAGGTAACACACATTTCTGAAAGCTCCGCTCCGAATTTTCTGGTTATGAACTTCTTTGGAGATGTGAAGGAATGGGTTCGGTACACGCGATGAATGCGTCTTTTTCAATAATCCACAGGTCGTGAAACAAATTCTTTTATCTCTTGAACTTGGCTAATACTCCAACGCAATTTTTTCTTGAACTCGTGAATTTCCGTTGACAGAGATTGCCGTTGATTCCAAAATCCGAGGCGGAACTTTATTACCCCAATTTCTATATGCCCTTCAAGGTATGCCAATAAAGCCGACTCCTTCCTTCATTATTTTCCGCATTCGCGATTCTTTTACGACTTTTCCGTATAGTATGACATCACAACAGCCCTTCTCACCTCATTTTCCGTCTCGCCTTCCCGACAATTGGGCCACTCGAAACTTTTGATAAAGGACGCTTGAACACACTTGAAAAATGATTCAGGTTGTATTGTACTCGCGCCTTCTTCCCATTCTACGTATTAAACCATGCACGGAAAGCACCTCCGACAAACAGTTTGTTGACTACCGTGCGATGGCCCTTCACGTTTGACAAATATGATTTTGTATAAAGGCCGTAGGAAATTTATTCGTCGACTAGGCCGGCCTCCCTTTGATGTTCCTGTCGAAACGACAAAGTGTTGAGTTTCTCGAGATTTACTCTTGTTGTGAATTCATGGAAACGCAGTTGAGAAATTTATGAGGCAGAATATTAAAAGAGGAAACCGTTTATTTCGACCTATGTGAATTCAATCGCTGCGAAGTTATTTGGGAAATGGAAGTTGTGTGTAGATTGAGAACGGTAACAAAAAATGATATACGGTTTGATAGATAACATCAAAAAACATCTTTCATTAAAATTGGACTGAAGGAAAATGAGAACAAGTTGAAATATCAATAGTGAGTGGAGATTGGGCGTGCTATGAATCCAAATTAATCAATCAGTATAAACATTTTTGGGTATATTTTTGACAGAGCACTCAATGATCATTCTAAACAGAAATGTTGCTTTTCATCCACCCTGAAGCCATCCGTTATATATTCTTTAATGATGTGTATCTGATATTTCGATTTGTAACTTTCGATGAACAAAAATAACATATAGTTCATGACAGTTTGGCTTCCGAAATGTCTCATTTCATTAATATTAAAACAAACTTTGAGTGAGGGCGCTCTGGCATCAGTTTTATTTAGCTTCTTTGAAAAGCAGTCGTACAAACCATTATCAACAGTGTTTCACCGAAATAAGATCATTGGAAAGCGAGCTGATTCTTAGTAACCGAAGATATTCCACTTGAACTGGACATTTTCAATACTTCACTAAATTGGTTTCAGTTTCATAGAAAATAACAAAGGTATTATAACATCAGACACTTTGAATTTTGGGTATGTAGTACATAGGATCAGTTCGAAGTTCAGTTATATAACATATTTCTGAAGTGAATTTCAAAATATTTGACGTCGACACCAAAATGCTATGGCATCACAACGAGGTATGTAAAAGAGTTTTCACATGGATATGATAATGAAGTGATTTGAATACTCGAAACAAGAGTGAAATCACTCACATAATATGTATTTTTCTACGCCCACTATTTAGTTCATTACGTATTTGACAGCTGTTGGTTAATGGCTCATTTAGAATACAAGTGTTATCTGAATTATTAGCGGACGCTTCCAGAATTGTTTTTTTGAAATGATGGGATATGTAACATTTGACCGGATAAATTTGGTCTCATATCTACATTCCATGGCCCAAAAACCAAATCAAGCGAATTTCCCATTCGAATTCTTCTTTTCAAAAATTGTAATAAAAATGATAATTTCAGGAAATTTATTGTTTAACAGTTTGGTATTGGTACTATATCTAGTTATATCCATGAAACAAGCAGTTGTTTCATCTCGTTGATAATTGAGAATAAGGGAAAACGAAGAATGTGCTACACCATCAGAAATTACCGCAAAATCATGGTGGGAGTGAAAAAATTACAGTACGCAACTCGAGGATAAGGCTAGTTATGTCACTCAGGAATTGCCGCACTCGGCTACGCCTTCTGCTCACAATTTTTGCTGATGCGTAATAGGCTACTTATACTTCTAGTTACGTAATATACTATCAGCAAATTTGAATCTAGAAGATCAAACGATGGAAAGGAAGGACACAACCAATTTCTTGAGTATACCTAGACCTGAACAAAAATTCGAAATTTGTAAAACATGAAATTGAATATGGACTGGAAATTGTCAAATTGTCAAATCATCTGTAGGAACAATTCGTTCGTCTCGACTCACCTACACAGTAGGTTAATGGAACACCTATAAAAAAACTACTTTCCTGGCCAATACCACGAAGGGCTTTTAATGATATCCAACAGCTGTAGGATATAATTTAACTCTCTTCGTGGTATTAGCCAGGAGAGTAGTTACTCCCTGACAGATGTTAGTCCATCAATCTACTCTGTACCTAATTTGAGACTGGCCTGAATGAATTGTTCATGATTCATTAAGAGTGCTCACTTGATAATTATGATTCCAGATTTTTTCATTAAACTGCCGTAGACAACAATTTAGATGAGGCATAACTTTTGAGGAGACATATAACAATCAACTTTTTAGTGTGTGTTTCTACTTCATAAACGAGCAAAGTGAGAGTCCTTATTCCCACACCCAATTTATCAATAGATTTTCTGATTCATTATATGGTAATATAGAAATAATTCAACAACTGAAATCTTAGATGTGATTTTTCTGAAACAGATCTCAGGATTTCTGAGTGATGGCAACTATGTACTGCAGTGGAGCTGATATCTATGACGAGACTAGATAATATTTGAAGTAATATAAAGGAAATTTTGGTGATAAGAACGTATTTTTACACAAGAAACTGTGAAACTAAAAATATACATTCTCTTCCCTTTCAAAAAATAAAAACTCGTGAGTTGAGCATTTGCATTGAATGTGATTCAGGATGGAATAAATATAAAACGTATATTCTTATTGTCAAGCAAAGCAGAACACTTCTTCAAATTTAGAAATGCTGACACTGTCGACTCATTTTGAATATATAATGTGGAGGCGTTGATTCGACGAGACTTGTTACAGATATAGCTTCTACGGAATACAGCTTTTGTTTTTCAGGTATCACACCTGTTCGGTGTCACGGTGTTGAAGGCGTCGACCTCAACCGAATCTCACCTGAATTCAGATAATTACCGAAACACAGAGTTATAATTTATGCATTACTAGCGACCCGTCCCGGCTTGGCAAGGATAAAAAAATGGTTATTGTGGGTTATCTCTGAAAGATAGACATATACAATAATGAACTTTTTTGCAGACCTGTTAAAGTCTACAATACTGTGGTACATTATTTTTTCAGATTGTGGTAGATAAGAAACCCAGAAAACTGCGGAACAAATATTTATCCACCACAAAATAATGAAATTCAAACAGTTATCGAATATATCTTTTAACAAGACCAATACAGAAGATTTACGGAAATGCTGTCTTCACCACTGTGCTAATGTTTGTTGTAGTTGAATTCGAGTTCATTTTTTTATAATATTCGAATATTCAAGGACTTTGCAGGAGTCCAGATGGAGTAAGTGTTTTCGAGAAGGCTTTTTGAAGAACGATCAACATAATTTTCTGAGTGAAACCATTTATGACGGCAATAGGAACAAATGATTCAAAATACATTACAATTGAAAATAATCAAGACTATTTTTTTTATCGAGTAGAATCATTATGCAAAATCTGAAATATATAAAAACTCAGATTATGAAATGGTGTCTTAAAAACAAATCTCAGGGGCTAGATGTATAACTGTCAGACTGGAAATAAAGTCAACTATCTTCAATATAAAATTTTAGGTAAATGTGGGTTCATTAATTCCACTTGACTGTGGTTCTCCCATTCTTTCAGCATATCGAAGAAATAACATTGATCTCAATAAAAACGAGAAACTATTCGATTGATTCTATAAAATGTTTTGGGGAAACTTCGCCACTTAGCAACATCGTTACCAAATGATGGAATTCCTCTCCTGAAACCATATCATACAACCCCTCTGTTTATACCATCCGCAACCAAGCAAACATGAAATAAATTCTGCCCCATTTCCGGAAAGAACAAGATGAACATTCGCTATTTTAATTAAAATTCAAGAGTTAATAAAGCAATAATTATCATTCACGCAGTACACAAAATGACTATTAAATTAAATTCAGCTTTGGCAGAGTGTTTACATTTTACTTTAATAAACTCTGCCCGAACTTTACACACAACTTCGTAATCAAATTATAATATTGATTAGGAAAGTTCCGAATATGCGTACCAACCCCGGAGACTCGACGAAGAATTATCGTATTACGAAAAAGTTCATCATAAAGCACTTGAAGTTTTCAGAAGGTTGGATCTCTCTTGTTCACTAACGATTTCATAAGTTCTGAGAGAAATCTGCCAATAAAGGTTGGTGAAATGGTGCTCCAAGCGGGAGTTCAGGAATTTTACGGGCGAATTGAATTAATTTCTGACGAAAAACAACAGGTAGGTGTTAGGAGAGAGATATCATTCACACGATATATAATTCAAATGTCTATCTCACTCGAACAGAGCAAAGTAGTCGATTTTGCATTTGATTGTATCTAACATCAGATAGAAGGCAATTAGTGTTCGACCAAACAACATTGCTAGTTGAAATATTAGGACATATTTATACAACATTAGAGACTGATTTTTATTCCTGAAACATTTTCTTATGAAAATCTGGTGATTACTCCAATTGATGTGATTTCTATGGCCTTTAATTTTGAAATATTTGCTGACAAAGTTATGATGATGCTGTAGGAAGTTCCATTTGAAATATCTAGTCTCTAAGAAATATTTTCAATAATAATCCAATTACTTCGAGGATCATTCTAATACGGAGTTTTGAGGAGATTTTCATGATTTCGGAAAAATAAGTAATTAGGCCTTATACAGGTAAGTTCTCAACTTCATTGTGTTATTGGTTCCTTATTCGGATATCGGAGGAAGTTCTTTCAATCTATTTTCATATTGATCACATAGGGAAATTGATTGGATGATGCTTCATAAATATTTCAGAATTGATTTAACCTTGCATTTGAATGGTATGGATTCATTCATCTGTAACATAACGCATTCTAACTCAAATAATTCTGATTTGTGGACATTGCAGAGTTGATGGAGCTTTCCTGCAAATATACATAACGGAAAAGAGCAACCTCACACATTTTGTGAGTATTGTAAGAGCGACATATTCTTGATCAGATCAGATATAACCTATTTGATTTTGCAGTGAAACATTTCACCCAACCATTTTTTATTCAGGTGATTTATGAAATTAAAGTGAAGAAGTGGATTTCAAAACATATCCACAAGAAGGAATCTTTTCATTTTCACTCAAATAATTCATTTTGGTGATTAAAAAAATCCGTTTAGGAATGATCCAATTTCAATATATGCTGTCACTGTTGGTTGTACTCTCATATGGAAATATCTAAAATAACAATTTGCAAACTCTCTTTGATCTTTCAGAAAAATGAGCAACCATTTCCTGAACAGGAACTAGCAACTTCAGTGTATGATTTGGTATACAAATTAAGAAATGAAAATCTTATTCGAATAGTCAAATTGGAATAAACAACTCACCTTCTTCATCACTTCCTATCATTGAATATCTTTCGAACCCGCTGAGATTCCTATGCGTCCCGAGACCAAAATCGTCCTTCGTCCATTGCAGTATTCCACTTTTTCCTATGACCCTACACGGCAACGTCACCTTCGATCCTACCACTGCGGTTTGATCTTGAGGTTCCATGGCGAATTTCTGTTCTCGTAGTACCTCTGCGAGGCTGATGAGGCAGAAACTTGATATTCGAAGGAGCAAGAGGAGAAATTTGTGGGACGAAGTCATTGCTGATTGTCTAATTCACACCTGAAACAATGAAAATACGTTTGAAAATTGCAATATGTGATAATAAATCTCATTATTTGACTAGCGATTGTCTCATATATCTATAGAGTTCGTGTTTCCTACTCAGCAAAGGGATAGATGGATGATAAATCTCGAATGCCTTGAGAGTAGGAATATACCTGTATACATCATCAGTGCGTAAAATATCACTTCGATGGAGACGTTTCATATATCTTTTATTGAAAGAGTACAGGGATGATTTTGAAGAAGAATTCCTGTGATGGGGTTAAGAGAGAGATTGGCCAAAAACATAACTCACGATGAAGACGAAGGTTGAACATACGAATGTCCTTATATAAATTTTCAGTTTCTCATCTCTTATCTTTTAACATTCACTTTTCGACTCATCACTCATCTATTCCAAGTTTTACATTACAAAATTCAGTTTTTTTAGTTCTGAATCTTTCCAGTTCAAAGTTGACACAATTTGGAGTAATGTAGTCATCAGCGACTATGTCATATCGAAATAGTTTTTGAATCCAAATAAATTTGACTCAAACCCGTCAACTGTATCGTATGAAATATTTGTTAGAATGAAAAAAGAGTGTTTCTAAAATTTTGGATGTGATGTTACAAAATTTTTCAACCAAAAAAATTCAATAATTTTTTTTAAGAACGAATATAGTTCTCACCGGGTCGAGTGAATGAATTCAACTTTGATAATAGGCCGAAACCTGCAATTTCTTTCGATAGTTTTTTATAGTGAACGAAAAAAAAAACCACATACGGCTCTCCCGAACATTAGTCATGGATAAAGTATAGTATTCTAATCGCGTATAGCTATTATTTTGTCGGTGATTTGGTCAACTTCACCTCGTGAATAATAGCCATCATTATATGCTCGTTGGATAATATACTATTATTTACGACTAATATATAATGTAAGTATTATACTTATGGTTTCTGCAGTATGATGCCATATGTTCTTCCCTTGGGAAATAATGGCGAGGGATTAATAGTATAAGTCTTTATTCACTCTTGTAGTTCTATCACAAAATTTCTCGAATTGAATATTACCATGGAAGCGATATAACCAAACTGTCAGTGTCAAACACGTAGGTAGTGTTTGTGTATTTATATTGAGATGAATGAAACTGAAGAATCATTTATTTATGATACATAAATCAGTCGTAAAAAAGTAGAGTGTACTACTCGCAATAATGACTATTATTGACTCGTGGTATATTCTATTATAAGAAGCTGGGATCCTAAAAAAAAACGCTACAGCCATCACGAACGTTAAGCAGATCTCAGAAACAACTTCGATCGGAGGAATATCCTTACCGCTCTTGGTACTCATACTATTTCACTTGATCGACATCTCTCCCGAATGAATCACTTTTCCATTTCAACGTACATCCTGACAGGAATGAGAATTCCAATTCTCCACCAGCAGTATTTCAAAATGCCGCGTCGCCAGGTTTTCAGGGATGTCACAAAATAATTGAAATTCTGGAGTCAATATATTCAGAATTGACAGTTTTAAGCTGCTCACGAGCAAGAAACCCTATCAACTATTCGGAAATCAAATTCAATGCACAAAAAAATTGAATTCACGATTTATGACTGAGCGACAGCTTATGCATGCACGGTTGAAGTATCATAGGCGTGCGATAAAAATTGTTCAGTTCTATTTTGGACTTTATCGAGTACATTTTTCTTAACTTTTTGAAGAAATTCAGCATTGTGCAGTCAAGCTAGCGTGAGTCACAATTTGATGTTTCTGCATGAGTGTTGAAAAATATGTAAAGAACCTTCAAAAGCAAAAAATCGCTGAATAAATGATTTTTTTGACTGTTTTTGCTGCTATCAGTGGCGGATCCAGGATCAGGTCGAGGGGGGGTCTATAACTCAAAATTTATATATATATATATATATATATATATATATATATATATATATATATATATATATATATATATATATATAACAGAAAATTATGAGCTACCGTATAGCAACAACTACTCAAGATCCAAAAAAAAAGAGGTGAAGTAGATTAGAAACTTTACTTTTTTTAAATCGAATCGAGTTGATTTAACCTAATCAACAGCATATTCTACTCATACATAGTATATTCAAATCGTTACCGGCATACACAATACTCATCACAGATGTAACAAGTCTAATTTTTCATATACTGCGCCAAAAAGGATCCAATGGCAGCACTGTCAGAAATTTATCGAAATGTTCCTCGATAAGCCTGACAAGTGTCAATTTTCTTTAAAGTGTCATAGAGAAAAATTGCAATTTGATAGTTGAAAAAAAGTATTTTATTTTGAACCTACAATATGAAGAGGACTCTATTTTCATATTTTACTCGGCTTGATCCAGCGTCTGAACCGACTGAACAAAAAAAAAGGGAAGAACAATCGGTGAGTCCAAAAATTTCAAGCAAAATTTGTTAATTTGGGAAACATTCAATCCTGATCTTGTTTGTACTATTTTTAATTCTTGAGAATTATTTTTTTAGGAATTGGAGGATTATTGAATTGAATAAATTGATGAAATTGTTAAAAAATGAGATTTCACCAATGTTCAAATGTAGCCTGCTCTTTAGTTTTCAATGGAATGTAATAATAATTATTGAAGTTCTTCAATTTTAAAGCAAAAAAAAGTATTCCATTTTATTTTTTGTCTTGCTTATGTGACATTTTCTCGTTCCCTAACAAAATTTGGAAATTAGGAGCCGATAAAAATTGAAAAAAAAAATCTTTTATTTTCCCAATGGGGGGGGGGGTCCGGACCCGAAAACCCCCCCCGTGGATCCGCCACTGCTTGCTATTGACAAGTACAATCATTTGTTTTGAATAATACTACTTTTCTTTGAGTTTGAAGGCCGCCGTTCTCTGGAATTTTTTCCTGACGTTTCGCTAGCGCGAATGGCTAGCTTCTTCAGAGGCTCACTCATCTTGACTATTATTCCGATGACTCAGTTATCTGAAGAAGCTAGCTACTCGCACTAGCGAAACGTCAGGAAGAAATTCCAAAGAACGACGGCTCTCCAACCCGAAGAAAAGTAGTAATACTGAGAACCTCGGCCGCGAAGGCCATTTTGTTTTGAATATTCATTCCATGACGAAGAGTAACTCTTGCCAAAGGCTTCTAGTCTGCCTCTTAGTTTACAGGAAACAAAACAATATTTCACCTACTCCCTACTCAAAGTGTGTTCAACTTCTGTAGAATCTGTACATCAAATTTTCAAATAAGCGATTTCAAGTGGATTTTTGAGGATTTCATAATGTATACATGAATTTCTTTATATTATTAGGAATTTCAATTACCTACCATGATATCTTACTTATATCAATTGTACTTTATGAGAGTTTCGCTTTGTGTATTTTATTAGGGGTTTCATGATTTCACATAGGATTTCTGAATTCTGTGAAGAATTCGAAGATTCACAGTGAGATTTCAGGATATATACTCGAATTTCTGAATTTCCAATTGGATTTGTGGATTCCATAAGAAATTTCGAATCCTGAAAGTTCAGGATTTACATCAGTATTTGAGGATTTCTAATTAGGTTTGTGGATTTCATTGATGATTTTCGGAATTTGTATAGCGATTTCAGAATCTCAGGTTGGATTTCTGGAACCTGACTTGGATTTGTGAGATTTTTGGAAATTCTGTATCCTAAAGAACACTCCTCGCCCAAAGAAGTTGAAACATTTCTTCTAGTAACTCATAAATTGATCAACTGAGATCATTTTATCATTGTGTTAGCTTGAAACAAGGTTCAAAAAGCCAATTTGTTGTATCCAATAAACCACTAGACGAATTAAGATCTTCACTGAATTAATGGGGGTTGAAAGTGTACAAGTAAAATTCCTGCAAAATATAACAGTTAATATCTCAAATAATAACGTCAAACCATCAACTTACGATTGCTGCTTGGTATGCAAGCGATTGATTTTTTGCTTTTGTTTGAATACAAAGGGTCAACAAATTAACATACAAATGGACAATTCAACTATGTAACGGAGCAACATCTTCATCGCATAAACGATAGGAGGATTCTGCAATTTTAATGATTCTCCTGGAGACTGTTTGTATCCTTAATAAATTTATTTTATTCAATCATCGTCTCTATGAATGCAAGTAATTTGATGCCTAGATGCCATAAGAAAGAAAGTCAATATCCATGGCTATTTAGAAAGTTATCAGTTTCGAATGTACGCCAATGCCATTTTTTATTTTCCATATTGACACCTGATTTACGAGCACTCTCACAATTCAGTTGCTCTCTTGACACCGACTAAATAAACTTGATGACACAGAACACATCATTCTAACCATGCAGACTTTATTAAAACAGATATTTGATGTCAGCCCGTGAGCGAGTGTAGCGCGCACTCCTCTTTTATTTTCATCAACTTTTATATTTGTGACACGGGAGACAACTCACATTTCTGACGAGATGAATTAATTCTCTTTCACGTGTCTAGGCTCCTCGTTCGTGAAGGTGGATTCGATTAGATTTTTCCATTAGGAAAACCGTGTTTTCGGCACGAATTCATCGGAAGCAGTGCTGCTACCGACCCACATAAATCTATACAAACATGGGCAGAGTATGACCAACATTTCGGATCCGATTCAGGAGGTTCTGAAAATGGGTATCAGTTCTTAGAATTGGATCACTGATTTTATCGAGTATGTAGCATGCCAGGCTAGGATATGAAATTAAAAAAGCTGAATGAATATGAAACACAGTGACAAGATCAGAATTTTTATCATTCGCATAAGTTATCGGTAATATCATCTGCAGACCAGCAGAATTACCATCCGATAACGTTTCTGTGAAAACTCCAAAACGGAAGTCTATCAAATCTGATTGATTAAATGCATTTCCTGGTTATTCTCTAGCAGATTGGTTAGAGTATTTTTATCGTGATGCGTATACGTATTCCTTCTTAGGGATACATTGTTTCTTGAATTAGTTGATTTCTCAGTCAAATGAATTCAGGATTTAAATTTATTCGAATACAGTTCATGATCACTAATTGTTATGGGGACCTCCATTCAAGGGAGAAGACAATCAGAAATTTGTTACCTCCAAGATTAGAAGGGGCTAGAGAATTCCTTCTAGGTTCACGCAAAATATAATTCCTCTTCCGTTAACTGGAAAGACGAATATCAAAATAGCAATTTTCAATAATAGAGTGTTTCAAACCATCGCAATTATTGTTATTATCGAATATATCAAATTATTCCAGGTCCTCAGAACGGTTGATGATGAATTATCTATTAGGTATTGGCAATGACGACACTCACCAACAAGAGAAATTTCAATAATAATGAACATTAATATTATAAACGAGACTTCGAACTGGTCAGGCTTGATACCTGTGCGTATAAACATTCGCTTGGAACAATTATCAGGAGTATACCAGGGAAGCGAAGAGGAAAAATGGAAATTCTTCATGTAAATTCATTCCAGTTTTATAGTTTTCCTTTTTCGTTGAAAGAAAAGTTCCATTTCAGGAAGTTCCTTTTTTATATCAAGAATGAGAACAAAAACTTGAACGAATTCCAGGATTTTGTGATGAAGTCGCGACCAATCTCTTGAGGAATTTCATTATGTTGTAGGAAACGTTCTCATGAATACCGGCGAAGTTCACATTCAGGACTTCGTGGTCTCCTCTAGAATGACACTATCCATGTAATTCATGAATCATAATTTCAATAATATCCATCAGATGGGAAAACAATATATTACATTTTATTTGAATGCGGTTGACAATGTTCCATGCTGAATAGTAAAGGTTCGGACTTCTATTTACTATATTATCAACTCTATTGAAACCTGTTGCTAAGAATGAAAGGATAAAATGAAAATCAAGTGAGAAATTCAAATCCCAAACGGAAGGTTGAAATCGATTTTGGTCAATAATGAAATCAAGGATTGATTGATCGAAGGAAATAATGTTGTTACAAAAAATCGAGTTATCGAATATGGAATATAAGTCGAAGAAATTTTTAATGAAGAAATAAATGAAATGATTTTGTGACAAAAAACTGAGGTGACAAATGTGAAACACGAGTGGAAAAATGTAAAATAAATGAAATATTATGAATAAATGTTGAAATCAAGTTTCAAGTTGAGTGCATCCACGACTTTTAGATTGCTGGTTTCCACGATCGTCTTCAGGTGATGACAGTCAGAATAGAAAATGGAAGTGCGAACCATTACCATTCATTACATTTTATGAGTGACTGACTCAAAACTTCAATACCATAAGAATCATATTACTGGTGTGAACCATGAAGAGGAATAAACTGAGTTACAGGTTCTTCTGTGAAAATGAAACTGTTGAGGCATCGAAATCATTTTACGCAATAAGCAATCCATTACTTCCAAAAAGTCAATCGATATGACCTGAAACTATTCAATTCCCTTTTTGAAGGTGAAAAAGCATTAAGTTTCAGTTGATTCTTGTGATATGCTTATTCGCTTGGCAGATCTAAGGAAACATGCATGGGTCTGAACTGTCCCGAAAAATGTTTGATTTTTACAATTTCCAAACTGTTTCAGCTGAAAAAATACGCCTCGTACATCAGAAGCAAAGGGCATGAATGGCCAGTGATGCAAAGACCAAATACGTATCTATTGGTTTGTGGAACAATTTCTCTTGACTGCTTCGCGAATCAAAACCATAACTCATACCCACCCGCCACTATCGACTGGGGCAGTAACATTCGTCACAGTCAAAACAATTCTTGTCGAGCGGTTACTGTTATTGGAAGAGGTGCACTCGCCACCTCTAGGAAGCGATGCATATTTCATCGAGCTCCGCGACAGAATATCTCGATTTAGCACCGCAGGAGCGTAGTCGGTGTTTGTTAAATAGACTGCAGGAATTCGATTGTCCCGAACTGATTAATTAATCAGAGGTGGCCGGTGAGGCATTAGCAGCGGCGGAATTCTTGAATAATTAAATATTCCTTCGGAGCAGACGGTTGTCGTGCTTCTTTTGGCGGAGACAGATTAATGCTGGCTGGAAAATGAATGGAAGAAAATGAGCAGAGGGATAGACATTTCCAGGGTTACGGTCTTGTTTACAATTCAGATACCCATACTTCCGGGAAGTCCTTGCCGAGCTAGTGATGAACAGTTAATTGGGATAAGATTCGATTTGGGAACTAGGCAAACAGCAATGTTTTATAAAAATACTTTTCGGGAAATGGTAGGGCGTGTTTGGTGGCTATCAATGGAAGTGTATGAAAGCACCATTCGTTAAGGCAATTGCAATGAATTCGATGGAACGGAAACGATTGACCACCTATAAGAGATATTTCTGATAGAAATTTTGAGGTTCCGTGTACATCCAGTCCAAAATATCTTGTAACCAATACCGGAACCTTTCTGTCTCTCACAAAACTCCAGGAAAAATGTAAACTGATCAATCAAGTCGTCACTAGATAGAGTACCAGGGAGAAACGGGAAAAAAGCTTTTTACTATTTCAGCGGAGGAAGTTAAGCAGCTTCTAGGGTTCGATATAAAAGACCTCCAATGCTTTTGATCGGAAGGCTTGAATTTCTTGCAGGGGTGATACTTTTACATCATGGAACTAGTCCCCAGGTAAATAATCGCTCAGATATATTCAAGACACGTACTTTGACGGTTGTTATGCTATGAAACTAATATGTTCTATATACCTCAGTTGAAAAAAATAGCACCCTGACGTCAGATCTGACAAGCCCTCAATATAATAGAGACCTAACAGAACGTTAATTATTTTCAATATGTGATAAGACACCAAGTTACTGTGATTCTAACTGATAACGTTGGGATGTTCCATCCATAATCTTGGATATTAAAATTTATGTAGCAGCTGCTACAGATAACAAGGTTGATTTATTGTTCGAAAGTATATAATCTAATCGACATATTATGAAGAACTGTACTGTACAAATTATATTCGAGAATATATGGAATGTGAATTTTACCCTTTCTTGTGATGTTCTGGAGATGTTATCAGGCTTGTGAGTTTAACAAACAGGACGGATAACTCTTCTCTGCAATCTGGCAATTTACTCGTATGTTGTGGTACCAAAATTAACTCAATCAAAAATGGTTTGCCGTAAACAACTGACGCCTTCCTACAAAGTCAAATTTCAGAAACGTGTGGATCCAGTACGGTAGTTTCGTGGCGAGGAATCGAACCCCGTCTCCCACAAGACACTACGGAGAGAAATCTAGAAACCGTCTCCTTATATAAGTCGAATCAACTGAGATTTTTGCACATGATTCAAAACAAAGATTTCAGGAAATCAGTCCCGGAAAGCGGTCTTCCAATGAGAGGAAATTTTAAAATTTTCATGCTATGTTCATGTTCTATTTCAGATGATTTCCGATGAACAGATGAGCGTGAGAGTCTGAGTGTAACTACGATTGAATGGTTGAAAAAGTTATATTGCTATGCATCTAGTTCCCGCTGTTTTCCAAATCCAAACGAACAGAAGTAATTTCCATCGCTTCTCGCAAGAGTGGTTTTAAGACACTATTGCAAGAAAATAAATAAGCCGAAACTGAATACTCAGTTCTTTCTCCTGCAAACGGCATACAATTCACGTGTAATCCAGATAATCTTCCGCGGGCTTAAAGTCTTTCAACTTTACGTATTAAAAATAAACGCTAGCTTCTAGGCGGCACCGGATGCGGATCCTAGGAAGGGGCTAAGGGACCGAAACTCAGAACGGAAGCTTGCTCCGGAACCATATCTTCGACAAACAAACGATAAAAGCAAATGTGTGTCGTTAATTGGCCGGATTACTGCTAATTGTTTACCGACAGACTTACCGGTGTATACTGTTACGGTGGGCTGACAGTCACATCAGACGGGTTTACTTCAAACGATTCTTTGAAAGAGTTGCCTTATCGAAAGTGGCAGTTAATGCGCCTTTCAGTGTTTGCGGAACACTCAGTAAGCGAACACCTGCTTGAGGAAAAAGTGAAGAGAGTATTCTAACTGCAGAATCGATTGGAAAAGGCGTAGAACAAAGGAAAATTTTCAATGAATATCGAGTCAGGTGGTGCATGAGATATCTAGGGCGACGGCTCATATTCCATTTGATTTTATCCATGGTCAGGGCAGACAATTTCTGTCCATATCTAATTGTTAGTTACCCTGATACCAATCTTGGTGAGTGGGATTTTCCGATCGAACACAACAATCGACCCGAGAGCATTGTGGGTTTTTCTATAGCGCTTTTCCCCCAAGAACCATCTGACTCTTCCAGGCACAAGGCTCTGCCTCCTTAGGCGCACTCGTAAGAGTGACAAGGAAACACTTTTATTTTTTCCAGTTGAAAATTCATTTGTGATCATGAAAAGAATGATCGAAATACTGAGAATGGCATCATTAACGTGTCGACCTAAATTTATCAAAAATATATCGGCAACCGGATATAATGATTGTCAGCTTGACGCTTATGTACTTTCAATACATTCGATGTTAGTTATTTTTTTTGCTAACATTCATTTATCCATTTCGAATATAGAATACATCACATAATCTTGTCTCCATCTGAAGTTGACAATCAGCCGTATGGTTTGATCAAAGTAAGAAGTAGGGTGAGGCTATCTTGTTCAGGGCTCTTTAATTGGTCTATCATTTGATATGAGGAGATCTACTTACAACATAATCATCAACACGGTAAAATAGAATAATTTCAGCTGAAAGAAAATGAAAGCTGGAAAATGGTTTACTGAAAGTAATGATGGTATTCTGAGAAGGATAAGTTGAGAAACATTTTCAAATTCTATCGGAAAATATATCTATACTGCAAGGGACAAGTTATTTTAAATACCAAAGAACTCACCTTAAAACTATATTTTAAGCGGTTAAAGTCAATCTGCCAGGTTGATATTGCTAAGATATACAGATTTTAATACTTCGATTCTGCAGTACACTTCATTTCTTGTTCTCACGCAAAATATGTTGACTGACTCCAAATGTTCAATTGGCACAAACTATTGGAATATTTCCAAACCTTGAGCCATCCATTCCGTTTTAATCTCTGTTCGAATAAGATCAATATAATGTTCGCTTCTTCATGTTTTCCATTGACAATTCAACACGAATCTAGTACATTCAACATCATGATGAGTGAGCTAGACAGAGAGGTATTGAAAAATTTCAAATAGACAGGCCTGAGTTGAATTGAGTTGTTTCAGTGAAAAATCATAAAAACTATCCTAAATATCTGAAGACCAAATTTTGAAATTGGAGACAGATGAGTCATTGGTGGCGTATTGCAAGGTTGGCATTCTCAGACTGCAACAGTATTCATATCAAGATGAGTTTTTCTATTATCAGGTAAGAACATTTATAGATGATGCGTTGTCGTTATGCACAATGCTTTTTCATATATTGTCCGAATTCGTGATGAACCGATTATCACAAATATTAACTGATATCATCATTATAACAGGCAATTTTTTATATGCCGCAGTTTTTATAATATTGATGATTTCATTGCAACACAATTTCCCAAATAGATTTTAATCGTTCTGAAATGCCCGGGCAAACACCTGAAAATATTTTCTGAATGATCCTGCATATAATACTAAACATGGTCAAATGAATCTATATGCGTGAGAATAGATTTTACCAACTGAGTAATACATCTATTTCAGAAATAGTTTCTGACGAGGTCAGTCAATTTACTGAAATAGTACTTTTTTGGGTTTTGATTCCCTACGTCACACGTGTGACAATATTCGCACCCATTATTATTTCAACTCCTGACCTTCGTCATGGAATCGCCCCAATCAGATAATCTGTCATTCCTAAATTGCTTTTTCAGACAACACGAGAACCAAAACTGTCAAAAGTAACATTCTGATCAGTCCCACTACAACACAACTGAATGTCAGCCAGAGAAAAATATCAAACATACACACGAAAAGCTTTTATCACCTGCCTGTGAAATGTTAAATATTTATATTCAGAATCGAGATCCTCACTTACAAGATGTCGAGCTATTTACATAATGGAGTATGGCGGAGAAAAACAAGACTCACAAGGCGGTATTGAACACATCAGAGAGCTGAGAACTATGTATATTGAGAATGAAAATTATTGTTCGTCTTTACACTTGTAGATGCCCCTCTGAACGGAAAAAAAGGGTAACATCAAATGTAGAGGAAGCTTTCACCAAAAGGGGATTTATTCTGCAGATATTTAACCAATGAGATAGTTACTTGGCATCTATAGACTCTTTCTTATTTCCTCTTCTACGAAATGTATTTGAAATGGAATTGTTGACTGCCAGAATGGAATGGCTGTGGAAAGTATTACTAATGAATTGATCGGAAAATTCCTAGCATATTCATTCGATATTCAATGGATTTTGCGAACATCACAAGAACGAAAGAGAACATATATGCATTGATGCTCGCCTCGAATTTGTTGTAACTGCCAGAAAAACTATCTGTAGCGATAAGTTCCAAAGCTCTGCCGAAATTAGTTCAACAACAACAATTCGATCGAAGTTGAATTGATGGTTTATGACTAATTTTAGATATATAGATATTGAATATTAAAAAATATCAGTAAACCAGCTTCAGATTCAATAAGTTATGGAACCGTTATTCTTGTGGAAGATTAATTATCAGTGGAATCCATAATGGACAGAGACCTCTGTCGATTCCAAAGCATTTGATTCGATTGACCAATATTATTATGACCAAGTATTGAATCTATACCCAGTTCTTGATAATTGTTACGTCACAACCGTCTTCACCTCATTCGATTAGAAATTCACTTGAAATACCGAAACTATGTAAATCATTGTTCTTACAGTCAGTTCGACGCTGACGTCGACGTAGGTTACGAGAATGCTGAGCAGAATTCCATACCACTTGGATATTACTGCCCATGTGAATCTGGGACCAAAATACCAACGATTTCTCACGCTGCACACCTGACATATATCGAGAATAACTGACGAACAATTATTGGAGATTGAATGTAGAATACTTTTTTTTTTGAGGTTTATTTAATGTATTCGATAGGACCCATGTTCGAGTACCTAGTCATTTCTTTGATGAATTATTTTGTATTGAAATAGACCTCTATCCAGACAGAGAAAGTTTGTGCGAATTTTTTTCTCAAAGTACGTAGTAGTGGGAAGGTTCTGATTCTCAAACCAATTGAACTCTGGTTGCGCTCACTTGAAAGATATGTATTGAAGGACTTGATACATTGGGCTGATGGAAAGGCCATCAAACGTTTCATCAAGCTTCAAGCTAGTGATAGAAAACAGGAATTGAGGACCCTTTCAATCTACTGATGAAGAACTGAACTCTCACATAATTCCTCGAGAGTCATTCCGATGGTACTGCCGAATACTCGGCTAAAGGAAAAGTCACCAAACCCAAATAAACTTTACAATGAATCGACTCCGGAGGCACAATATAGAGAACACCGTTGACATCGAAAAAGTGATTCTCCGTTACACATCACGAAACCTGAAGAGAACCGACAAACCGAATTAGATCTCATAAAAGACGACTTCAAAGGACTTTGTTTTGAAAAAACGGACCTACGTGACGGCGGCGGTTGTTATATTGAATGAAAGAATCCATATCGCTCTGTCTGACACGGCCTATCGCAGGTAGCAATCTGTTTTATACGAGCGATTATATGGTGAAGAGGGACGAGGATAAAAGTCTTCGTCACGTCGCGTCGACTTGAATGTGACGAATTGACGGTCTTTGTGCTAACAGCGTTAATTACTTGAGACATCGCCATCGGACAACGAAGGTCTACGGCGACAAACTTGTTGCTTGCTCTTTGGGCCGATCTTTGGCTCTTGCACATATAGTCTGGGCGCTTGGGGAAATGATTCACGTGCGAGATTGCATAATTTATTGATTCTGAGATTCTACGCGTTTGAGGATCTATTCTCACGTGGATTTTGACCCATCAGATCTCGAAATGATTGACGGTCTGGACGAGTTGATAATAGTACTGTGATAACCATAATATGACAGTTGTATACGCTTTTTCTTTACACCCGAAAAATTATTAAACACGATAACAGTAATAACCCTGGGTATTACCATAGATATAAACTATAAACATTCTTTTATATTCACATTGAATATGGTAATTGTACTGATTCCGATTTTATAAAAATATTAATATCATCCATAAAGCAATTTCGATGGAGACTGCTTTGAAAAGTTTTTGCTATATCAAATTTATTTCGTGGGGAACGGGAAGCTGGCTGAGAAATTTTTCACGTCCGTAACTCAAAAATTACTTTTATTTTTATGAAACGGAAATATGATTGTGAATATCTCGAAAATCATCTAATGTTCGAAAAAGATCGATAGAAACAGGACAGAAAGGATGGGAATCCGCATTGTTATAAGTTCCTGAAATACTTACATACAGATAACATTTTTTTCGATGAAGAATAAATGAAATATTGCATCGTTTACAATACCCACTGAATGATAATTACTCTGAACATTTTCTGCTCGGGTAGAAATCCAATATAATCAGTCAATTTGAAGTCATCTGATCGAACATAACCAATCAGAACAAAATTATACTGAATATTTCCCTCATATATAAAATGTCCCATAAGAGCAATGAAATTATCGAAAACTTACAGCGGTAATTGCATTGTATCGAAAACTTACCTCGGTAATTGCATTGTATCAAGTCACCATAACAACACATTTGAAACCGTATCGCTAGACGTCAGTAAACAACACAAATAAATGTCAGATAGACTTCAAAAATAGAAAAACATTTCGCGTTTTGGTGGGTGCTCCATACAATCTATAGAGGAAAGTATAAATGAACAAAAAATAACATTTCCTTGAGAATTTCTTTATTCGTGAAATATTCCAATGAGTTACATTCGTGCATAAAAATGACCAGATAATTTTGCATTCAAGCGTGATATTTTATACAAATTGAATTCGGTTATTTTTATATTTTGTAAAAGACTTTCGCCAAAATATGAAAATAAAATTGCAATTTTTAGATATCACGCTTTCTTGCAAAATTATCGGTAATTTTTATGCACTCGTGAAATTATAACCGAAAAGATCTCATGGGCTCTTTTAACTTCATTTTGTTATTGCCATAGATACATACAAATTGATTTATTTCGATTTTGACGATTCATATATTTGATATTTCAAAATGTCACCATTTTGTTGTAATACTATCTGGAATAAATGAACTTATAGAATCAAGTATACCAAAAACTTTAGTTTACAGTCAAGAATTTCTATGGAAAGCATTTATGAACTTTTGCAATGATAGAAAGTATCATTTAGATGGAAATCGGGAAGCGAAAGAATTGGCGTAATTTCATAGGATTGCGTTGTGAATATGAGAACAAAAGATGGTAGAGAGTTTACGGTTAAAACCATGTGAAACTCAGCAAGATGAATTGGTTTTTCTCTTAATCTCTATCAAAAAAATTCTAGTATATTCATTAACATTCCAGACAGTGTCGAAATCTTCAGCTTCGAACTCAAGAGTTTCACATCGAAAGAGTCGTTTCAGAATTCTCCTTTCAGTGCTGTGATATAATTTCTCGTATAATTTTCTAATCCCATTTCTCCTCGGCATTACCGCCTGGTTGAAAATTCCATTTCGGGAAATACCGTTTGAAATCTGTCTCAAATCCGTACTCCACTCCTCCTCTCAGCATCTCCAGTTTCAAAGGAAATCAAAATCATACCTAATCATCCGAAAGTGCTATCTTGTAGTACAAAGCGAGAACGGTGGTTTTGTTCGTTCCTTGCCTCTTAACACCGTGTAGCTGTCATGTCTAAGGCAGTTTAAGATACTGCAAGGACTCGGTATGCATTTCTAATAGCACTGCTGCATTTGTTCTCTGAAGAGGTTGGCGGAGAGCAAGGCTTAAGTTCTCAAATCGAATTGAATCAATTACCGGGAGCGGTATGGACAAAATAATTCACAGACAGCATCTGCTGGAATTCGGAAGTAGCCAATTAATCTCAAGAAATTGAAAGAAATTCATCGCACACCTTTCTACTTGAATGTATATGCAAAAATAAAATTTTGTTTCCAATATAGATTGACACTAAACAATTCTATCTCAGTTTTATGTTATCATGTATGAAGCTCTCCTTCCAAACGTACATGAATTTGCAGGAAAAAATGACACGTGCTTTGTTAGTTATACTCCACCCACCTTGTTTGATTTTCTGGAATATTATGTGTCAGCTATTCATTCCTTGTATTTCCATAGTCGCCGTTCTAGTTCCATTCATACACATATTGTTGTCGTAGAAAGTCTTCTTCCACTTGACTTTTTTAGGAAAAATATGAAGCAGCATAACAAAGTGCACGTTGAAGGCGTCATTTCAGTACATGCGATGCAAAATAATTTTGTGACATCACTTTTTGTCGGTATACAGTTTTTCAATTCGGAATGTACTTGAAACGATGCCTTTCCAGGCCAATTATGTCTGACGTTGATGTCTTTCGCCAAAGTACTACGAAACATGGTCGAGGTTTATTGAACTTTTTCTGGTGATATTTTCACAGAAAACTGCGTATCTGCTTTTCTAATGTTAGGTTATATCAACTGAAGGTGAATTGAAAATTGATCCTAATGAGTACTAGACACAAGTAAAATTTTGTTTTTCGTTTCGAAGGTCAGAAAATATATTTCAATGATGAAAGCAAGTATATTTCTGATATCCTCAAACCCACTCATCAATATCCACAGTATTTCTAGGAACTATATTCAAATTTCATTACTATTCGAATCAATTTTGAATGCATAATTCTTTTCCTTCATATTGAAATTTCCGAAAAGTCATATCGAAAACTCGAGAAGCCCGCTGGAAACGTTGTTGTAATCGAGCAAAAAGATTTATCTTCCTCCACGTTTTTGTTTCGTTTTATTTTTTCCCTGAGGCATTTAAAAGTCGATTTGTCACTTTGGTATATCCACCATCGGAGTAAAAACACACTTCCTCCTTCGGGGAAACATATTTTTTGTTTTGGAAGTAAACTTATCTCGCGGATACACGTTAGCTCCTGTTTCATATCTTGTTTGAAGGCTGATTCAAATAAGACTTTTTTCTTGTACATTCATCCGAACTGAGATGTTTATGTCACACTTGATAGAATATCACTCCAAGAAAGAATTTCGGATTCGTTCAGGGATTTGGGAAACTCATCGTAGTGGCAAAACCTATACTTTTCATTTACGTCACAACACGTACCGATACTTTAAAATTCTCCAGAACAAATGACAATTATTGTCAATCTGACCCGAATATGAATGGCAGATAGCCAAACATTCCGCAAATCGTAGGTACTAAAATAGAACACAAAATGGAGATAAATTCCGCTCATAGCGCAAGGCAGTAAATCAGATTTCAATCAGGATAACACTTTATTGTTTCAGCTGATTGATTTTGGTGTTTTCAACTTGTTATTCTTCGGAATCGACGGCGTGCCCATCCGTTCATAAAATTTGTGTTAATGACGCCTGTTCATGAAATTGTGTTATGACTACTGTACATCAATAGGGATTCTGCGCAATTGATTGAGTGCCTACTCACTACCGAGAGGTTTCGGGTTCAATTCCCCAATGGGGCACATATTTTTCCCTCGAGAATTTCTCCTTTATATTGAAAAACTAATTTGCTTTTGAGGCATGGCCTATTTTATAATTTTCTTTATACACTCACGAGTGCAACCAGAAGGCAGAGCTCTGTGCGGGCAAGGGCCGGCTAATGATCATGAGTGCCGAAGCGCTCTGGAACATCTTACAGATTTTTACAAGAGCGCATTTATTATTTCAACATTAGAGAAACCCACAAAAACACTCAGTGCTGTCGGGTCGGTTGGAGTATTCGAGCAAGATATCCAATTGGCAATCAAAAATTGCCTATCGCCCATGGCCTTATGATGTCTGTAGAGTGGAGACCTTAACTGCAGGCATTGCAACTAAGAAATAGAGACAGCTCGGATAACCTACTCTGGTTCCAGGACAATATGTCTTACATCCAGCAATCACCCTTATAGAAAACAAGACTGTTAGAATAATTGCCATGACATATACGCACGTAGAGCACCACGAGCTCAAGAGGCAGAAGTACTTTCCGCAAACTTGAAGGAAAGTCAGACGGATTCCACGGACAAAACCTCACCTCACTGTGGATCGTGCGGCTATGCATTCCTATTACTTTCGGAAATGAAATCAACACTGAAACTATTTTTAGTGCTATAAGTTTACCGTCTTATTTTGGGTAGACGAGAAGAATTGCAGACGACGCGACGGACGTACTATTTTTACCATTCTCATTGTCGCCTACGATACTCTCGATAACAACGTATTTATGAGCAGCCATTTGAAGTGATAAGGACGCCGGTTTAATGGGATGCCCTCATCTTGGGAACACTAGTCGTGTCCGATTGACTCACATGCTCACAGATTGTAAAAATAGAAGCGCTCTGTGCTTTATGCGTTTTGTGGGTTTATACTTCGCAGGAAATATCTGGCAATCTGTCAGCGTTCCGACAGTAATTTGATGGGTGACCATGCAGGGAAATACCTCGTCGAAAGCCCATACAACTGCAGCATATCACAGCTCGCATCCAATATATCAATGAGCACAAGATATATTGAGGATATGCCGTCCTTCGGAGGGGACGTAAAGCCGTCGGTTCCGAGTCCATGGATGTTGGGCTCGTTAAAGATCCCTACCTCTGGATAACCAGAGGGTTCGGCGAAATTTTCGGTTGGGGAAAGTGTGCTCACCAGCGTCGGTGATTGGCCTTGGTAGCGGAAATAGGCCGCGTTAAATAAAGGAAACAAAAAAGGAGTTTTTTTATTCTTTTTTGATCATCAAAGAATATCATAACCTAGTTAACAATTATAAGTATTTTTTTATCAGAATAAGGTGAATTCAATCAATATTCGAGTAATAATCAGGACATACTCCATCAATTATGGAGATTCTGTGTATTCAAAAAAACTTACATGAAATTAATCATTGGAACGTAGCTGTATTGATCTTTTTTTTTAAATAATTCTCATTGATGTCGAGAAGTTCATTTCCAAGAGAGCTAGAGAGGGGCCAGAGGAGGTACAACACTCTGATAAAAACTCGATATAGCTTTTGCTATTTTTTGTTGTTTTGTAGAATTCACTTGAACATTAGAAAAGAATTAATTTGAATAATTTATTCTTTCCTGGAAATCATATGTAAATAGTGAAAGTGAGAAACAGTATAAAATAAATAATTAATTTTCAATGGTTTTTAATTTTACTATTGAAATATATTGTTTCGAAGCAAAAAAAACGTAAATGGGTATTCAAGTCTGGGATGACAAGGTGAAATTCACGAATTCCTTGACGATATATAAAGAAATATCCAGTACTTCTGAAAATTAGTGAATATCATATTTCAGTACTTATCAACTCTGTGAAGCAGGACACTTTTCTTAGATATCAATTACCCTAACACCAAACTGATATTTTTGCACTCGACGCGCGTTTCGCTAACAAGGTTAGTATCTTCTGCAAAAATATCAGTTTGGTGTTAGGGTAATTGATCTCTAGGAAAAGTTTCAACTTTTACACCAAAGATTTCAATCTCATCGTTTATTTATCTGTGAAGCATTTAATGCCTCGGTATTCAGAAGAATTCTATGCTACACTCAAGCGAGAGAATGGTGGAAATTTCTTTTTTTCCTCAATTATGTTTGTATTTGGTTGAACCATTATGCTCCCGATATATTTTGTTGGAATGATTCCAACAACCTAGTCAATAACTATAACAAAATGGACCGATTAACTTTATCACTCGAATCAATTAAATGTCATTCGATTCAGAATTATATCATAACCACAATGAATGCGGTACAGTCTTCAATTTAACCATATATCAATAATTGATTTAGACAACGAACTTCTTTGGTGCAGATCATTGAGTCACTATGAAATAACATTCAACATAACCACAGAGTATTATAGTTGTGGTGAAAATTTTCATATGAGTGGAATCCATGAAAAAACTTGAATTAGGGCTCTTTCTTCAGTGTCGTCAGTACGTCCTATGTGAGTTCAGTAGTCAGTGAACGGAAAGAAAAACTCTCAAAAGATAAAGCGGAAATTGAATTCCGCTGCCATATGCAGGTCACTTCAAAACTTTTTCACATCAAGCCAGTCCACGGCACATCCGATGCCAAGACAAAGTAATCGAGCTGTCTAGAATAAACTGAATTAAAGATGGCACGATAGAGCTATTCTCTCACGGAATTCTAAACAGTATCGATTCGCCTACAAGAGAGAGGGAAACATTCAAAATCCGCACATTATTGCAGGCTTACCTGGCCTTTGTGTGTTCCCGGGCAGCATTTTTCCCGGTTCTGTAATATTGCCTCTAGGAAATTTGTTTGCTCTCACTCCGTATTTACTTTTGAAATCAAACAAAAGTTGGTCACCAGCTTACCACAGCCTGCTACTTACTCGCTGCTTTCTGGTGAACACACTGCGAAGTTTCGCTTTCATTATGTTTGTCCTGCAAATTGGGATGTGGTATTTGACTAAGTGAAAGAGACTATAAAACGGATAGGAAAAGTCCAACAACTTGAGGAATACACATGTGAAGACGAAGACAGTATTGATTCAGTTCGGACTGACTGCGAGAGATGAGGGTAGTGTTCATAATAATAATAACAATACCTTGGGAGAAAGAATCATGCTTATATTATTCAAAGATGTATAATTCATTCACAAAGGAGGAGAGAGTATATGCAGACCACCTACTCTTCTGCCTATGTGAATTTTTGTTGCTCAGTGTGTATACCGAGTATACGAAACTTGAATCAAATATATATCATTGAAATATTTTTTTTTATACAAACAGAAATATATATAATACAGAACAACAATTTTAGCAAAAGATTCTAGATACTAGTAAACAATAATTTATTCAGCAAATCGGTGACACCGTCAAACGCATGCCATACGGAATTGGAAAAACACTTTGTGTGATTTTCACTAGGCACTTTGAAAAAATTCAACACGTGTTTCACTTCACAATTGCTTTTTCAGACGTGGTACGGTAAACGTTTATTAGTCCTGAAATGCCAAGTGAAATAACGGAAAATAACAAATCGTGAAATCGCCAAATGTGTGACGACAGACTGTGAAAAATATTATCACTGTAGTGCAATCACGTTACAGATAGAGTGCTTATAAACCAATACACGTGATGGGTCGAGTAGATCAGGACAGCACTTAGAACTACTGAAAAGAGGTATTCGGCGTTTCCATTGAATTCATCAACAAAATCCGCAATTTTCGATCGACTTCCTTGATTCTTTTGGGTCGGAGAAAGTCACGAACAATACTAATATACTGGCTTAACAAACGGCTGGATGACTGGCTACTTTCGTAAGAATATAATTAACAAAATTTTCGGGATTCTCATGCACTTCATCTTTGTATACGTTGAAATCATATTCGTCTAGATATCACCCAACTGCCTTATCTTTATTCCTTTTCAAAGACTATTAGCATTTGATGCGTTGGTTACACGCACTCTATCTTTAACGTAAATAGACTATAGTGCCATGCCTTTCTAAATGTATGGTGTAAATATAAAGTGCTCAAATTATTGTTCGGGATTCAAAAACTCAGATAGATCAGATGACTACTTCTCTGACCTCTGAACTATTCATAACACAAGATCCAAAATTCGAAAACAAGAATTGCCAATATTGCTTATTACTAAACACAGATCGGTGTCTTCTGTTGAACTGAAGATATCAGAAGATAATGACGACAAAGATGAATAGCTCCCACAGTATATATTCATATGTTTATTCATTGTCCAGTGCATTGTTTTCATGTTGTTAAAAAAAAATGATGAATGTCAGTTGATGTCAATAAAAATAAGTTTTTGAGTTGGAAGTTATTCTGAATAAGAATAGTATTCATTTCCAAAAATACAGTACTCTGCTAACAGGTTATGGGCCCAGTTGTCCCAATTCATATAGTATAAATTCAGACAGGAGATTGTTAAAACTGTTAGCTGTTTTGGAAAATGGATGGGTCCAAATTTAGTATCACGAAACTGAATGGTAGCAATTATCAAATTTGGAAATATAAAGTGGAGCTGCTCTTGGTGAAGGAAGAACTATGGGGCACCATCAGAGATAACCCACCATCTCCGATAACTGATGCTTGGACAGTTAAAGATGGTAAAGCTCGAGCGACAATCGGTTTATTAATTGAAGATAACCAAGTGGTTCATGTAAGGAACTGTAAATCGGCGAAAGATGCTTGGGAAAATTTAAGAAAACAATATGAAAAGCCAACTCTCACTAATAAAGTTTTCCTTCTAAAAAGACTTTGTCGAATGTCAATGCCAGAAAATGGTGATATCGAAAAATACATATCTGATATGATGAATGTTGTCGATCAGCTAGTTGCACTAGGAGAAAATTCAGCAGAGAATTTACAAGTTGCATTATTACTCTGCAGTTTACCAGAATCTTACGAACATTTGGTGACAGCACTTGAAGGAAGACCTGAATGAGATTTGACTTCAGAAGTAGTGAAAGGAAAACTCGTCCAAGAATATTATGGAAGAGAAGAAAGCACCAGCTCTAATGGTGATGTAGCTTTGAAAGTGAATAAACATTATTCCAAAAATGACCTCAACAAAAATTACGCGAAAACTAAAACATAGTACTCTGCTAACATCTTCATCTCACTCTTTTCATGGGTTCCTTTTGGAACACGATCCTAAAACAAATGTATATTCATACGATAAGTGCAGTAAACGACTTAAAATCTGATTGATGTTATATGCTCTGATATTTCCGAATCAGCATTAAATCTGTTTTTATACTTTTCATTCCATGCTCCTAACATTATAATAGTAGAGTCTCATGATATCTCTCGGATAATATTTTATCCAAAGATCAAAAGATATGTATGGATATTCAGAAATTTTCCTAGCATTGCCTCCGGATATACCAATTAGGGAACTCAAGGTTTTACTTCTTGGAGCCTGTGTTTTTGCTGATATCTACTCTTTGATCTGTTCTCTTGAGAACTAATTAGTTCATATATTTGGGAGGGTATCTCAAGTTAACGCAACCGACCGCTATTGATCTTACCTTCTGAATGATTTATTATGACAGTTCTTGTTCTAATCGTTATATTGTGGTTTCTCGTGGAGTCAGTTGCTATCGTTCCAAGAAATACGACTACTGCAGTGAGATTTAACAGAAATGCTTGATGAGAGGGTGATTCAAAAATCTGATAATGGATCGTGCTTGATCATTACTGAAGTGAATGATAGTTGATATGTCGATATAAGCATTTGTGAGAGCGAGTTTTATTGTCAAAATCCACGTAGAATATTTATCTTTACCTTTCGGAAGAGTATATGTGAATGATGAAGTATGGAGTTTCATTTCAACAGAAGATTTCAAGAGTCTTGGTAGATAATATGATATCTTGTATATAGAGGTAAGGACAGCATACATTATCAGAACTGACTTGTAGTTAGATACCTGATCAATTGACAGATAATCATATGTGATTCATCGCTATCAGCATTGAAATTGAACTATTGGCTACGAATGAATTATAATTAGGTAGTTGATATAATCATAATATACCGAAGTAGAGAATTGGGCATTTTCATGGAGTTCATGAAGTTTGAGGAATGACAATTATTATTATAACTCTCTCAAATACCCGATAGAACTTTATGAAAATCGTGCACATATCATCAGTCATCCGGTAAATGAATTTTATTTAAAGTGTCCAATGAAGGGATGAATTTCGTGAGAAACATCGCTATCAGCATTGAAATTGAACTATTGGCTACGAATGAATTATGATTAGGTAGTTGATATAATCATAATATACCGAAGTAGAGAATTGGGTATTTTCATGGAGTTAATGAAGTTTTAGGAATGACAATCATTATTATAACTCTCTCAAATACCCGATAGAACTTTATGAAAAACGTACACATATCATCAGTCAGGATGAATTGAAATCATTAAACTATTTCATTTGTACTGAGACATTATTCTCAACTAACTGACTGGTTCTTTTCAGGGAATAAGTGATTTTAAAAAAGCACTCAGTATTCCCTCGTAGAAGCCAACCAGAAACCAAATTCAGCGACTTTTCGTTGCCGATTTTTTGAAACCTGAAAACTGTATATTGTATATGGATATATAATTGTTTCATCTACTTGCTGTCTCCATGATCATTCAGAATGAGATATAACGAAGGTACTTTTGATAAACCAGCAGAAATCACCGCACAAGATGGGAGTAGAGAAAGTAAAGTACCCAACTAGAGTATAAGGGTTGTTACAATTCACGCTCATGCGTAATAGGCTACTTATCGTCTTAACATAATATACTATTACCGAGCACGTTTGAAACTTTTGTCCTGTCATTGTTGACATGGTTTGTTGAATTTCATCATCGATTATTGTGGATTTGTCTGAGCTATTTTATATCTCATGATTTTTTTTCCACAATGCGGATAATCCATGAAAGAGTTGAAGGCTAGACTGCTTTCACAGACTTTCACAGTGACTGATTGCTTGGCTCACTTTACAGGTAGTATAATGTTCCTGTGTTCGATTTCGAAGTTTTCTGAAGTTACATTTTTTCTGTAAATAATTTCAATATAATACTATATCCTACACCAAACTCAATAAACCAAATGCGTGCATTTCAATATTCTCAAAACTTTGCTTTCAAGCAAATGCTTTCTCGTATATTAATTTAAGATAATATCTCTCGACCTGCTCGAGATTTTATCGGATGATTATACACTCAAGTCATTTGCTAAGCAATATTTCGAAAATCATAGATGAACAGCACACATTTCAACCGATTGAACTAGGTCCACTCGGGGTATAATCCCCGATTAAACTGAGTTGGATGAATTTATTGAAATTGATGAACCTTAATCATTTTCTGCTGACTCCATATATATGTGTTGAATAAATACGCCAGATTGGTGTTTGGTCACTTTTTAGGTGGGGTGTAGAAACTAATGCAAGTATCAGAATGTAAGTATTAATGTATTCGTACAAATTTCTTGTTCCTACCCCCGAATGCTTTGTCATCAACTTTGGAATGAAAGATGTTATTGGGAAACCTCTGCGTTTGGCTAACCCAAAATCCTATTCCAGTACACATGTTCCACTCAGGATTATTAAGAATGAAAATAATAAAAAACGATACGCCTTCAATATTCAGAATTGAAGGGTTTCTCCCGAAAATGTCAGATCATATTCCGATTGGAGAATTTCAAATGTATGCATTACACAGTGTATGTGTATTCAATTAGTGAAATAGCTCAAACATATCAAAACTGTCAATTATATTCACATTTGATCAATATCTCCGCACTCATTTTATTCATATTGCCTTACAAAGATTCGAACTTTGATATTCGGCTGGGTGATATATCGATCGGAGAGTAAATATTTACGTAGTGCTTTGTAGATTATCAACGGTGGTATATTCCTCACAAAAGCGTATTTCCACATATAGGCAGTATTCTCGTAAGCGATGTAAAGAGAATTTGAAAAAATTTGTATAGGTATCGACGAAATATTTACTGATTTCTTCCATGATATAAAAACTAAAACTATCCAATAGATTAGGAATCCCCATTCAATCTGTGTACCCTTTAGAATCCTTGTTTTCCTAGACCATTCAGTTCGATTTTGTTATAGTTATTAAAAATTGAAGCACTACTGGAATATTTCATGGTCGAACTGTGAAGTTTTCGAAAGTTTGAGTCAGAAATGTTTCAGAATATAGTGTGTAGCCCGCTTTCGTATACCAAAACGAATACATATAATATGCAAAATACTTCAAGATTTATAATTATGGCAACGGAACACGCGATATGCTGGCACTACAATCATGTCGAAAAAGAAATACTGAAATAGGCGTTGAGAAAGTCGTCATTAAAATTGGAGTCTTCAGTGGGTTCCTAATTCTTATTACGTTCACGTAAAGTATCAGAATGTTGCTCCTAAAAATATGAGAAAAATTTCTGATTTCACTTGATTTTGTCCAGTGAATCTGTGTTGGAGATACAGTCATCCAAAATCTGACATCGAGATCATTCAAAGCATACAACATTCGAAGGAGGAAATATGCAGTGTAAACAACTGAGGCTAGATGAATTTATGATGAGTTGAACCCTAATATAGCGCTTGAACTTGTATTCATTCCCAGAAGACGTATAAATTTTTAATTCAGGTAATAAAAAGAAAATGAAAAAATAAGGAGTTGTCTCATATATTCCAATTTTCTAGAAAGTCCCCCGAGGTTTCGAGCCACGACATAAATTTGTTTATTTATAATACATCACCGTTGGGTCGGATCCTTCTCGAGGATTTCGATTCTTTTTTTATCGCGAAAGGAAATACAACCACTTAGGGTTCAGATAGGTAAATACGAAAAATGCGAAAGAACAGGGAATATGAAAAGGAAAATGTCTCAATCTACGTATGCACTCGTGTGCGGTCTCCGAGTGCTTTGTCAGAGAAGATGGGAGAGGTTCAGGGGCATATATCTATATTTATTGTTGTTTTCATCAAAAGGACCCTTATTTGCACAAAGAAATGGGAGTATATCGGGATATGGCGCGTTGTTATGATTCCGGTTGCTCTGCAGATGAGACGTATAAAACATCGGAGCTCCTTCGAAATTTCGGCCATCGCTGTCAGAGACATACATGTGACTTTTGTTCATGAATAATATAAAATATGAATATCAACTCAGAAACAGCAGTATTCGTTTCCTTTTCTATTTATAAATGACCACGATGAATTCACCCCTCTAACGATGAATAGAAAATGTTATAGAACATTGATCTCTTTCTTGTGTACATGGTAAATCATATCTAAGCAAGATGAATACGGTCACTATGGCAAACTTTTTGAACCTCTTCAATTCTCAACACTCAAAGAATTTCAGATGACTTATGACAGATCAATAGGCTACGTTATTGAAAATAACAACCACTCCGTTTTTCTAGAAATAAATGCTTTGTTCTTTGCAATCGTGGCTGGTACTCGAACGATAAATCAATGGTAAGGTGATTGTGTATATATATATATATATATATATATATATATATATATATATATATATATATATATATATATATATATATATATATATATATATATATATATATATATATATATATATATATATATATGGAGTAATTGACAAAATTGACAAGTGTCAAAATTTTTGAAAACGAAGTCAACTTTTTTGTGAATGTTGTGTAATAGAAGTAGCCACGCAATGAGAAAAAAATGAGAAAACAATCTACAATACTGCATAAAGTGTACTACTTTCATATTTATTATTTTCCATTGAGAAAGTATTTGCAACAAGGTCTACAAGATCTTTCTCAAGATATCCACAACTTTATCTTTGTAAGCTGGATTTGAGACTTCCTTTTACTTCTATACCAAACGTTTATTTAAGGTGAATTTGAGCTGAAACCATTATTTTCTGAGAATTTGTACAAAAATGCTCTGATCTTTTTTTCTGAATTGAAATTGGTTATACCAACAATCAGAAACAAATAGTTTTCCTGAACCAGTCTGCTCTATGTGACAGATATATTATCTGCCAAATTCTACAGTTTTGATCGTTTCAGCTTCAAACTATAGAATTGGCACTATTGCCATCGGATTTGACGGTTTTTCAATGCTACGTTACTTTTTGCTGACGGTTTTTGCACTATTTCAAGGAGCTGCTCCTCACTCCAGTTCAATGGAGTCTTTCCAAAAAATATTTGGAGTTGAGACAATCATTAACTTCGGACGTCTATGAATTTATTTCCTTCGAGCGGCTTAATTATTGGTTCCGGATTATTTTTGTTTCTCGTGTATACTATTTTGGGAGCAATTCAACTGATCAGTAGAATTGTTTCAGGAATTGCATTATTTTATGAACTTTTATATCTTTGGAGCATCTAAAAATATGCGCCCCTGTACAACATCAGCAGAAAAACTGTTTTTAGGAGTTATCGGTAATATATTTCGCATCATACATCGTCAGGGATTTATTCAAATTCGATAAAAGAATCCTCATATCTTTAGTGGATAATTTGTTTTATTATTGAAGAGAGTGGGCCGGTATCTATCCAACGATATCAATCATCCTTTCATCTCTGCGTTACGAGCTTTCGTTATATTGAAAAATAACTCCCCAAAGGTATTTTAACGATATTGTTTTTTATAGAGTTCTTTTCAATATCCTTCATAATACTCTGCGTTGCTCAAACGTTTGAGGAATAAATCGCCTGCCAGCAAAAATTCCTCATTCGAAATTCCATTAATCCCGTGTTTCAATTTAAATCTACATCCAACCATTTAACAGAAAAAGGAGTTCCACATAATGATCCCCTCCGTATACTCTCTCGTGAGGGCCAATTTATCAAATCCGAACGAGTGAATGGGATTAATTTTGAGATTCTTATATAATATAATGAAGTCGATTTAATTATGAAAATCCATTTTCGGAAACGAAGCCGTTTCAGTTTGAACTTCAGGATTCAATTTCGGAATTAAAACTTCCCAAGCCGCATTGAAAAGGTTTCTCAGGAAGCAATCGCGCAGTCTTGAAGAAAATTAAAAATTATGTTTGACACTCGTGACAATGAAGACGGTCACTGTCACGCGTACCCAAATTATGTTTTCTTGGCAATAGGGAGTGAAACTGATCGGTTATATTGTGGTATTGATAGAGAAATGTCTATAAGTTCTTGATGATGACTCTAGCATGGGAGTCGAAACATCGAAGAATTCAAAATTTTCAATAAAATTGAAGTTATTCAATTTCTTAGAGAAACGGTGGAGGAACGAAGCATATGCAAACAACATAATAGAATGGCTGTCATTACTAATTACATATGTGCTATGAATTTATCAATTACTTACCTGAAATCCCCATATTCATGATAATTGGAGACTGATATTAATTCCATCCTATGTGAATAATTACAAACAACAATCGTGGACTGAGGAAGTGTAGGACGAGCCAAAAAATATAAGTCGATAAGCTCTTGGTGAAATCCACATGTTCAAGAATGGTTTAAAAATACTGAATCATATTCTATCACTACATGGAAGGTGTTCCTAGAGAACAGTTCAAGTTTCTGGAGGAATATAAAAAAAAAATTTCATCAGATAGAGAATAACTCAAACATTCGTTCAGAATTGTATTCAACAGAACAATGAGCCAATGTGAAGAACTCCATATTCTGGAACGCACCCATAATACACGTGACCTATTTTTACAATTTGTCAACTACCTCCACCCTTGGTGACCTACCGTAGTATTACTATAAGAGTTTTCACGTAGTGATTCGGAAGTATGGTTTGAATGATCTTTCGCAAACAGAAACTTAAAAAAAAAATGTATTTTGCTCACGTTTGTCTATATTAATAGGGCGCTTGCCACGTGACGACCAGTTTGCGTGCATACCTCAAGTGAAAAAAATATTATCAAGAAGAAAAACAAATTGCAACAGAAACTTAATTAACTTGAATTAGAAGTATTCTTTTTTTCATTCACAATCGTTTTTCATCTCGATCATCTTCAACGAATCCTTTCCAGCATCAATCTACTCTGACACATCGTAGATCACAGGAGCGGTAGCAACAGAATTTTCCCCAAGCATGATTATTTTCCCATAATCGATGGCTCCATAGAATATAGGTTATTGACAACGTGACAAAAACCTAAGACCAACCCCCCGCTCTTGTGACCAAGCGCTGTATTTTTAAGGATCCCTTCCCCCCGAACGGGTTACGTATTAAGGTTCATATAAACCCATAAGAAAATTAACGGCAAGTTCAAATATTCCGAAAAAAATCAGAGTTATGTGAGCGTTCAAATATAATGATTCTTGAGATTTTGGAGAAAATCTGTCGAACAGTTTTTGGGGAAAAAAATTAAAAGGTCATTTTTAGGGTATTTTTCAAGTTTTCTCAATAACTATCCGACAGTTTTTATTCAGACTATCAAGGTATTTCAATGTTGGGAAAAGAGACAATCATAATTTTTTTCGGAATTTTTGAACTTACAGTTTGTCTACAATTTCTAAAAAATCAGAAAAACTCATTATAAAATCAACTTGAATCGAGAATGATTGCTTCTCAAAATAAAATTTGTAAGAATGAACATCGAGGAACAATTCATACCAGTTTTCGAATCTGAATTTGCATTATTTCTATTTTTAAGAACGATTTCAAAATACTTCGTCATGAAATCTCCTCGAACGCTCTGTACCATCAAAATAGGCCCGGCAGGTGCTGCCTCTGCTGAATAGGAATGAAAAGACAATGTGAAGTTCGGTGTCAATCCAGAAGGTATCGCATAATCTGTTATTTAGTGTACAACGTTGCCAATAGTTCTAAACAGAGATAACCGATGTATGTTATGTATGTTATTTCTATTCCGGATGTTGCGATTTTTGTCCAGATCAGTTGTTATACAGTGTGGCCAGGATGAGAATAAACAGAATGAGGATCTCGGCAACGGCAAGAGATACGGATTCCGTTATATGAGAGAAAGTTGTGCATTCGAGGAATTCATATTATATTCAAATCTGAATTTCAACATCAAATATCTCGAAATCTGTTGGAGATAATATGATATATGTATACATATTTGATATCAGAAAAATATACTCTATCCAATAGTGACAAAATATATAGGGTGTTCCATTTGAAAAAATTAATTTGGTGCTCATAACTTGATTTTCATCCAGATTTGAATCGGGATCACATAATATCATTGAAGAATAATTGCGATCTTCAACATCATCATGAGACTCAGATAGTCTTGGAGTATCAATTACCGAATCTTCGGCTTCTCGAAATCCTAATTTTTTTTTAAAGCCCGCCAAATCTGAGGTCACGTGATATAAGTTTCAACGGATTTTTCAGTTGTCAGACAATTGAATATTAATTGATAGTGGATAAAAAGTCGAGATACGAACATGTTAACCATTTTGAACAATGAATAGTTTCGACTAAAAAAAATCATAACGTTGAAAAATCGATATTTTTTACACCTTAACTATGTAATTATATTCGCTAGACCCCATGTGATAGATCATCTGGGAGAATCTGAGAATGCAATAATAGTATATTATATACTTAGGGACTGAAGTGGTATTTTAAATCGCGATACAAAAAGTTTATAGCCCGAACAACGGGAGGGCGACATAACTTTTACATAAGACTTTTTTTCATATTTATCAGAATAATCGATTATGAACAAATACGCTCTGTCGAGACAGCCGGTATGTCGAGATTAACCATACCAAATCAACTTCTAGGGATAGTATCACAAAAAAGTTGTTTCCCCAAAAATGACATGTGCCGTCACAACGGAGAAGACTTGGAAGTTTTCAATAGTATAAGTAGTTTATAATTACTTTTTAAGATTCCATCTCCTTCGCGACTTTTTTACAATTAAACGAGGCATTGTCTCTCTCTATTCTCTATATAAATATAAAAATCACAAACTCACACAGTACTTCGCAGTACTTCGACATATGTTGAGATATGGCAACACCACATATATCCGGCAGTGGAACATTGGAAAGTCAGTAGATATTGCAATAGAAAACTGTAATTCTTGGAAATATTGCAGCAGAAAACTTCAATTTTTCTGTCGCGAAGTGTCGTATTGATGTAGCTTTGGTTGCATAGATTGCAGAAGACAAAGCCCGCTAGCGCCATCTTACAGATCAGAAACGAGAAATTTGTCACTTTATATGAACCTTAATGGGAGGCAGTGAATTTGCAATGAAATAGTCCATTATTGAAATTCCCCCTGAGAATAATTTTTTTAGAGGTTAATGCATATGAGGAAATTTTCAATCGGATAAATAATTGTATATTTGAAAAGATAACAAACAGGGTCATACAAACCTAATTACATGTATCTCAGACTATCGTCTACCTCAAATACAAAATATGATATTCTTCAGTGAGAAACCATTCATATGCTTGTCAATACATATACGGGCTTCGAGATTTATTTAGTAGTCTAAGGCTACTTGCACACACACCGATCTTGGACGGCCGATTTTATACCGGTCGTCCAAATTTCAATAGTGAACCACACGTGGGAACGGGCCTGGCACACACGCTGACTGCTGATCGGTGCCGGTAAAATATCGGTTAGCAGCCGTCCACCACTGCCACTGCATGGCTGGTATTACCAGGAAGTAGTGGCGTACGTAACTAAATACTCGCTTGAACACCCACCGATTGTTTACCGACCATTCCAATCGACTGCTTGGTGAAATTGTAGATACTAAGTACTACGTTGGTAGTGCATGCTAATTACGACAACAAAGCAACTGATTGTTTGACCGGTAAAAATCCGGTGAGTCTGCAAGCACCCGCTACCAATAAAATATCGGCCAATTTTACACTGGCCGTCCAAAATCGGTGTGTGTGCAAGTAGCCAATACTACCACGTACATATTTAACACTTATTGGGAAAAAAAGTAACCTAAGTTTTTCGATTATTTGGAATTCCAGATAAGACGAAATTGGCCAATCTTCTGAATAATAGAGTTCGTTTCTTATCCGAGAAATGCAAAACAATAATATTCTGATTCGAAAAGAAACTCAGAGATAAATGAGTTGAAGATACAATTACCATTTCAACAGTAATGTTGAAATTCATCAATACGATAGCTGAAGTGGGTTGAGGACGTAGTTCAGTTGAACAGACACTGAGATCCTATACGAGATCATGATAGGGTGGACTGTGTATGAAAAAAATTCTGTTATACGAAAGAACTGTTATCGTATAACGAGACCATCGTTACCAAACGGCAACGAAAACTTCGGAAATGAACGCTCCATTTAACATTTCGGAAGGAGGAAACCCTCTTGATGAAAAACTACCCTGCGTTTCTAGTCAAGCGATGTTCAGTGATTCGGTGGATCCTTGGCAGAGTTATTAGATACTACGGATTGTTTTTGGTTGGTGTTCGAAAAATAATAGATATTCGAAAGTGAGTAACTGACACTGAAAACAACTTCTCCAACTTGAGTGAATGCTGTATCTTTATTTCACATCACTTTTCCTTTTTTTTCACAGCACCTAAGGAAATGCATATGACAATTGTTAATGATCCCAACTCATCACTAATGTGCTGCACCCACCTTTGCCAAAGAAGAGAACATCCAACACTGAAAGATGTTTTTCCTAACCTTCGTTCACGTGGAAAAATCCTTAGTAATGTTCAGAGGGGATATGAATTTGTATTCATTATAATATATATTTTAGGGTCAAAAGTTTCTGGAATTTACGTAAGTAATTCTACAGTTTGAAAGTAATTATTTTGTAGTGGATGCATGTTTTCTTTGTGATTTTTTTTAAATTAGAACAAATAAAAATGCAAGCTGAAGACATGCGTGGGTCCATGTTGGAAGCCTTTTCACCAACGTACCTCTCAACGAAACTTTAGAAATTGTCAAGTCCGAATTAAACTGAAACTCTCCCTAGAGATCAATTACCCTAACAACAAACTGATATTTTTGCACTCGACGCGCGTTCCGCTCACCAGATTACCATCTTCAGAATAAAACTGATACCTGAAGATGCTAACCTGGTTAGCGAAACGCGCGTCGAGTGCAAAAATATCAGTTTCGTGTTAGGGTAATTAATCTCTAGGAAATGTTTCAACTTTTACACCAATTGAGTTTTCAATCTCATCGTTTATAAGACTGAATTAGAGAATGATGATACAATCGCAAGAACAAAATTGGATGTAGATGCTATAATGGTATCCTATAACTTTGTACAGAATAAAACAAAGTTAAAATTCAAAAATGAGTAATATTTATATGGAGTATTATGAACATTTTTTCGTTGAAAGTTATCCAAATGGTCCAAAAGTATGGTTTGTCGTCTATGAAGTCATGGTCAAAATGAACTTGACATTTTTTCCTTTACATGAACAAACAAGGATCAGAAGTTTTTTGCACACATTATTGACCTTACTGTATATTTGCTAGGTTCCCAACTTATATGCAACAATATAAATAAGTTAAAATTCGTGGGCACACATAATATTTGAAATTGTTTCACTTGGGTGTATATTGAAATAACAGAACAGTGAAATTCCATAACTACAGAAGTGTTTGCTGAGATCGTAATTTTGAAAATTATGAATGTGCACGCAGTTTAGTAGATTGAGCTTGGTGGATGCATGGGTGCCCATATGCAATTGTACGGGAATATCTGGACTTGAAGCTGATGCTATCGAATCATTTTCTTCGAAGAAAACATCTGCTTAGACATGATGCATGTATTTTTTTCTACCTAAAAGCTGACGAAGGTGCTCTCCTCCACACAGAAGAATATTTCAAAATATAAAAAGTCTTTCTGTTCCCAGCGCTTATCGCATGTAATACAACAAGTGTATTGATGATTATCGAAACACTTCCTTCGATTTTGAGAAACAAATCCACGAGCGCACAGCGCGAGTGTGGTTTCCCCAAAGCAACATGATTTGTTTCGAAAAAGAGAAGGAATTTTCGATAATCATCAATAACACGAGTTGTATTTGTTCAGATTATTTCATGAATAAAATCAAAGCCATTTTGATGATTTCCTATTTATTGTTAATATTTATATTAAACGTACAAGTTGTGGAATTAGTTATTTTGATATTATGTAGATCTAGTTCATCCTTATGGGTGCTAGTAGATACAACGGTCGTGGATATGTTCACATCTTCACTTCTCAGGTTTGATATTATTTTAGCATGATGATCTTTGCTCAGTTGTAAATATGGTTTTAGTGACGTTGAACTGCTGTGGCCACTTACTTTCATGATTGATTGTTCTCCTATTCCGGAACTGGCCAACTGACTAACAGCAGTGGATTTGTTTGAATGGTTGGTTATTTCAACATTTTTTGTATCTAAACCAATCTTTTCAGCTGCTGATTTCGTCCATTTACTGATTTCGTTTATCCCCACTGGCATATTTTTAAACCAAGGGCTATCATGGCTTTTATACCAATTATTGTTAACTGTCAAGAATAGCCGGTCCGTTTTGATGTTCACTCCTCGTTTTGATATCAATTTCTTGAATAAACGAACAGGGCAATTTTCTGGGTTGGCTTCATTTGGCACAAGCCATTTACTTTCTGCTGTATTTCTTGTACCACCTTGTGCTGTTTTCGTAAATATTGGGTTGTATTCCAGTCTTCCAGTTGGTGTTCCATCATTATTTATTTCTTCCTTGAAAAAGTGAACTAAACATCGACAAGCCTCACCTCCCCGCCAAGCTAATTCAACTGCTATAATGTGATACAGTTTTCTTTGCAGTCCATTTGGAGTGTTTTCATCCCAACTTTGTATGATGCGTGTCATTTCTTCAGATGTTAATGATACACAAGACATTTTTATTTTTTCTGGAATACTTTGGAGTTGTTTCCTTTTCATGTTTTTCGCATACCTAGCAGTTTGGAAACTCAAATCTTTGAATGGATCAAATCTTCGATTGTATTCATTATAATACTTTTCTTGGAGTAGTTTGGCAGTATTATTCCAAATAGTCTTCACTACCATTTCCTTATACTCACTTCCATCGGTTTTTCGCATATTGAATGCCCATTCAGTGAGGATATCCGCAAGTTCTTCATCGGATGTATTTTCGTCTAGCTGGTGATTGCGTCGTCCACAAAATTCTGTGAATTGTTTCCAGACATATTTCTTGGACCGCACGGTATTTTGAGGCGTTAGGTCTTTGACTTTATATTTTATTTCCTCGAGATTGTAATCTCCGAAACGGTTCTTTTCATCCATTTTGACGTTTAATTTTTAATCGACAATTTGTTTTCCTGCACAATATGCTACAGCCTACTGAATTAAAATTTTCATATATCCCGCAAACCGTGCATCCCACATTGTAGTTCGATACAGGAAGATTCGTTATGCAACCAACAATACTTAATGCCATTGTATGATGTAGGCAAGATTGCCTATGCGCTAGGTACTACTTCATTTTGATTGTTGTCAATGTTGTCACAATTTGTGTGGTTAGGTTACATTAGATGAATTATCCAGAATTTGTGGGAAATAAAGTTGATAGGTACATACTAATAGTGTTTGTTTATGGTTCAGACGAAAATTTGGTGTAGTGGCATTCATTTATTTACCAGGGAATCGGAAAATAATATGACAGATTGCAACTGGTAAATCGTTGTTTAAGTTTAATTAAACTACCCTACTGACTACGAATCAGAAAGCGAAATACAGAAACGAAAACACAGCATCCAATAGCCAATCAGGAGCCGAAATACAAAATCAAAAACATGGTGTTATTGCTTATCAACACAATCATTTCAACCAATCAAAAGCGTGTATCTTAGCATGAATGAAATAATCGTAAACATCGATTCTTTCACGAAGTTCCAAGATTTGTGCAAAACAGTCGGTTTCCAAAATCATATTATAAGATTATAATGCCTTATTCATATATGTTATCAAGTATAATTTGTTTAATGTGCTGAATTGCTTATATAAACAGTAGAGACTCAATTTCTACTATTGGCTTTTTATGAAGAGAAAATTAGGCACTGATACCTTCTACCTCAGCCACTCTGAGTGTGCTGAATATTTTAGGCCTACTTGTAATTTTCCCCTGAACAACACGGCTGAATTATTCAGCCGCCCGAGAACAATTTCAGAAAGACAACGAAGAAAAAGATGAAGGCCAAAACATAAAAACTATGAGTCTTAAGCGAAATGAAGTTTTAATGCCATCCTCACACCGGCTTCGATGGGCTTGGTTAATCATTTAAATTTTAATACATCGCAGTGAGCCGTTTGTTCAGGGGCGTACGTGCGGCAGCTTAGGAAGGTCTCCAGGGAAGCGCCGGAAATTATGAAAGGGAATGCTCCGCCATTTTCATTCGCTACAGGTCAGCACTTTGTAGGTTCTCTGTGACTTGACAGCAAAAACTAACGAAAAATATAATTATTGTACTTAATCACCCCTTGTTTCCTACAAGATGTTTTAACTTTCTTATATCCTTTTACAAGATATTTTCATTTTCTCGAAAATCTTGTCTGAAATGATATACGTATCAATCATAATTTGGAAATCAGACTTTCCTTCATTTAGTCGAGAATCGATGTAGGAATTGAATATTTTGAGGTACGAATATTGTGCCAATGAAAACGAGCGAAACTCTCCCAAATAGGTGCTCGATTTACAGGTTCACAGCGCGTCATGGAACTAATGATGTGACGGTGAGTAAATTAAAAGTAAAGGAATTGCCGTGAATATTCCTAGCAAATCTTGTACCATTTCATAGATCATATTTACTACTATTGTTTATAGAGATAAAGTGGGTCAATGATTTGAAGCGTTTTTGTTACGCCATCTACAATATAACGTTGATATTTCCGGTTACTTGACAGTGCACGACAGTTTCCTACTCTGAAGAGAAAAATGGAGGCAGAGTTCTGTCTGTCAGTTTGACTGAAATATTGAAAGTAAGATTATGAACCCTCAAATTAGAGTTGAAGATGGAAGTTCAAGAGGAAAATGAAAGTTTGGGTATTAAAATAATTTTCAAAACATGAATCATCCACGACATTGACACTCCTGTTGCTGAAATGATTGCCATCTGTTAGTATTATATATAAGTAATCAAGAAAATGTGTTCAGGCTACGACGTCCGTAAGAAAAACGAAAGAAAAGACCTGACTTAGACTAATATCTGATATGAGTACATCTTCAACTAGAAGTTGCATCTATCCCTGAAATGGTTCGCATTATGATGGTAATAATAACAATGATATTTTGTTAACAGATCAGTTTAACATCGAATCGGTTCAACTTTTTGTTTAGGGTATTTCATTTATATCCAATAAAAGGTGTAATTTTGTTTATATACCTATAGTTTTTATAGCCCTGACTCCCTGCTTCATGAATTACTATCGAATTCCAAATTCAATCATCACATAACTATCCTAGAACTATGAAGTTCCAAACATTCGAATCCGAAAGGTAACTGAAGGATAATTCAATTAAATAATCAACATTTTGATGCTGCCAATGGTGAACTTTCGAGTTGTAGTGGAATGGAGAAGCTCTAGAAAATAATAATCACACTCTGGGAAATTGAGTTCCGGGGAAATGAGTGAAGTATAGAGGAGGTGTTGAAATCCTAATCAAATTAGTGGAAGATAATTTCGATAAAACAGTGAGTAGATTCAGTTGAGTGATTTGTTATGGAAGTTCGCTTGAAATACTCTGGTAATTACTTCGCATCATTTCGACTGGAGTTTTTGAGATGATATTATTCAGTAGGTATAGATGAATGAAACTAATGGAACAAACGAACCAGAAAATCAATACTTTATCGAGATTGCTTCAGTGAACATTCTCATTTTTGTTAAGATATTTGTGTTTTATCTCTATACGAATATTATGCGAAAAGGTAAAAGGTCTGATGTGGAAGTGAAGATGTGAGAAAGCAACGAACACTCGAATCAATCGTATTCAGCAAACTATGGAAGCAAAGGGAGTAAGGCAGAGTGTGACATGCTCTAATTGGACAGACGACTGACTTCTACTTCTAACCTCACCCGTTTAGTGCACTCTAGAAAACTTCACGTGTAATTCTTTACTCTCTTTTGGATGGCGACATTAATAGACCAGTGAATGAGAACATTTGTAAAGTCGAACAATTTTTTTTCCAAGTTACTTTTTATATACAATAATAATAATATTGTCGTGATTACAATTGAAAAAATTCATATGTTAACTGATAGTTGGTTGAAGCCTGACGTGTATTTTTTCACACTGTTTCATTACCTACCTACCGGAGTAAAAAGTAAAAATCGACATTCGTTTTGCCAAACAAGTGGACAATATCGAAAGGATGAATTATTACGATTGGAAGAATTTAACGATGGGGACGTAGCACAACTTTCAGTTCAGTCATTATCGTCAATCAATACAGATTCGCAGCTCCATTCCTACATTACTGAAAAACTGAATTATAAAAAACTTTAAAGAACTTTTCTCTCTATAGGGCAGATTATTTCTTCAGACCTAATTAGGATATTTTTATTCAATTAGTCCCTGGTTAAATGTTAATGAGGGCTGCAAAATGTTTAAGACACTTTTAAAGTTTGGGGATTTTAATTATGTTTGAAAAACTGATTCCTGCAAGTTTATAACTGATACTTTGCCTAATTTTATGGAAACGTTAGGGGCCGTTCTTCTCTTTTTATTGTTGGAACCTGCTTTGCTTTTCTTTTAGAGATTTCATCTCAAAACTGAATGAGGGGGTATTGTTCATTTGGGAGTAAAAAAATTAGGTCTCCCCGGGAGCGAGAGAGTCGACTGGATTGTTTGAATCTGTTTTTTTGTTCATGCTTTCGCACTGTTCCTGATGAAAAACATTTCTTTGAAAAGCCTTTTATGCTGTGGACCATATGTCAATTGATATCGGGTTAACGCATGATCTGTACAAGAAATAAATACCCCTTCATTTCGGTAATTTTGAGATGAGTGCCTCACATGTATAGCACAATAATTGCAGAAATGTTAGCCGTAATAGTAGTTTTTTATCTTTTCAGTCATCAAACTCATTATTTCGTTATTTGAATCCATCCAACCGCACAACAATTCCGAAATAGTGACAATTACCAAGAACAATTTGTCATCTACACTTTCACGCGAAGATCCAAAGCTCGACTCTACTCGACTTTGCTGGAAAATTTAATCAAAAAAGGTGCCACACACACCATTTTTCCCGCGGCTCTTTGATGTTCCTTGAAACACGCTTTCTCAAAATAGGAAGCATATTCGGAATAAAAGCCATCCTTCCCGTACTCCGCTCCGCGCTCTAATTTCTCACTCCAGTAAATAATTCTTTGAGAATTGCTGAAATAAAACGGGTACATTTGGAAATGAGCGTGCAGTTGACGGCTACATATGATGAATAAAGGAACGCCCCAGCATCGATGTGTTTTCCCGATGGCTTTCGACATATGTTTAAGTCAAGGGGTAAAGATGTGGCTTCGAATGAAGGATAAGAAGGAGTTGACATAATTTCCAGTCTTCAAGTGTTATAGAATCGTCGTAGGATGAGAAAAAAGCAAAGGAAAATCAGTCAAGTCGAGCAAGCATACTCGAGCCAGCAGAATACATAGTTTGATTTTTATCTGGAAAGTATGATAAAGCGTGTTTCGTAGTTCAAGTGTACACCAAAGCAGAATCCGGTTCGAGCCCGGTTGGCTGTCAAGGCCTTTCACTCTCGTTGGGATTCTCCAAGAATTCATGTGGGTTAGAGAGATCCCTATAGGGGTTTTCCGTTTACCAGCTGACGTCCGCCTGAGAATTTAACTCTTACACAGGGAGTGAAAGTATGTGCATGTAAGACAGGTCACATACTTATAGCCATGATGAATGATGCTTGACCTCAGATATGTGACGAATCATCCACTCAGGGCTATTCACTAAGCAGAGTTGTTATGGATAGCGACTAAAAATTGTCGTTATGTTCATGGTCAGTTGCTAAGCGCGAAATTGGTATTCACTTTTTAAGTTGGGTTGCTACTATAATGACCAGTTGCTGTGAGTAGTGGTTCACAGGCAACTGATTTAGATATCTTGTTAAGGAAAAATAGCTTACCACCGTCATTATGGCAAGTTATTATCAGAGTTGCTACGACGGTTAGCAACTGCGATAACCACTTTACTTAGTGAATAGCCCTGACTATCTCCAGATCCGAATCGCACATCAAATTGTAAGGCCATACTGATTCTCACAAGCTCGTATCGATTTTGAGGATTGCCATTCATATGGGGACGACATGTGTTAGCAGTTGAAAACCTACTATGAATACTATTTATAGACCACTATCATTCGTTTCTTAGTGGGTTCATACAAAAAGAGAAGTCTTCGGCAATATTATAGCTCTCACTTTCACATTCAGCATTCATGAAATTCTCTCTGACGTGAATTTTGGAAAATGCCGAATCGAGAACAGTGGCATCCGTCGTCCGTTTTTCTGATTGAGTTCATCGTTTTCAGAAGAAAAACAAATGACAGTACCTATCAATCGATCTCAGTAAAAAGTTGTCAATTTCAACCAGTTTTCAATCCTTTTTTTTTCCAAGTACAGTGATTGAGGGATGGGAATATTATATAAATAGATAAAATGTTTTCTCTTCATCATTGGTCAGAGTAAGTGAATCGAAAGAATAAAGTAGAATATCAAGTCTACACAAAGTTTTTCCAGCTAGTAGTTATGAGAATTTATGCAGCGAACACGATTTTCAACTCATTCCCCTTCGATTAGTTGCTGGGATTTCTTGTAACTATTTTGTACATGAGTGTTTGTGAAAAGAAAAATTCTCAGGGAATTAAATATGGGTCTCGGATTATGAAAATCATCAGACTAAAAACAGGATATAATTTTTCAAAGAATTTTCTCTGATATCAATGTTGTTGCTCAAGAACAATCCTGACTATTTTGACACGAGGATGATGATTCTCTTGTGCACAATCTAAGTAATTTTTTATGTTCAATGAATAAGAAATATTCAAAGAAGTCTACATTCACAGCTCACTTGGGTAGTTGAAATAAAAAAATCAGAATTCTAATCACTGGATGATGAGTTTCGCAAAGAAAATATATTTTTCTGATTGAAACAAGAAACTCAAACCTCCCTCACCCCAAGTGATGAAGATTTCTATCAGTCGACAATTGCATAGCAAAGTTATCAGAGTCGCTACCAAATTAATTCGAAGTGGACTCGTTTTGATGGATCCCTGCTGAGGAGATTGTATTCGACAATCTTTCCAAGAATCCAATAACAATTCCAATACCAGATTATAGGGAGGGTTTCGAATTCGTCTCGTTACCATACCTCGGTTTAATGATATACACCGAACAAATGAAGTAGAAAGCTTGTCGCAAAAACGAATCCGGCACATACATTTCCTCGAATGTCTGCATTCGCAAGGCCTCTAATCCACCAACCCCCTGATATTTTATTCATTCTGAAGAAAATGTCTTTTCCTTTTTATGGTTTCCTACAATACGGACGGGCAATCCGCCTTTGTGTTATCAATCGTTATTTTTGTGTAAACGTGACTTAAATATGGATACAGACCATCGCTAACGGATGGAATTATAAGAGAAAAATAAGGAAACCCCTCGAGAAAGAAAGTAATCTCGATGGCAATGACGTTTCCAATTTAACGAAAAACGATACATCACCCCATGTCACTTCTTGAGTCGGAGAAGTTCGTATAGATTCAGGTGGGTGCGATAATGTGGCATCTCGTCGAGAAAAACTCCTATATGGGGCGAGTTTTTGGACTTAATGATACCACCCTTCGAATTCACAACATCATTAGAGATTCAACATGGCTCATCAGATCCCAATGAATGAAAAAAAGTTCAGGTTACAATGCAGAATCATTTCAATTTTAAGTGAGAAATAACCCTCTGTTGACAAATTGTTCTTCACTTCGATACTAGGTTATTGAATCAAGCTATCACATAGTAATTAGTGAGTTGATATCAGTGTCAAAGCACAGTTTTTGTTTGGAATGTGCCTCGTATTTCCAAATGGAATATCTGATTTCCTTGAATAGATATTCGACCTCCCAGAAATAATTTTAATATTATTCAGTTGAATTTTTCAATCATCCTCCATCTCCAATCAAAAGTGCTCATTCTCTCCTCCCTTTCATTGGCAGGTCATAACCTTCTTCCGAAGTGCTAGGGTAGATTTTCAAATATTAATTGCTTTCAATATTGACTTTTTCATAAACTTTTTTATGGATATTCGTATCAACAATTTGTTGGTGATGGAAGGGTTGTGTGGGAGAGCAACACTTTTGTTAAGGAAACAAGACACATTATTGATATTATCACTATCATTAATATATTGAATGTTCATTGTAATAACATAAATATACTTATTTTGACCTACATTAATTATTAATGTTAGTTCATAGGCCTTCATTTTTTGTTCTGATAAGATGAAACAGAAATTCAAGATTGAATGAAACGAATGAAGTTCGAAATAAACACTCACCAACAGCATAGCTTTTGGCCCAATATTAGGTGAAGTTTTTTCCAGTCTGAACTACTTGAGAGTCATCTGATTTTATTCGATGAAACGAGTATTTTCTTCTATCTATAGAGAAGGTCCAGTGAATTACGAGTAGAATAATTTTCAATTCAATTACTTCAGGAAAAATCGCCGACCTTTCGTTTCTATTTATGCAATTCGAATCGAATTTGAACTGGAAGGACTTCTTGTTAAAGGAGTTTGCATAAAAAGGTTTTCGATGGTCAGGAAGTACATCTGACTTTCTTCACCTGAAAGCCTGTATTTGCACCAATCAGAAAACTTTCCAAACGTTCCATTACCGGGTATAGTTTCAATGATGGTGAGTGAATGGACTTTTTGAAGTCTGGAACTCAGGATTGGAAGTATCCATTTTCGTTTCGAATATCTGTCAGGGTGAGCGAAGTTGTTCATTCGTGGAAAACACTCGTACAATTCATTGTTTCATTGCAATTATATTCTCTGAATTTCGTTTCAATCGGAACTTTTCACTTTCATTTGAATTCACGCAACATGGTTCAAATTCAAATGGGTGGAGCTTCTTGATGGATATATTTCTATCGGCATTGAAAAAGAAACAGAAATCTTGAAGGAAATTCTTAATTTTTCGTGCTACGGGATTCCCAAGCATTTGGCGGCAATCTCCTTGAAATACACGAGATTGTTCAGCATCGAATCAAAGTATGTTTTCAGTGGTATTTACATGTGACCGATCTCTGCGGCAAATATTTTGAATCAGCCCGAAAGAAAACATGAATGATTTCTGATGGCACGGCCATATTCATGGCATTAACATTCAACATCTGCTCCTGAGCATTCACATCTAGCAACACCGTCGAGTGTACAATATCAATATTTCATGGTTCTCTTACAGTTTTCGAGGAGTTTTAATGCCAACAGTCTATGGAAATGTCACCGAGATATTCGCATCGTCAAGTTTAAATGTGACCTCTCGTCAGAGTCTTATGTCCTTAGAGATTCGAAGAGCTTGCGAGTAAGGACATGAGTCTAAATATAACCTTGGGGAGTCTTGTCGGATGTTTTGGTTTCGTGTTCCAAACCCCTGGAAGACATTATGGAGGTAAGCTAGGGGTGTCGTCGAAGAGAACGTAGACACAATAGACAGGGTGATTCTCATGTGATTCTTAGTTTGAGTGCAACGGATGATTTCACGTCATATCATAGGTAAAAAGTATAGACTATGTTCTAACTTGTTTTATTTTCGAGAAAGGGCCAAGATATAAACCAGGTTTTGCATCAATGACTGAAAAGTTTCAGTCCCAATTGTGTTGAGGATTGGTATATTCAATAGTTGTAACACGGCACATTTTTGATTCAAGTGATTTTGAAATAGCAATTTGAAGTCTCTATTATGACCCTCTCAATATTTTTCATGCAGTTAATTAGGTGCTATACTGTCTCAGGTTTCAATGCTGGTTTCTCGAAAATGAAGGAATTCAGAACATTTATTGACATTCAAATTTTTTTCAAGAAATATGATATTTAATTCAGAGTAATTATATAAGGATCGGTCTTTATGGGGATCAATATTGGCATTAACATTGTGTTGAAACTTATAAAAGATATGAAGTAGGAATGAAAATACTCCTAATAATTCCAAATCAAATGATACCAGAGAATATTCTAAATCATAGCAGTATAAAGAGAAATGACCTGTAATCATTTGCTTTCTAATCTTGTGTCTTGTCCACCCAGAAGAATTATTCTTCTTTGAGTTGCATGGTAAGATGAAAGTTTGTCGTTGATTTGTGAATACCCCAAATGAACTCTGAATTCATTCAAGTTTGTGGTTGGTGGAATTAACTGAAAAAAGCTGAGTATGTGCTTCATATTATTAGATCCAGAGATATTATAGAGTTCTACAACAAATTACCACAAACTGTAATATTCAGAACAGAAAACAAAAGCGTGAAATCGCCGAAGATCCTCGTGAAACATACCCCGAATGGAACGCTATCAAACACGGAAATGACTTTGTCTGCCGACTCGGCCATAAACAAAGATCAGTATTATTTCAACGGTAGTATCGGTCATTAAAACCGAATGTAATCTGGAATTACTCAGTTTTGTACGTGAAATGATAAACGAATATAGACGGAAAAAGTAATACAGATGTTATCAGCAGGCATGAAGTATTGCCTGGGAGGGTACTTTTATTGTACTTTTATTATCTTGGTTACCGTTTTGTTCATACTTACACCGGCACTGTTGGAAAATACTTTTTCATCAGAGGTGTGCGTGAAAAATAGTCATTAGAACGGGAATGGATGATGAATAACATTACTTGTATCCTGTGCCTTGATTTCCGACATTTTTATTTGGCGAGGAATTGAAATGAGGTTATAGTGTTATCACCCAAGGACAAAGAGCCATTTTCATGATTCATTCATGCTATATATTCATACGCCACAGACGCATTAGGACTTCTGACGTTAGTAAATTTAGACATATGTTTTGGTACGTTCGGTTTTTTCTTCGGGATTAGTGTTTCTTCTATCATTTTTAATAATTGTCCTCGGATAATATTTAATAAGCCAAGTATGAAGAAATACTTTTTCTCATAGAAAAATAACTCACATTTGGTCTATTGCATGATATAATTCAATCATTGAAACTCACCTAATCGATAGCAGAATCCTAGAGACTCTCACATGACAACATTGTAGAGGATAATCATGGAATCTGAAATTAAAAGAAAAAGAGTTAGTCTATCATCTTGGAACTTTCTGAAAACATAAAATTTTTGATGACTTCTTATTATATGATATCGGTGGAGCAATACAATCACAGAGGTTTTCTTTTTGCCATATTTTACATAGAATTTCATTTATTACGATAGACGAAAAAAAAACTGCTGAACATAACAAATGATTTTGTGCTTGTGTATGGGATTACTCAATGTTTTTTGTTTAGAAATGATACGGAATAACGTTTGTGATTCTTTCGAGTTACATTTTCAATTTGTAATCCCACACTCTATCAATTCTATCAATAGGCTTGATAATGTTTCCAAGATTTGGTACGTTTCATGAATCTGAGATTCATTTGCGAAATATTCGTCAAATGGAGAAAAATTATGAAGTTTTCATAACCTACTAATTAAGAATTACTAAGAACATATCATACATTAAATATATATATATATATATATTATATTGAGTTGATGAAAACACAAAATGAAATAATCTTTGTATATTAGGTGTTGTGAGAAGTCGGTTGAAAAATATACACTCTTCAATATAGCCGACCTCATAAAAACCACCCTCTGAAGATTCATTATACAGAGTCAGAATTCGACTCCATTCACATCAGCTCCATCGAAGGTTCCACAATATCAAAAGATAAAACATTAATTAATGTGTCATACCAGTGATTGGATATTCACAAACGAGTCCACGCAAATATTAACCTAACCTTTGACTGCTGTATCTATTGGGGCGGTTATACGGGCTGTGGTTGAATGTTGATTTTATCGATTCCTTTTTGAGTTTCAACTTTGTGTATTCGATGTTTCGTACTCCTATGAGAGACAAGATGTAGCAGAATGGGCTCCACAAAAATTTGATGAAAAAAGTCGGTGTGACTTGTGGCTATATTATCAAAGGTAATACCACGAGTCCTTCAAATTTAATCGATAAATTTTCATTTTTCACAAAAACTTTTTTATTTGGCAAAAGTATGAAAACAAACCGATTGATAAAATCTAATTCGGTTTGTTCGAATGCTTTTGCCTCAAAATGAAAAAGTTTGAGTGCTTCGAAAATGAAAATTCATCTTATAAAATTTGAAGAACGAGTTGTATTTGGAGAGATTATTTTTTGAACAAATAGAAGGAAGAACAATTTAATTGATCAGTATTTCATTTACATAAGAAGGAAAGGAGAATAGGTAAAAATTTTACAAATTTGAAATGTCAAACAACGATGTATGCCCTCAATGATCCAGAAGAGATATGATGCTTGCGCAGTGAATATGATAATGCTTGCCGACGATACCAAGAGATGGCGTCACACCTCTCATTGTACAAGGTTGATAATTGAAAATGTCTTATGAAATGAAAATCGCGCCAGAAGGAATATAAAATCATTCGTTATGTCGTTGTATCAAAATCCTCATACAACGGTTTCTTCTCATACAACAAAAAATGAATTGTATTTAATAAAAACTAATTGTACGCCATCTTCATTTGAGTTGAGGAAACCTTAAATATTTGAATCGGTCGTTCGCTATATCTGTCATAAAGTCGAGGTTATGAGCTATTTACGTGTTTGAGTGTTCATTGAAATGTGTTATGTTATTATTATGCTGAAAAAGTGAAAAGTGAATGACAATTAATAATAAGGTAACTCTTCATTCGTGATAAATTATATAAATATGAGCCAGTTCAATAGAATCGACGCGGTAAACCTTATAGTTTTGACAGTTCAAAGCTAAACAACTTTTTATCGAATGGACCAGGCAGTGTTATCAGTATAATATCGAATGATTGGCCAGAATAACCATAGAATAACCCGCTACTATTGGTTGAAATGCCAAAAACGTCACATTTTGACAAGTGAAAAAAATAATCAAAGTCAATAAGTTATTGAAATGGATTCTAGTGCAATGTGGGTAGCATATGGAACTCATTGCGTTATTGAGGAGAACCAGTCGAGATTATCTATCTCTATCTCGGAACGCCCAGAAGCATTTTGTGGCCTCAGTATACAAATAACTATTTACGCAACATTTCGACCTATTTTTGTTCAAGCGAATAAATTGGTCGCAGAGGTTGATGCAGAATTATTCATAGAACGCCGCTTCAGAATTGAAATGCGGCTGTGAATATTGGAAAAGCGAACGGATATGCCTATTCATGTGATTTAGATGCGTGGAAAATATTTAGGGTGATTATTTAAATTGTGCTGGATGATGCGGTCTCGAACCAAAAGGTAAAAGCCAATAGCCAATGGTACCCCGTGGCGATGTTTCACCACATTGGTGTTGTGAAATTTTGTTATTGCGATAATTTGAAAGCTATATCGTGTTCTATTCGGAATGAAATCGCGATCAGAATAATGAGGTGGATTATTTCCGAACAGTTCATTTTCATTCAACGATTTACCTATATTTTCTGCAGATAGAATTTTGTCGGTTCGATTGATTGGCGTTCCATGTAGTGAAGCGGTTTGAAGGGGTCTCGAAAATAGTTCAAATTTGTTTCAGGTAAATATATAATCACTGATGTTAATCCGCAATTGACGCTCATGATTACAAATATCGCCATATTATTTAATACAATGAAATGATCACTGGAAATAACCTAATGAATGCTAAAACATCAAATCAAATATCCCACTTCATTGTGAATCAACTGGTGAAATTGCAGAGGATGGAGTTCAAACTTATTGGAATGTAAATGGAATACCATTTCCACACGAATTATAATATATCTGTTTTACGCTCAGTAAAAATTGATGGGAGAAAATTGCAAACGAACGATATCTCAACAGAATTATTGATTATTTTTTATCTTCAACATAGATTCGAAAAAACATGTATTGAATAGGAAGGGACATTGACTGATTTTGAATAAGCTGGATTCCATAACTGATTCATTTGTAGCAGTTCTGATGAGGCTATTATTCTGATTTTGTTGCATCTAATAACAACCATTGAATAATTTTTTACAATTTATGTTGATTCGTCATCAGAAACCTTGCAATATGCCAACGGGAAGAAATTCACGAAGAATTCATTTATGATAGATAATAAAAATAATAGACTCACAATGGTACAGCAGGAAACAATATTTCATCGTATGATCGAGAGAACAGGAAAGTATTTTTAATGATAAAAAAATAATTGACAATAACCCGATGGAAAAGTGGATGCAAAAGAGACTTTACCAGACCACAAAGAACATTTCTGCCCTTTCAATCATAACTAATTATCATCTGTCCATTGTTAACCAGGAAGCTTTCGAATATTCCATAACCTAGGGAAAATTGGATGTCTGAAGGTCCATTAATAATTTATTGAAATCTGAAGGAAGTGCTCGCGCTATTCATTTCTTTTATTAACAGGCATAATACGCTTCTCGAACAAAGGAAAATGGAATCCATAAAAAATTCAGGAATATTCGTGTATGTCTAACATTAATTGTCATCAGAACTATTGTTCCGGATAATTGGTTGGCAATAATTGATAAAGTCATGATGCTTTCGACAGATTCAATCTTTGAAGGGCTTTTCTGATAACACTTGGAAAATAAGTGACGGAATAAGCACTTGTTTATGCAACAATAAATTTACTCGAGAATTTCAAACTCCGTCCATGTATGGATGTACTCAATTACAAGACTATTCACAATGAACAATGAGTCAGCATAAAAGGAGGAGGACCCTTCACTATAAAAATCACCTAAAGCAGTTGGTGGAGCATGCTTTTTTGGAAATATTACGATATAAAGACAAAAAATTAGGTTTTTGGCAAAAAGTTGCTACTTCCACCCTAATACCTTAATATGGCGAAGAGAATAGGTAGTTTTTTAAAACAATCTACAATCACTGTACTCGTTTTGAATGTCATGTTGAAATATCCCTGACTCCTTTCATCGGTTATTTCCCTCATATATAAAATGTCCCATAAGAGCAATGCAATTATGGAAAACAGCGGTAATTGCATTGTATCAAGTCACCATAACAACACATTCGAAACCGTATTGCTAGACGTCAGTAAACAACACAAATAAATGTCAGGTAGACTTCAAAAATAGAAAAACATTTCACGTTTAGGTGAGTACTCCATACAATCTATAAAGTATAAATGAACAAAAAATAAAATTTCCTTGAGAATTTCTTTATTCGTGGATTATTCCAATGAACTACATTCGTGCATAAAAATGACCAGATAATTTTGCATTCAAGCGTGATATCTTATACAAATTGCATTCGGTTATTTTCATATTTTGTAAAAGAGCCCTCTTTCTTCGGACTCGGGCAATTTCGCTAAAATATGAGAATGAACTCAATTTTTAGATAGCACGCTTTCTTGCAAAATTATCGGTAATTTTTATGCACTCGTGCAATTATAACCGAAAACAAGTTTCGATTTTTATAGTGCAATTGCCACTGTTAATTTTTAGTTGAATTCAAGGCATTCTTTGTGAAATGGAGACAATTATTCTTTTTTATATACAGATTCACACAAAAGGGAAGCCATGTAATGTTCAAAGAACACCGCGTGAATTAAGGGACAGGGGATACGAATTAACATCTTCAATACATATTTATAGTAAATCGATTTTAAAGTTTATTGTGAAACATTGTTCAAGGAAATGACGACGTCAAGTTGAAAAATCCGAGACATAAGGGTGATCTATTTTAGGGACTTGAAATGTATTTCAAAGGGCATCTGCTTCGTGGAGGAAATCCGGAAACCATTACAATGTGTCTTTTGGCTTCCGAAAGGAGTTAAAAGATATATAGTGTTGCAAGGGGAATTCTTTTCACGAGGGCGAAAACCTAATCAATTTGAGTAGCGACAGTTCATATAGGAGTAAAAGTCGTTAAGATATGTGTCTTTTGGCATTGTGAAAAACTTGGGTCAGGAACCCCAAAAAACTCATTAGCTGATTATGATTTGAATTCTCACGAAGTTCAAGCTGATTGGTAGAAAAAACTGATGATTGGATCCATATAAGTGTAGAAGGACAGACTTCTAGTCTAGTCATTTTCAAATAATACCTTTCCATCTTTCGTCAATTGGAAATTCCAAAAATTTACATTAAAAAAAGATGGAATGAGAGTAAAAACTATATCTGGACCAGTGACAAAAATTTATGGAAAGTTCGATGAGATAGCTTGATCGTGTAATGGCAAATGCCATAGTCGGACCGAAGGCAGGAGGCTTTTATATAATGTAATAAAACCAAAAATATTTATGTTGAAACTATAACTACGTATTGTTTCAAAGACATTATTCTGTGGTGGATGAACTCTTTCTTCGTAGTTTCATGGGTTTTCAACTTACGGCAATTCGAAAAAAATTAAAATTAAAATTGGAATCAAGAAAAGTGTAGGAGGTTAGACTTATGATCTACCCTAAAAAGTTGCTGCGTTATTAAAAAAAACAGTTCCTTTTGGGATATAAATCGTCCAATCGCAACTTATTGTACAGGTTACTCAAATTTGTCTATCAGAAAAAAATATAAGGGCTGATATATCATTTCAAAATATCAGATACAAAATCCGTGTCCATGCCCAAAACTTTTTCACATTTTTTTTTCTTCAATCTGTCAAAGATCTGAGAATCAACATAGTATTTTGTCTTTCAGGAGGGGTAGCCAGGTACGACTTATATCTATACTCTAATAGAGATGCAGTTTTCCTCAGACAGTATGATAAGAGCAGATTACTTTAATTTTCCTTTCTTGATATTGCTCTCTCGTGCCATAGTTTTGGTGTCATTCCATTCTACTGTTTGACCGCTATCGACAGTAAGGATTTCATCTCATAATTAAGAATCACCTATCTGTTTGCTCCTGATGTACATCTTGTGTTCACTCTCCCGCACTTTCAAAGGTCTTGACATTTCACCTATATATTGCACTGATTGTTTTGGGTTCAATGACTGTTACTACTATTTCGATTGATGATCTATGAATCATCCAAAGTAATCTTCATTAAACCATTTTCTACCTCTAATCAGATATTTCTGAAACTTCCTCCAATTAAATACTTATAGTCTCTTGTAAGATTTCCACTTGCAGTCTACCTTTCTCAAGCAGGGATATTGAATTCATTCAGATGTTACGCCAGAAATCGTTTGGGATTTTGGTTGTATTTTATAGACAGGCAAATAAACGATATCATACAATTAACGAAAGATATTAATTGAGAGGCACAGTTTTCCAAGCAAATTCATTGCATTGAAAACTTCAATTGGGAAAAACCGATTTTTATATCCATATTATATATTATCGAGTAGATCACAGTCTTTACATTTTTACAATATTTTTTTCATTGACTATAGACTAACGCTATGTGTGGGGTATAGCAGAGATTATTGCTTGAGGATTTTGAAATCTCATATTGAGACTTCAGAGTCAGTTGTAAAAATTACAGTTTACTTTGGTCCAACTAAACCGGGATCAAGCAACAAAATATTCGATTGGCTAATGCTTAGCAACTGAAGCGACTACACTTGAACTGTACTTGTTATTTGCAAATAAATATCAGTAGGTCAATGCATAAAAAACGGACCTGTTCAACTTTATATCGCGCTCTGCCCAACGAATGAACAAAGTACTCAAGGCAAGCCGATTTGAATCTGTTTCTTCGACCAGCAAGTCAAAAATATGTGGTGTATGTACGCTAGTTGTAGAGTATACAATCAAAAGCCCAGTTAGCTATTGAAATCGTATAATCGATACTCCACTACGATATACACACAAACGTAATGCCCGATAAAATGCGTTGAAGGTGGAGACGCAGCAGCGTTCCTGAATTATTTTCAAGAAATTGCTGGCAATAAGGGGCGAATAAAAAGCTTGAAAGGCAGAGAAAAATGGCACAAAATCTAGTTTGCTGGAATTCCAACGGCTGCAACACGCGAGGAGACGGAGTGAGCGGCGATAAAGAGTTATATTTAATACACTTTCGGCAACGAGACGCGAAAAAAATACAATACAAATATAAGCTTCGAAGCTGAAGTGATTCAGCTTTTCGAACGACAGCAGGATCAGGCATACCTTTCTCAAGAGTTTTTTTATATACACGAAAGGGAAGCATTGTTATGTTCGAAGAACACCGCGTGAATCAAGGGATAAAAGTATGGGAATTCTGTACTCGTCGGGTCATCTGCCAAATCAGAAAAGCACCTACCGATAAAATATTTATAATAGAAGAGGGACAAGTCTTCGACCCTTCTAAGATGCTCCAACGAAGTAAGTGAATCTATGAGCGAAGAATTTCTAAGAAGACGGTTCGCTTTTTTCCAAATAGAATCAAGAAGCTTCAATGAATGTTTTGGTGCCGAGCATTAGAATTATATTCCAAGACAGGTCTCCCTTACCTTGTAGATCATTGAAAGCTGACGAGAAGTGAAGTATTTCTTCGGACTAAATAGAAATCCAAGCTTCTGGAAAACACTCTTAGTGACCAATCGCTCATGGTTTTTTCCGTGAGAATATTACTTATCGTTATTCCTAGCATATTAGATACTTGACTTCGTAGTAATTTTTATTCCTGACATCTGACTACCAGGTTATAACGAATTCTAGACCAATTCCTAAAAATTCGTATGGAACTGCACAGACCGCTATTTCTTCTAAGGATAAATTTGTCTCAGAGCGTTGATTCGTGAGCAAAACAGCTCCCTCCTGTTTGAACGAATTGTGTATGATTATGAGAAAAATAGAACTATGTATAAAGTATGGTTCACATATTGATTCATCACATAGGAAACGGAACTTATAAAAACAAATAATTACTATATACCCTATGTGGTGCACCTGGTTGAATCACATAAAAGATAATTATTCTTATCCAAAAAGTACACTAAACACGGGCACACTGTTCAAAATATGTTTTCATTTTGTACACCACGGTTGAAAACTCAGTTTCTTCACACTGTTACACATCTATTTATGAAAAGCAGCCTTCCAGAAAAAATTACTTGATCTCAATTTGCTAGAACGAAGTTTAGCATTTCTTCATCTACCTAAACTGTTTCGTAGTTCATTTTCTTCTTTCTAATAATATTCTAATATATGAAAGATTTTGTAACATTTGAAGATAAACAGCATACTTGTATCTGGCTCATTTTGAATATTCAGTGTGTAATTCAGTTATACAAATTCTTTGCGGAAGTTGCAGATTATTTATATACGTATCGTGAGAAAAATTTCTCAAATTGGGATCACTAATGTTGAAAAACAATCGAATCATGAAAGTATTACAAATACTGTATACTGTTTGAAACTTATTTCAAATCGGTGGTATATCCTAACCTTCCACTCGTTTTAAGAAGGTTTCAAATCGGGAATCAATGAGGCCAAAATCAGTGAATCATAAAGATATAATTTGAAAATCAACAAAAAACTACTGAATAGCACGAACATATTTCTTGATAGACTCATTTCATTCGCACGTTGAGTTTTATTTATTATAATTTAGGTGTTGTGATGTGATTTCTGCTAGAATCTCTGGATTTCCACATGAAGTTGCAAGAATTCTAGTGAACTTTGTACACCGGATTTTTGAAACACCCATCAAGAAAACGTAGAAAATGATTTTTCAATTCCGTGCTGTTATTTCTGTAGTTTTGATCAATAAATACATTTTTCACTGGTCAGCAGTTGTTGTCGTACCGATGAGCTTTTTTCACTGCTAGTACAAACCGCGGTTGGGTCAGAATTTTGTTTGTTGACTCGGTGCGATATTCAGTTGCCTAAATACCAATCCTAGTGGATAAAATGTCTTGATCACCAACCGACCCTGTGGCTCTGTGGGTTTTTATGGGTTTTACTACAGTTGAAATAGCAAATGCGCTACCGTAAAATCAGTAAGACGCCTCAGAGCGCTTGCCGGCACAAGACTCTACCTTCTGGTCCCACAAAGGAAAAAAATTAAATAAATGAAATGAAACTCATTCCAGATATTTCTCTTTCCGTAGAAAAACTGGGAAGTGAGAGTCATTAATATTTTATTCTCATTTTAATCAACAGTCCGCAAAATCAAGGTTTCAAAACACATTCCATCTATAGTTGAGGATGACACTTGGGGCGTTTCAACTTCTGCGCCAATTTTGAAATGACGATTCCTATGCAAATAAAAAAAATGCATTATACAATTGGATTTTCATATATGGAATTATAGTAGATCATCTTTGTCTAAAGATCAGTTACCTTCATCGCGATCAGCTCTTATCAGTATACTGATAATTTTCAGACTATGGAAACAATATGAATCATGAAACATGGATGTTACTGTGCACAATCCAATTGTCACAGGGAGACTAATCAAACATCCAGCACAAAAGGGCACACACAGTCATAAATATCGTCGAATACCACCCGTATTCCATACAGTGGCAAATATTGTGAGGACCTAGAGGAAATAGATAATGCGCTACCGTCAAATCAGTAAGACGCCTTAGAGCGCTTCGGCACCCAAGATAATTAGCCGACCCTTGCCGGCACAAGGCATAATGAAATAAAATGAAACTCATTCAAGATATTTTCCTCTCCATAGGGAAACTGGGAAGTGAGAATCGTTTATATTTTTGTCTCATTTCAATCAATAGTCCGCATAATCGAGGTTTCACAACACAGTTCACTTATAGTTGAGGATGGCACTGGGGCGTTTCAACTTCTGCGCCCATTTTGAAGTGTCGATTCCTATGCAAAATAAAAAAAAAACTTTCATCATCCAATTGAATTTTCATATATGGAATTATAGTAGATCAGCTTTGTCTGAAGATCAGTTACCTTCAGCGCGAGTAGTTCCTATCATAATTTTCAGACTATGGAAACAATATAAATCATGGAACATGGATGTTACTGTGCACAATCCAATTGTCACAGGGAGAATGATCAAACATTCAGCACAAAAGGTCACACACAGTCATAAATATCATCGAATACCACCCGTATTCCATACAGTGGAAAATATTGTGAGGACCTCTGATTCGGAGGTACTAAATCAGTGGTCAAATCAACCTGTGTACAGAAACCCGAATATATCGCCGGCCAAATTGAAATGTCGAGAATTCTCCAATGCGTTGCAGGATATTTCAAACAAATTTTCGGCTGTCGAAAAGTTAACTGGAATGATTAATAGGCCCACTGTTTGTAATGCGAAAGGTCTCGAATGGAAATGGCAAGTATTCGTTAATAATGGAGAGCTTGATTTGTGAAAGTTTGAGTGTGCTTTTCATTGGCGTTATTCATTAAATAAGAGGAGATCATGATGTCGTTTTCAATCGTTTTCCACATTGTATATAATTTTTACACTGTTGAAAACATTGATGAGCAATGCATTATGTTGCCCAGCGATGACAATAACCCATTCCTGCAAAAATAGAGGACATATCATTTCGATGTATGAATCGCGTGAATGTAAAGACAAGATGTTGAAGAATTCAGTTGTTATAACATACAAGGATGCTTGATTCATTTCGAGTCGTTATTCTCAACTGTTCACTGCCCAGAAAAAAATATGCGAAGTTTCAAATATCCATCGTTTTATCATACAAGTTAAGTCAATTCTGGAACACATACTATGCCAAACAGAATTGAATGATGAAAGTTTCCGTTTTGATCATGCTGTATTGAAAAAGATTTCTGTGATAAAATTTCGAGTTCAGAACGAACTGGATACCATTTGAAGACGTGTTTGACTGTCAATACTTATAACTACCTGCATCAATATGAATACGCCTTATGAAGTCGAAATATTTAGTCATCGGGATAATAGACAAGATGAAGCCTCTGAAGCAGTTAGCCACTCGCGCTAGCGAAACGTCAGGAAAAAATTCCAAAGAACGGCGGCCTTCAAACCCGAAGAACAGTAGTACTACATCCAATTATCAACTGGAATAAAGAATCAATTTAGTGAGATCGCAGCATCCATCATATCCAAAGGTGACATCACTGAATACATACTTTCAATTGACGGTAAATTGTAAGAAAACTATCAACATGTATGTAAGAATAATGAGACATCGTGATACGAAATTGAAAAAACTCTATTCTTTTCATTTCGAATGGAAACTACAGCTATCGGGGACGACATTAATTCAATATGATGTCACAATAAACGATAATATTCCCTTTGTAGCCCATCATGAAATAGAGCATCATCATTACAAAGTAGAATTGTACTAATGTGAACTCAATACATAATAACGTTATGTAGATTTTTTATTCTTCGAAAATCTCACTTGGGTTAACCTGCAGCTAAAAGAAATATCTTGCCTGATAATGAGAAAAACTAATTGTAGAACAGCAGGAAACTGTGCAAATATATTCTATTCACTTTATTTTACATTCAAGTATTTCATCTGTGATTTTCTGTTGATAACTATTGTGTCGACTCAACAATGTTTTTCATAGGTATTGAATTCACCATGAAATTTAACTCATTTGATGAAATCGACACCAAAAATATCAATTAGACTAGCAACGGGGGATCCTCATATTCAAAATTGAGCTAAAACTATGGGTTTGCTGATAACATAATTCTCTTTTCATGGACATTGAAAGCTTGGCTTTGCATTTCAAATTCATTTCTCCACGATTCAGTTCCACTATTTCGAAAATACGATATTCAGGCAGAGACCGTTCAAATACCAGTGCCGTGCTTCGTTTTAAGATATTAACTTGTCAATTTCCATAACAAACGATGAACGTGAGCGTTACCTAATGATTTGATGAATAATGCAGTTGGAAGAGCACTAGACACATTCAAAAAGCAAGCGTGCCGAAATGAAATAAGAAGACAGCTTCCTCCAAAGACTATGTCCATTATCAACTATGAAATAGATAAGATGCAAATTGAAGGCGCATGAGAAGAGAAACGTTATTTTTCTAGTGTTATTCATCAATATTGAAGAAGAAGATTCTTTTATATCCTGACGAAAAGTATGATGTTTGATGACATTTTAAACATGGAAAGAGTAGCAAACTTATCAGCTGATCAAGTGAATGAAAATTGCAACACTTTCTGAAGCTTTTTATATAACTCGATTTTATGTTGATGATTCGACAAGAGAGTGACAGAGAGGGATTTGTTTCAAGTATTATCTTGAAACTGAAATTCAACCTCCATCGAGAGTTGATGGTATCAGAACTGCCGTTGGGGAAAAAGATCATTATTTACAATTCATTAATTACAATAATCCCATTTTTCTGTGATTTGAAATTGAAGAAAAAATCGCCAAACGGAAAGAAAAAGCCGCTCTGGATATCACAGAAGCATTTCAAATTTTTCACGACGATTGGAAAATGATTACTTTTTTCTGTTTCCGTTCTCCATTTACTAACATTTTATGCCTTTGTGAGATATTTATAAAATAATTATTGAGCTGAATGTGATGGTAATAAATAGAGAGCTAGCTCATATTGAATGATGTCAACCAAATATGAAGCGGAAAAACAAGGAGATCTCAAAGGTGATTTGAGTGGGTCCGTCATAAGTGAAAGTGAAAGCGAATACAGTCAGGAGTTTTTACTACATTCTACTTTCAGAGGCAGACAAATAGATGGACATCAGAATCCATATATTGAATATATTTTTTTTCATTGAACAGAAGCTGAATGCCAAGCAAAGCAAAGCGTACTACTCACAACGAATTTTTTTTTCAGTTTGATCAATTGTACATGATATAGAGGAAAACACAAATGCAATAGCAAACAGTTGCAAGCAACTGGATAACATGCCACTTTCATATTGAAAAAACGAACAGGAATAAAAACCAGTGAAGATGAACTCTTCTGTTAGGTTAATGGATGAAAAAAAAAGGAGTTTGCTTCTGTCTGCCAACGACTGTGATTTCAACTGACAATCTACACAGGGCGTGTTAAATCTTTATAATTTGACTAGCAGAAATCAAAATGAATTGGATCGAATTCGATGGCGTTTGTCATGAAAATACCATTAGTAACATCGAATAAGAATTTTGAAATATTTGTTTTCACAGCGCATTTTTTTCAAAAGAAACTCGAAAATCTGATATTATTGTTGAAACCGAACTTACTTCCAATAAGAAAATGGTATTCGGGTTTTCTTCTCAAAATTTCATATCAGGAAAAAAAATTTGTGCACTAAACACTAATACTATTACCTCTGATACACCTTTATTAAACACCTTGAACAAAGCTTTCGAATAAATTTCGGTCACTCATTCTTTTCTTCTTATGGCTGAAGTGTGACTTTTAAGAGCAAATTCATAGAGTTGTAATGAAATCAAAATTCTCCCAAGTTGAGAGCCCAGTTTCACAAACTTGTGCCAATGATTCCTGAGGAAAATTGACGATATATTGTCAATTCAATTGAAAGCGTTGAAAACTTCTAAGTGAAGGAGTCTGAGAATGAATGAGTGATGTGTAAGAATGAAACGAGAAAATGGATAAGCCCAGATGTCACATACCAACCACTGAACTTCCAACGGAAAATGAAACGATTTGTGAATCCATTTCTCCGAATCAAAATTGGGAAACGATGACTGGCAAATCATGGCGAATGGAATCAATGCACTTTTCACGTTTCATTAGGTCAGTCGATATCAAATTCGGATGTTTACACTCGAGAAGATTGGCAAAATGTAAAATTAAATTTTGGGTTTGTTCCGTGGAATTATTCCGAATATAATACTTCTCCGGCTGGGAAACCAATAACGCTTAGTGAACGCATTAAGGAATGAGTTTTCTGCGAATGTGAGCCGATCGGGATCAGCGTCATGGAACAAATTCTATTGAAATCCTCGGATTCATTTGAATTCGCATGAGCCTCTTCCTCCCAAGAGACATCTCCTTTTATCGATCATTTCATTCGGATTCCGTTCGGTTCAGTATGGATCGAGTAACTCACAAAGGAACAGTGACAAGTCGCGAAATGCAGTTTTTAGGATGGAAAACCGCTCAACGGTATTCAAACACTAGGAAAAATTTGTTCTGGAATACAATTTTTCGTTTTGACTCATGGTGAGCTGAATGAGTGAGTATATAACAAAAATAAGAATTTGAGAATATACACTTAGACCCAACGCGTGAGAATGATTCATTGAGTTCATTTGAAGAGTAAATAGTAGTTAATTGATGAAAATATTATCGGCTAATGGAAATGCGATACTAATTTCGATGATTTTTCAACCACGTGACGACGATAACGCCGTTTCATGAATCACTCCTGAACTGAAATTATTGAGAAATTTATACCACTCGCATTCGCAGTGCGTTTCGCTAACAAGATAAGCATCCCTAAGGAATAAAAAAATTGATAATGATATTGGAAATATATTTTTGGTCGAGAGAATAGAATGGCAAAAAATATTTCGATATCGGTCTGATGAACCATTTTTCAAGTTATATGGGGGTGGAAATTTTCAAGTTATTTCTTTCACGAGACTCAACATCTCATTACGTGCAGTTTTGGGTTGCTTGAAATAATACTTCTTCAACATATGCATTTTTTTGTATGATTCAATCATCTGTGAGTGACGGATCTACACATATGACAAGAGAGTGTTTAATAATATCACGGCGTCATTTCTTTTTAATGAAATATATTTTTTTGTTGATTCAGAGAAGTTTTTAACAAGTTTCTAGAAAGTCCATAGAAAACAGAGATAATCAGTGTACTTTAAGACTTTCAGAAAATTCTGCAAGTAATATTCACTCATAGGAAACAATGAATGACAAATTTCAAAATTTTTATTCACATAAAAAATGTGAAAGTGAAAATAAAACCTCCTTAATCCTTGAAACATTTCGAACAAGATGAGGAATAATATACAGATTTATGACAATGTATTGCGATTCAAAAAGTCTCATATTAGTTTCTCACGAAATGTATGTATTCCATAGATGTAATCCCCATAATATTGCCAGGGATCCAATGAATTGAATAATGCAGGAAATTCAAAATGCCCTAAGAAAATATGTCAGGATATTCGGATTGTGAAGAAGGTTTTTTTCGATTGAAACTCTAGAGTCCAGGCTTTTTTCCTTTTCCCCAACTGTTAAGGAAAATGCTCCGAATTCAAGCTTCAATTTTATATTTCATCATCTTCGAAACCTATCGAAACTCCCTCTCTTTAAAAAGAGCTAGAAAATTGTTAATGCACTCACTGTTTAACAACGCTGCAGGCCTTCACGCAGTAACAGGGAATCTGTGAGCATAGTAGATATTGTTTTCAAAAACAGTTTGATCCAGAGATATCAATTCGATGAGATATTTTCATTTGTAAGGATAGCAACATTTTTCAATGTTTGCGTTTTTAGACGTAAAATATGTATTTTAAGGTACATCTAGCAGAGTCGAATATAGTATTCCTTTGGTACGAATATCTAGTGTCTGATATCAATTTCAATTTTCCATTTTTTCATATGTTCAGATTTACATGGAAGGAAAGCCCTGTAATGTTCAAAAAACACCGCGTGGATCGAGGAGGAAGGGATAAAAATTTACATTTATTTTGAATTTTTGAATTTTTTAAGCTTCAGAAAAACCTCTCTCGGCATGGAAATCCAAAGTTCAACTATTCTATTGGAAAAAGGTTCGACAGGTCTCCAAACCCACAACAAATTGGTGGGAATTCTGTACTCGTCGGGTGTAGATACTGTCGAGGGTGGAACGGTGGACGATAATTCAGAAGAGCACCGGCCGTGAAAATATCTATAGAAGGGAGACAAGTCTAGAGCATAGGGAAGAAACCGCTTTTGTCACAATACTCCTTTGGGCTATGAATGAATTTTCGTACCGCATTGGCGCACCTCAGTCCAATTATACAACAAATTTCCGTGACCGACTCTACGTTTTTGAAACATCATCATGGTCGATATAACACATTTCAACAGATAAGGCTTCACGTAGCAGAATTTAATCTAAAAAGTTAATTAAATCTGTTAATCCGTCCCTTATGTGGTGATTTCGAGCACAGTTCCAACACAAAAGTTGTCGCGCCGTCCAGAATTTAATTTATTTCGGGAAATAGAATCCCTTTGACATACAAATTCCAATGGTCAAATTACAAATAACGATGAATTTGTCATGAACGTGGGCCATTTTGAGCTCCTTGTTCAATGCCAAAATATGCGGAGTAATTTGCGAGACCGAACTTCAGCGAATTGTCCACCAAACGGCCGTATTCAACCGCAACACGATGAACTAATTAGAAATGTGTGTAGGAAAATTTATAATGGCATTGTGATAATAATAAGCGTGAAATTGTTTCATCTGCTGATGAACAAACATTATCGATTCATTCTCCTGATCTTGATCTACTCCAGAGTTGTTAACATATTGATCAGAAGAGTAGCTGAAACGCAAGAGTTCCTTGCCCCCTTCACTCTTGTGGCATCACACCAATTCACGATTGATTTTATCGTGAAGTAAGTATTTGACACTCAAGTAAGTATATGACATTCAACTGTTCTCCGAAGATGGTAAAATATTCATCTAGTAGCCAAAAACTAAAATGGCGTACTACAACGCATATTAATTTTGAAATGTTCCTAGAATGAGTATTTCAGGAAAGACCATGTTGAAGAAATATTGTGAATATGCAACAAAATCTTCCACTAGAACTCATACCCCTCAGGTGGCCAAAGGATACATGAATTGAGTAACATAAACAACACAGTCATTTTGATTTTTTCATTTCTTTTTCTCGAAAATAAAAAAATTTGCTGACTGGCGATAATTAAAATGTAACATACACGTACTGATGATTGCTTGTCATTCCAGGCCTTATGAATATAAAATATTCTGTTTCAATAAAGGAGATATTTCACAAAGGAAAAAGTGCTTCAAAAATCCTCAACTCCCCCTTTTTAGCACCAGAGGATAATTTTAATTCTTAATCTCCGAGCGAGAGCAAAAAAATAATCCAGACCTATAATTATAACGCCGCTAATAATATCCATAGTAACTTCAAAATTAACATAACACACTACATTAATGCCGGAAAGCGTTCTTATCGGGATAAACACCTGCCTTGGATTAAATCCAAAGTTTTCACAAAGCGGCTCATTCCCGAATGTGATAGCTTTATCTGCCAGCTTTGCTGTAAAAATGCAAAAAAGAAGACTAATTGGATGGGAGAGCCTGCTAATAAGATGTAATTACGTTCAAGTTTTATTCCATCTTTTTAATCGCCTCGAATAATCTTCCCGGGATTTAATAATGATGAATTATCATGGTGGTTCTTTTATCAGTTGGGTTGATTGGAGGAAATCTGCGTTTTGAGACGAAACAATATCAAAGACCAACTTTTTTACAATGGCTGAACTTGAGAACTCGTTTGGGAGTTTTTCAGAATGATGGATAGGCATTATCGGACAAATTTCCGTTGGCAGTACCTTTCAACCAAACAATTTTTGAAAGAAGGCCCATCATCAAAACTATTTCTAAGTGATCATTAAATAGAGACAAAAACTGATATTTCCGGAACATGAAGTTTTTTTTCTATATGTAAAACGTTTTTGCGGTCATTGTTGCATCTCTCCTAATGATATTATTCATGATACCCATAATGATGCAGCTGATAAATGTCTAATTGGTTGCGGTGTCGGTAGTTTTCTCAAAATTGGGTGTTATAATATTTTGAATTAAATGTAGACAATCTTCTTGCACTTCGATAATTATCTATTCAATCTCACTAACACACTTTTTTCAGCTATAGTTTTTGTTTATTCTTTTATTCAACGTCGGATTATTTCCGCTACCAAGGCCAATCACCGACGCCGGTGAGCACACTTCCCCCAACCCGAAATTTTGGTGAACCCTCTGGTGTTCCAACCACGTCCCCTCCGAAGGACGGCATATCCTAAATATATCTTGTGTTCATTGATATTGCCTGCGAGCTATGATATGCTACTGACAAGTCATTAATAATTTGCTTTATCAATTTGAAGAAATGTTGCACACGAAAACTGAAGCTACATCAGGTACATCAAAGCTCAAAGAGATTAACTGAAAATAACAGATATCAGGTAACTCTTGGCAACTTTCCGTGACGAATTATGAGCTTTTATGATGGTATTTTTCAACAAGAAGATAATTCAATTACTGAAATGGAATTTAAATAAACGCAAAACATGTTTGAATGCATTAAAATTTAATCATTGAACTCCAGGCAGCTGCCCAAACATTTCCCGCTGTCATCCAATAACTAATCAAAAAAGGCAAATGTACATAATTGAATTAGATTCAACGAATATTTTGTTATTTGGACGTTTTCATTTGTATTTCCGAAATTTATCGGTTGGGCATCAATTAAAATGAACAAATTATTTGAATCTGTTAATTTGGTTTCATCCCGTTTAATACCCTTTGGAATTATTCAAAAGCTGTGAAAAACTTTATTATTCGACATGAATATAATCCACTGATTTCTCAATCATCGAGCTCATCAACTGAATTTTATTTTGATTACCATGGAGAGATTCTCACATGGGAGTGAAAAAACTATATGGCTCAAAATAAAATACGTACTTCACTAACACGTTTTTTACAGGTACCCCTAGTTATCGAAAATTCAGGTTGAGTTGAATTATTTCAAATAAATCGAAGTTATCGTTAACTCATTATATTGACTCGTTAGGTCAGCAAGGTTAAATCTATCTTCGATACAACTGGTGGAGGTAAGCTGAATCCTAAGACTGATGGGCTAGCTTCCGGGGATGACTCAGACGAAAAAGTTCATGAAGGAACCATTGTCCAAACCCATGAAAGATTGCCAATCCAGAACCGCAATATTATTGGAATATTGATGCACTCCTGGCCAGAAAAAAAAAACGATTTAGATGTGAGGTTACGGCACATAACATGCGTGAAAGAGAAACCAGAGAATATGAGCTACATGAAAGGTCTCCAGTGTCTAGGAGACCCATCAAAAACGAGGTCTCTTAATCGAGGGGCATTAAAAATGATAGGGGTCAGCTTCAGAATGATACTAATGTATTCCGTCTTCCAAAAATTCACCTTGATTCATTCGACAGTTGTAACTCTTATTAATGTCTAAAACTGAATTCCTGAATTGACATTTTTAAGAATCGTCAAAGAACTCTCATTTTCTCCTTTGAACTGGTCATCAAAATAATTTAACGTCATTTTATTCACCCTCAAATCCTTGAAATTCTGCTCCATATTCACAACTGAACGAACTGAACGACGCCCTTTCCACCGGGCAACACCTCGGAAAAGTTATGAATCCGATTTGAAGTGCTAAAGCCGCGAATTTATGACATCAGTCTGCTGATGCTGGCCATGAAGCTCCGAAAACAGTAAAATATTTTAATGTCCGATTATGAATTTCGCGAACACAGTCGGCTAGGCGAACCCCGTTCAGGACAATAAACGAAATAATTCCCATTTTCTCCGGCTGCAATTTCGCCGACAACTTCGCTTCACGGTGATGATGGTTATTAAGTAATTTCGAGAAATACCTTTCGAAATCACAGGTGCGGAATGGAAATGAACATCATTTGACATACCTAAAAGAGTTGGTGAAGAACATTTTGCAGAAATTTGAGCAATTAAATGAATTTGGCATAAGGATCGTCACCCTAGTAAAGAATATATTTGAGATTCATTCATGAGCGGACTCAGAAGACATTTCCCCATTGGTTTTTCGTACTTCATAAACTAACTCTAACGATTTCTAGGGAGCAATAAATATTGTAACGAGTGCCGTGTTCGATATTTGGTGGATGCACTGGGTCAGCTCCAGTTTATATGAGAAGTTACTATTTGGTGGAGAGTATTTTCTTGAGTTATAGAGAAGGGCTAATTATCTTGTTCAATTTGAGATGGGAGTAGTATTGCTAAAAACTTTTTGTTTGGACTATGCAAATTATTTTCGAGAGAACAACGATTCACACAATATCGATGGAAAAGAAAAGTAATCACCAAAGTATCTGTAATAATTTTCCTAAGTTATATTGAAAATTAAACTAAACCAGACTATGCCTCGAAATCATTGGAGTCTGACGAATAAGTATACCCTATTTCTGTTCGAGCCTTTTAGTATATATATATATATATATATATATATATATATATATATATATATATATATATATATATATATATATATATATATATATATATGATGCGTTGTTTTTTCGGGTTTCATTCCGTGTTCTGTGGTTTTGATCCTCTGAAGGATAATTCTCACAACGTTTCGGCAAAGTCTCATTTGCCATCTTCTAGGGATGTCTTGAGTTTCGATCTCCGAACTTGAAGAAAAACAACGCATCATACTTCGTCCGTGAGAATCTTCATGCTAACATATATATATATATATATATATATATATATATATATATATATATATATATATATATATATATATATATATATATATATATATATATTATATATTTATATATATATATATATCTTAATATATATGAATCTCGTGTCACAATGTTTGACCTCAATGGACTCCTAAACCACTTAACCGATTATAATAAATTCGCACACAATGTGCAGTTCGATCCAACTTGAGAGATAGGATAGTTTAAATCTCAAATTATAGTCGCAATTTTAATTTATTGCTAATTATTTGTCTGTTATTATTTGACAGTCACAATTATCTGTTAACTCCAAATGATTCTAACAGATGTCGATACCTTTCGACTGGGTTGAGTAAGTAATCAATAGATGGCGCTGCTGAGCCCATCAGTTGGCAGAACAAATTAAATCAAGATGTCGATACCTTTCGATTGGGTTGAGTGAGTAATCAATAGATGGCGCTGCTGAGCCCATCAGTTGGCAGAACAAATTGAATCAAGAAATCCAGCTCAAAGAATCAGGACAGCAGAAGGTCATGCACAACCACAAATGGTTTAGATTTGGGAAATCCATGTTTTTCTCATGGGCAACTATATGTTGCGTGTTCACGTGTTGGGAAACCGTCGAATCTATTTGTGTTAGCTAAAGACAGGTTAACCAAAAACATTGTGCACCGATTGGTGTTAAATTAAATTGAAATTGATAGTATTTATAATTCAAAAAAAAAGATATTAATGTTTAAAAGTTTAAGACTGTCTGCCTTGCCTACCTCATTCATGAGTTTAAGCGTCACATGTTATTTACTGTATCATACTGTAGTATACTTATATTTGTTATGAAATTAAATGGAAATAATAAATCTGATAAATTTTTATTTTGTACCTATTGATTTCTGCTTAATATCAAGTGTAAGAACATTTTAATTAATTGTGTTCAACGTACTTCCCCTTCAAATCTCAATCCAGTGAATTTGTATACCAACATCAACATTTTCGTCTTTGTTCGTGAATAATTTCATTGTACTAAAGGGTTATAGTAGTAGAAAGTCAAATAAGGAGATCACCATATTTTTCTACAAATACCATCTGTGTGAAAAAGCATAGTGGACTCCGTGACTGATGTTCTCTTATTGTTCCTCTTAGATTGTTTACTATAATGTAATATAACAAAAACTTTAGCCACAGCAACGCGTGGCCGGGTCAGCTAGTATATATATATATATATATATATATATATATATATATATATACATATATATATATATATATATATATATATATGAGTTTATTTGCAACAGGTTCTAACAGTGGTCATTATATAAACAATGAAACTTCAAACTTCACTCAGCCAGAAACATTGTCAACCACATTCTAAAGCAAGCGTGGAATTAATTTTTGTACATGTACGATGGAGGACAAACCACATACAACGCATCGAATGGCCTGAATGTTTAAAAAAATGTCTTGTGCTAATTACTTATCCAGTTCATTATGAACCGATACATTCAATTATATTTTGGAAAACATGTTTTCAATGAGGGTAAATCCTGAATATTTCCGCAAACCACGTATTTGACAAGGTATTTGACTCAATCTTTTCTCGAAACAAAATCTTTCGTGTCGACTTCAAAGCTAACATCTGAAGAAATGCCAAACCGGCCCAAATCAGAAATACATCACGTAAATGTTTTTCAGAATCTCTAGGAACGGACTGCGCAATAAAAATTTAATTTATACTTTGAAACATACCTTTGGCATTACGAAGTGTCTCGGAGACCTGAAACAAGAGGAGAATATAAAGCGGTTGTAGATCTGAGAGAATCTTGGTTTTGTTTGAGCGAGAAACTTGGGAAAATATATCGATACGTTCGTAAAAGATGGTTCCAAAGGAATCGTTGATAACCCGTGTCGAATGACAGAATAAATGGCTCGTGTAGATGTGCGAAGGAAAGGAAAATGCAAACTCAAGTTGCTCATAACTTCTTCCCTGGCAGAAAGGGTTCAATTTTTCAAATGGAAAATCATTGGACGATGTAAAAAATCAGACACCAATTTGTGATTCGAATAATCCTTTGTGAGTACGAGAAGAGTATTTATTTTCATTCAAATATACTATTCTTCATGGCCGAAGTTCATTTGTTCCTGAAACATGTTTCTTCGTATTGTTTTTAATTGATAACAGGTACGCTAGGAACCTGGTTATCAATAACAGGGTTGATATTTAGGCAACAATTGTCTGTCGCATGAAACTCACCAAGAAATTCTGCTGTGACTGCGGGAGTGAACCCTCGTGAGATCCGGCAGTGAGCAGAATATATCTAATGAGCGGTCGTACGTGCCACTAATCTGAAAGACTTGTAATTATATGTGAAATACCAAAGGTAACATAATCGACAAATTCATCACTGAACGAATATCAATGAACCTACCAATATTGAAAAACGTTGATTTCCATCACATACCCATCATCATTAACATGCTGAAGTTCATAAGAAGTGGATGAGCTTTTTATCTACCAAAATTTTGTTCGAATATGAATATTTGATTATTATATGATGCTTTCGATACTCAAACGATGTGCTTTTGAATGTGAATGGCATTGTTGCTTGTTGGGTAGTAATGACTTCAATTCTATTGCCTATATAAACTACCCTATTGAAATAATCTGTTGAAAGGCTGATTGGAGTACGAAATCAAAATGAAATTATAAATGTCTGAATAATCAGAATAAATACTCGAATCAAAACAAATTCGTTATATATAGCCTAAGAGGCGGTCATGACCTTGAAGGTGAAAACTCTCATCTGAAAGCCAATGAAACTTTGACTTCACCTGATTCTGAAACTACCACCGTCTCTCAGTCAATCATTCATGAAAAAGGATCACATAGATTATATTGCAACGATACAAACGAAAACGTGAATGGACGCAATGAAAAATATACGTTTTTGCAACAGAAAGCATAATATTCCAACGGAAATCCAAAAATCAAGAAATATAAATTTGAAATCTAATAGTAACCAAAGCTAGAAGTATAACTGTTGATTATAACATCATCGTCGAATAAAAATAACTTTCGAAAGCGTGATGTGAAATTTAATGTTCAAAAGGATATAATCAGTTCATACTGAAACAGTTCCAGACTGACACCAAAAAGTAGTTTCCATTGAACACATTTTCGTGCCCCGTATTCATCCTAAATAAGTAATTACCCTCCTTCAACGAGAAGTAATTTCCACGCCTGAATAGAGGAGTTATAATCTGGGCGAGAGTGAAAATCTCTAACACATTTCCCGAATTTCAGCGCGCTTTTAGGGTAGCTTATGCTTTTGAACGCATTTCAGACAAGATAGAAGGCATTTCCCGGAGATCTCTACATGAAATATAACCTTCGAAGCCCACACCTAAGTATATCAACGATCGAACCAGCTGTCGTAAAATTTGAACTTGAAATTGGGGCAGTGAGGTCTTCATAGTCTAGGGAATAAAATATAATAGAGAGGACACTTTCACCTCTTCTTATTTTGGGATAATTTCATGAAAGTTTTTGAAATATGCTCTTTGAGGCATATTTCCAGCCAAGAGCTGATTGAAGTCAATAGCAGAGATCTATATGAATCGGAATATATTATCTAGTCTTCAATTTTGTTATTCAGCTGAGTGCGGTAATTTTTTCTGTTCCACACAAACTCACAAAAATCATGCTGCTTACATAAAATAAAACTTTCCCAAGTGCTGAAAAAATATAGCCATCATTGTGTAACCTGTGTAGTAAGATTATTTTGAATCTATTCGATTAACGTAAAAAATTATTGGTGAGAAATGAATAGGTCTTCATCATTTTTGAATTGCTATTTCTTGTAGATGAATTATAATTATGATTCTAACTAGCTTACGAAAAAGCGCAAGTTAGGTTAGATTGTTGGGGTGCTAGCCCATGGCCTGCTTCACTGCGACCTTTTCAGATACACTATGATGCTCCTTGTTGTTAGAACTCATTGCCTAGGTTAATCTCTTTGATAACACTCCATAGCATTGACACTGACCCCTTCATATAGCTAACAGCCTCTAGTTTCTCTTCCCCACATCTTGCGTGTCTCAGCCTTGATATCGCTTCGCATTCACAGAGCATATGCAGTCCGGTTTCTTCCTCTTCTTGACAGAACAGGCATTGGGTTTCTTTTGTCATATGTTCCTCATATCTATCCTGAGCCGGCTATGCCCCGTTAGTAGATCCACCACTACCCTTACAACTGCACGGTTGAGGATTATTGTATTATCGATACACTTTTATGTTTGAACCGAGAAGAAACTCAGCATGCAAAGTCATCGTGAATTTTGAACTAACAAGAATAAAGACAATTCATTAAATGGATTATATTTTTTGTCACACGGAACGTTAACCTTATATCTGATATATCATCGAGTTCCTGGAATGAATATGAATTGTGAGATATTCTATTCCCATTGCCGAAAATGAGTGTTTCTGTTTTTGTACGGTCCTTACTTTTGTGGCGAAGTAATGTCCTTACTGGGCTATAATGCAAAGCCCCCAAATGCTGGAAATAATCACTTTTGTGCGTTTTTCCATGATGTAATAACAAAAAAGGTGGGTGTGGACCAGACTTGAGGTTCCACTCGATCGATATATGGCTCGGATTGGATCATAACGTGGATAATTGGATTATTACATTCAGTGAGGTCATTATAGTTTCAAAGAAATAGTGATTGAGGACTTATTCTTGAATATTAGAATCAGGGTTCAGGACCTTCTGAATTGGATGTGTTGTGAAACGTTCTGAAAAAGATGACAAACGTGGAAAAAACTCTTGTAACTAGATAGAATGTGGTGTAGCACCATGACTAAAACATAATGAGGATAAAAAAAATCACATTTTATTACGCGAAATCATATTTTTGAAGATGTTCTATTGAAGTGAGAATGATACTGTTGAAATAATGATTTGAATGGGAGTGACAAAAAATACATTTCATGCGTGACAGTACTAAATACTTAGATAATTCGTGTATTCGATGAATCTGAAAAAAATTAAAAAGATTAAAAACCAATTTTCATGAGCTCCGATTCCAGGAATGAACCCACAGATTGAGCGAAAATAACTCTCTTAGGACGATGCTTTACCCTTTCATGTAACTTTTGTTAGTGTGAATGAAGACGTTACTATTATTATTATAAATATCGAAGGAAGTAGTATAACGGAATGAAAGAGATGAAGATACACAAAAAACCATAAACAGTCCTAATCGATACAGAGATTGTACGAAATACATTTATTTGTCAAACGATGTGGAAGTATCGTCATTAAATGGACATCAGTGGGATTTGAGGAATATTTCAATCATTCATGGGGTTATTTTGTATTACATTGATAACATTGAGTTCACCGAATTCAGTATGATTTATTAATTTTACATGGAAATATCTGGTTCGATTGCATTCAATGAAAGTAATCGAGAAGTAGATTTTGCTGCTTGGAAAGTTCTGAACAAAGAATAAAACTGGTAATAAGAGCTCGTTCGTTTGTTTCAAAAAAATTATACAAATTCATAAAATGATGTACTTTTACAGGAAAAAAAATGTTTTTCGCTTGTTACTACTTATATAAAACTGAATTAGTACTTTTTTGAGGAACTGACAAAACTTTTCGCCAATGTATCACAAGATTCCTACTGCCACTTTGAAAAAGTTGAAACATCACAAGCGACGTTACATAACTTTTCTATAATGCCATAATTGATACTTTTTCTGTCCTGTTCAAAAGTTGAGGGAGGTGGGGCGGGATTTTCCTTCTCTTGTTTAGATTTTCTTTCAGGTTGAACTCACAATGAATTGCTGAGTATACTTGCTTATTATTTTCGTTTGAAGAGATGGAAAAAAAAATAGGATTCCTTCATTATGATATTTCTCAACCCTGAGAATTCTTCGACATTTCAAATAGTTTTACCGTCAATCCCTCATGGATAACACGATTTCTGCATTCAACCAATAAAGTTGTATGTCGATAATTTCATAAACTCTGTTGTTTTCGATAACCTAATCCTTGTTGATGATCGCCTCCATGCTCTGGAGCATACGATAAAAAAATGGATAATCTGGCAATCACCTACTTATTCGCAATCTGGCGAACTTTGCACGATTCCCGCAACTAGTAAAGATTTATTTCACGACCAACCCTAATTTTCCATAAAATTCGCACGTTATTCGGGCCAGACACTCAACTTCCTGGTGTATTGATAAAAGCGGCATAAAATATGCAAATGAGGAAAAGGCGAAGCCCAAGTGTCGAATGCGTGCCTTGGAGTTTTTGAACTGCTGAATAATAATGGACCACAAATAACAGATATTTTTCAAAGCTGTAAATATGAATAATGAATGTGAAATCGATTATTATTTTTGCTGGTTGCGGAGGAACGACCGGTTCATGACTGTTGTTGAGGCGAATTCTTTGCTACAGTATTGCAACAAGTATAAAAAGTAACGGATTTCTCTTCCTACATAATTATTTCATATACTGAAAGAGTTGAAGGTCATTGGGAGAGTTCATTACTTTGTACATGAACCATAATTGTGATAATTTCGAAGAATCATAAATATCTTCAACTATGTTATGCTATTGAGGTTCTACCTTCATCTGACGCTTCAACATTGTTACTGGCGTTCTGCAAGTATAAATTTCATAGAATGCACTATTCAAGCTTCATGAAAACATTATATTGGGTTATCTGTGTACAGTCTGGATGCCAATTATACTCTCTATACTGTTTCTCTTCCTTATTTCCCTACTGATTGATTGGATGTCAACAGTTACCTTTAAACGAAGAAACAAACGTTATCTAGTTCATTTTGAATCAAGTTACATCTGAACAACCCAAAATATTCCTTTTTTTTTAATGGGCAATATTCAGCTTCAGACTCAATTCAAAACCAACATCGACAGATCAAAATTGTAACCCCACCAGGTACCATATCAAAACATTTGATAGAAATCGAAAGCTATGCTTTCTCAATCCGGTAGCTGGCAAATCGTGTATATGCGGAAATCGAATCTTCCTCAAAATTGAAAGTTATGAATTCACAAAGGAATCCATCATCTGAACAATTTATAACAATAAGAACCCGTTCCCCTAAAAACAACATAAATCTTGTAATTTAATTAGGAATACCGATCCGGAGAACCTTTTCCATAGCTTCATCGGTAATTATTATGAAGAATTGAGAGAAATCTCCGCTTCTAACAGGAATTTTGGACACCGATTTTTTGTACGAAAGAACCAGACAAAAGAAATTCTATAATCGCTTCGTTCGCTTACCGCTGAACCATTCTTTTCGTTGAGGAAAACAAGGTGATGGGATGTCGTTCACAGCTAGACAAAAGAAAATTGCTGGTTTTGGACGGAAAGAGCGGCAATTTGAATACACATTTTCTTGGCTGGGAAATGAGTGACAACATAGTTTATATCCATTTGCTTTGAACGAATTGATGTATTTTCGAATTTGACTAGATTCTTTGGATGAATACGATTTGTGTCGAATAAGAATAATGATCAGTAATAATCCCTCATGGAAAAATCATGTGAATTCGATCGCTGAAGGTGCTCCCCAGAAGCTTGGATAATTTCGTGTGGAGAAATACTTCAATTCTCGTCAACTTCTAATGATCTACAAGACCTAGATACGCACTTTCATAGAATATAGTTCTCATGGATGGTGATCGACGCCAAAACATTCATTCAGAGAAAGGCAATCTGTCTTGTTGTTAATTCTTCCTTCACGGACTCGCTCATTTCCTTGGAGCATCGTAAAATTGTCATCAATCGTTCCAACCCTGGCAGTATTAACACGGATGACCCGACTAGTCCGGAATGCCCACCACTTTGTTGTGATCTTGGAGACCTGTCGAAACTCTTGCTCCGGATCTTTTTTCAATGAAGCAGATGAAATTTGGAACTCCTTTCCAAATAAAGTGATCAATGACGAACGTAATATCTTCTGGCATTGATAGGGAAATATTTTCATTAAATTATTTTGATTTCAGTCGATAACTTTCATTATTGTGTTCGTAGTGTTCATGTTATGAAACGAACTCCTCATGGATATCACTAAATGATTCACATTGACCTGATTTCATGAGAAATTTTCCAGATTCTTTGATCTACTTCAATGCCGATGTATGTCTATTATTGTAGGGGGATAATGAAATGTTTACGAACAAGGGCAATATTTCGCACCAAATATAGTTCAATATAAACTTGTTTTTTTCATGAAATCAAAAAAAGTACATTGTAGTTATACCATAGAACCTGACTGGTTGCTTTGATGCATCAGTACTATTATTGAGTACTACTTTACTGCCGCGGAAGTATGGAGTGATTGGGCACGAACAATTTCGTTTCAACATCATTGATGATATAATTATTATCTGAATGATAATATAGCAACTGATGCTGGTTTTGTTTCATAACTATATGGAAGGTATCATTTCATACAAAACTCGAGGGCGATAAAGTCACACAATATTGGAACCGAGATTGCAACGCTACTTTCTGGGTTGCTTATTACCCTTCGAAACAGCTTTGTTCAATTTCATGGGTCATTCACTGTTGAAGCATCCATTAGAAAATGATCTAAGGATATTTCAGAGCAGTCATGAACTTCATCCACCCAATTATATTTCCTCTCAAGGTGGCCAGAGCTAATTACAAAACCCACTCTAAATATTTTCGGAGTTCTTTTCCCCCAGCCCCCGAAAAACATATAATTTAATTAAGTAACTCGCAATTCGCCTTTTAATATATTCTCAAAGGGGACTGCAAGTAAATTTCAGTGCAGACTTCTTGCTTTTACGTAAACAATTTCCTAATTTAGCTCTACGACCTGCACTGTTATTTGTTTATTTCGCAGTTTCAGTATTCTAGACTTGTTTTCGCCGATTCTAATGAATAATTGAAAGGCAAATGCGGGAAATAGTTACCTGGAGTTTATTTCCGTTGAGCTTTATAGCGATATAACTCTTCAATGTCTAATCGATATGGAGGAGTATGAATTGGAATACTTAATGAATATTATATTATGCCCAATTATTTCAAAATTATGAACTAAGGACGTGGTTACATTTCCCATGATTTTTTCCCAAAAATCAGTATGGCATATGGGGAGATGGGCATGGGATTATGATTTATAACAAGATTACCTTTTGGTACAATGTGATCAGATTTATTTATACATTCGTGTCTCCACATTTCCTCCGGATGCTGTAATCAGTCTCGATATCTTTCAATTCAATTCGGTTCAATTCCTTCAAATGAAGAATTACATATTTGTATAGGAGCTGTCAAGAAGTACTTGAAGCCAAGGGACAATGACACATACACAAGACGCCATGTAAACTGAAATATACAAGTAGAAAATACTCCAGACATCGGTTGAATGTTGTAAGACTAGTATTGGATTTCATTTCTTTTGGTAGACGATTGATGATTTTGGGGCCAAAGATATTTGGAACATTCAGACCGATTTTATAGTCAGCCATTTTGTTGTAGATGAAGTATTTTTGAGTAGTATTGATCTCATGTACATCACTGTTTAGTGTGAAGTCTTTTCTGTTAATGAAAATGTATATAGACAAAGACAATCCGTAAATAAATATGCTGATAAGAGTTGACATGTTGTGACTTCGACTGCATGAGCTGCGTTTCGGAATTTCAAATGAAACTTTGAAAATGGCTTTCTGATTGACGGAGCCATTGTTGCTTATTGATGAGTTGCCACACAAACAAACACCTTAGCATAATCTGGCTTCGACCCGTGCATACTATATGCTTGTCAGTTGATTTGAATCTGAAGCAGTGTTTTAATTCTTGAACATAAATTATCGGGCTCAACATAGAAACTAACTGTTCGCAATGGGTGCTCCATCTCAAATACTTGCCCATATATTAGATTCCTTGAAATTTTACATATATTTATATATTTCTTTGTGATATTGATGTATAGAGATGAAACCACTCCCAGGATGGATGCTCGATACACTCCCATCTGAACCGGTTTCATTTTCGGCGTATATCATTATCGAATTTGAGGAAAACACCATTATATCGATCAGTAGAAAACGAAGAAATCCCAAGTCAGTGCCTTGCTGTCTCAGACCATATTCTTCCAATAAATTTTGAGGTTTATCATGATGGACACAGTCAAATGCTCTGCTCAAATAAAAAGAGGAGCAGGACACTTGGCTCGATCGATAAAATCTATCAGATTATTGATAAATTGAAGTAATGCAGGTTGTGCTGATTTTCTATGACGAAAATTATGCTGTGCAATAAAATTCTTAAGGCATTCTAATGATGCATACTCAAAAATTTTTCCAGAAATGTGTGGAAACAGTTACTGGTCTGGAATTATAGATTGTGAATATTTTTCATTTTTTTTCGAATAGGTGTACCCTTCCCGAAATTCGGACATGTTGAAAAAGTACCATTTAACTACCACTATAAAAACAGGTACCTCGTCAATTCCTGAGGAAGTGTTGGTCTTCAAGTCGAGCAATTCTGTTCCACTGAATGGGTTCAAAAACTTGAATTACTTTTTCAGCCTCAATCAGACAAGATGGATACCAGGACAATTGCATAGCCGACTCTCAAACCAGTTAGTTTCAAAACCCTAGGACTCAAACTTTTACAAACTTTACCCAATTCAGCTCTTTGCTTCAAAGAGAAGATGTATCATGTTATATGTGACTGATATTCACACAGATAATGGAAAAGATTCATGTTCAGCAAGTACCAACTGACAACTACAGGGATACTCCTTACTTACCTAAATCCTCAACTACTTAGAATTGCTATGAACTCACCCTCGAACATTTCTAAATATATTCCCTTTCGTATGAATCAGCATATAAAAAAAAAACTAAACATGAATGTTTTCACGGACACTGGACTATTGAAAAAAGTCCTTTTGGCTATTAACCCGTGGGCGAGTTTTTGAATTGTTCGGGATGCTGAGTCTTTATCAAGAACTTAAATACATATCTCCATCAATACAGCAATTTAGATGATCTACCCCAAGTCGAAGTTGATATTGTAGTTTTCCTGGTCTAGTCGTAAGGGGTTAGAATTGCTGTATTGATTAAGATATGTATAAAAGTTCTTGATAAAGACTCCTTCATGAGAGTCGTAAAGTCGAACATTTCAACAACTCTCACACGGATTATTACTTGAGAGAACTATTTTCAATATTCCTTGTTCATTTTACAGTAACTTAGAACAAAGGGTACAGATCCACCGGACCCTACTATACGAATAAATCATTAAATTTCATCATGCGGCAAGCTGCTAGAAATTCGGCAAAATCAATATCTCACCTCCTTTTCTAAATAATTCAGCTGGCACGCCGAAACGGCAACAGAAAACAACCACATCATGTACTCTTCTACGTGTAAATCCGTACCCAAAATCCCTCTCGCCCGACCGTCAATAATTCAGAGGCATCTCGAAGTGGCGAACTCAATTCTCTCGGCCAAAAGAACGATTTCCAATACAATACAAAAGGATTTGCTCCTGAATCTGGAGTGAAATGTTCTCAATATGAGTTTTCATAGTAGTTCTGAATAATTGAGGATTCCAGTTTTGTCGGGGAATCGATGAAGTGGGGGTAGTTGAAGAAAAGCAAATGTTGGATGGAAGACACATCAATATATCTGAAACATATGTCAGCAATATATTCTACAAATTACTGGCTGATTTTGGGTTTCTCTCCCATGGTGCCTATCAAATTTTTTTCGCTCAGTTGGCATACAAATTTCTTAGCATGAATCTCGAATTAGCTTTTGGGCATCACATCAGTAAACGTAGCTGTATTCATCTTATGTTGTTTCCACAGTAACGCTGATAATCTCTCCAGTGAATTCGTGAAACCATTGTTTATAGAGACAAAGGATAGTTAGCCAACCATATGGAAATATCCTTTGAAGGGATGGATGAGTAGATGGCACTAGTGATTTCGTTTCCAAGTCATGTCTATTCTTTCATTCTTCTTACGGACGTCGCAGCATGAATCACACTTTTTCTTGATTGCTTATTGGGATTTTGAGTTTTTCCACCCTTTATGTGAACGTAAACCATGAATTGATAAACATTAATTAGTAATAATTTCAATCATAAGCCAAAATTTCGAAATAATATCGCAGCGCCACTTTGACCAAGACTTCAACTATAAACACCATTGGCAATACTTTTTCATTGTTTAAAACTGTTCAAAGGGCGAATCGGCTTGAAATGGCAATGGATTCAGAAACAGAAGTGACATTTTCTGGTCAGTGTCATAGATATTTCAAATTTTGGAGAGTATTTCAATGCCTAAACTTTCAATTACTGTTTGAATTTCTGTTGCCGACTTTATTTTGAAGCTTCATCAGCTTTCTCTCAGCATTTCAGTGAAACTGGCAAACAAGAAATCTGGATTCATTTCACCTTTCAGGAAAAGAATCTTTTTCTTACATTGTTAAGTATATGAAAATATCGATACTATAGTGAAGATGTTTAAAAAAAAACGCTTCCAATTCTTTTCTACACAGACATTCGCAAGAAATCCTGTCTATAAACAATGGTAAACAGCATCTTGTATGAATATTGGCAAATATTATGTGGAAGGGCCGAACTTACTTTGATGAGGATATATTACAAACACACCTCGACTAATGTACGAAAATGAACTAAACACATTTGAAGAATACAGAAATGAAAAGGTTCAAACTGTCAATGTGATAATTCAGTGAGATGTTATAAGGAATGTCATAATTATTTTCTATATTGTTGAAACAAATTGTTGAATTTTTATTCTCGGAAGAATTGGAAAGCATTGAATCAATCGGTGTGAGTTTTATATCTGTAGTTTGAAGTATATATTGATTTTTGAGTTTTATTTTTTATAAGGACCCCGTATCGTTGACAAATCTAAACTTGTAATGAACCATGAACAGAATTGGTGACTGTCGGAGTCTTTCTGCTGATTCATTTCGCAATACGTAGTTCAATTCAAGAGACTTTTTGTTCTGACTATTGTTTTTTATTGAACTGTGAAAAGGTGCCTTACACCTTTGAGAAACAAAACTTCTTGACGTTTTCAGTTTCATGTTAATGAAAATCACAAATAAAACTCTGTCAAACGAAATAAGGAAAAATGCTTCGACTGATAACGACATCATATATTTTCCTGTTGTCGAAGACATTCGAAAATCTCAAACTATGATGATTTTCAGTCGTTTTTTTTTTTCGATTTACAATGTCCTTTACTATCCCAGGCCAGCCAGATTCAAAGAACTAGAAGAAATGGTTGAACTAATCAAGATGCATAGAAACTCTGGTGCTGCGTTCACACCTGTGATTGGTATAATACTCTGACGTATGGTGACATGATTTCTGTTGTTTTATTTTACTCAGTTCAGATTCTAGTAATAGAGGAGGTGTCGTCATACCATCAACAGGTAAAAGTCATTTTCATACGGACATCACACTCATAGCATTCAAAGCAAACTGATGGCGATGTTACTAAGAAATAGTGAACTTGTTATTTAGTATACATGAAAGAATTTCTATACATCTTTGAAAGTTACCGAGTAATTCCATTTTGGAAAAAGATATCATTGAGGTTGTTGAATAAAATAATGCTGAAGCTCCATTTCGAGTTGATAGAGAGTTCCAATGCAAACAATATACGAGAAAACTACCACCGCAATTAATATCAGTTGGCTAGCTGGTTGCTGCTAATTGAAACTACATAATAACTAATCGATGACTAGCTACTGAATGCAAGTAATTCGAGACTTGTTTTCTGTTCATCAAAATGCATGAAATGGCCATGGCCAATAGATTGATTGATTCCCATTTACCGAGTCGTAACATAATGCGTGTTTTTATGAATCAAAAACAGACCGTTGATATGCATTCAGTGGGTTAGTTTGGGACGCTGAATTAGTTACGCGGACCAATAACTTGACGTTATTATTGTAACACGGTTTCTTTGTTGCACTTGTTGACTAGATCAATTCACATGTACAAAAGCCGACGAGACTAATAAATTTCTCAGCAAAAAAAAACTAAACCTCAGTAGGCTGAAACAATTCGTTGAGAGGGGATATTACTCTTCACATTATGAAACAAGAGCCGATGAAGCAAGCAGATTTATTCAGTTGAAATGATAATAAAAAGTCGTTATCAAGATGCAGTCTTCCTGAAAAATGTATCTTCCTTCCACAGCACTTTGCATGGTCCAGATAGGAAACTACAAGTGCGGACCCTTATCATGTTGTTCATTTCTGCTGTTGAAATGAATACCTTTGAGATGGATTTGATGTTCTGAACAGAAGGTCATCATCAGTAACTATGTGATGTTCGTCCTGGAGGTAATTAGGAAAGTTGTTAAGTGACGTTGAATTCAAAATTTCAAAAATCCATGAACTCAACATCATTCCACTCGAATGTTGACTCACCTTTTTGCTCTAATCAAAGAACACAAGAATGGGATTATCCTGAAAAAAAGAAGATGTCATTAGAAAAAAATGTTAATAATATAGAGGACTCAATATTTTCACAAGTTTTTATAGAGTTAAAACGGTTTTTTGTTTCAGAAATAATCATTATTGGAGTTTTCAGAATCTATGAATATCACATTGCATACCATGTAGCACCAAGAAAAATAGTAAACGAATCTTGGACTCTCTTCTATTTGAGAAATAATCTAATAGGCTTATATTACTATTCTTGCTTTGCTATGTTTTTGTATTTTTTATAAAAAATCTAAAACATTCTCATTAAGGAACTTTGAAAGAATCCAGTGTTTACCTGGATGCCTAAACTTTGGAAGGATTCTCATGAAAAGTCTAAATATGTAATAAAGCAATATTTTAGCCAACACGCAGTTCAACCAAATCCTGGCAATTATTTCATTTCAAGTATTTTACTTCGCGAGCTTTTGAAAGTTCTATACACATCACAATTATTGAATTTGTGGTAAGTGAGAATGGAATCATTCATTGAATTGGTCATATGCGCATGCTATATGTCTTCAAATCAGGGCTTTGTGAACGAAATCGGTAAAGAAGTAGAAATATGTAATGGTAGTGCTAATAGTAAAATGATTGTTCGGGTGAATTGGTGCTGACACTTGTGACAAGAATTCATTCATACAGAATATTTAGTCATAGTAATTTACTCTCCATTTGGTTATGAACGAAGATGAACTCCTCTTACATGAGATTGGAAGTTATTCAGTTCATCATTAACATCGTTCCTAGCCCAAGAATGGCATTTCGGTCAGCAAGTTTTTACCAACAACAAATGGGTAATTATTCTTATATAATTCCGTACGATTTTGAAAAACAAGGGAACAAGGATGAACAATATGATAGGAACTAGCGCCAAAATCGTGCACTAGAGGGCGTATCGTCTCTCATGAAATTCCAATTCCTTTTCTAGAGGAAGACCCCTTTATCGAAATCCGCCCGGATCGCCGCTATCTTTTTGTTATTTGGACGCCGACCTTTCCCAGTACGCAGCAAGCAGGTTCAACTCCACCCTTCAGCAGCAGCCGCCCCGCTGACCACTGCCGCGGCTCAAATATATGCTTATCAAATGCAGGCCTGGTCCCGCAGGCTAGAGAGGAAACGCTACTAATAAGGTACAACACCTCGACGCCATAATTCATACGCCAAGTTGCCTAATTTCTCTTTACGGACCGGAAGTCCGGATATATTTCATCACCTGATGGGCCGGGGATCGACCGGGGGAAGGGGAAATGACGAACGGCGTGCGATATTCAATTTACTGCCGTGATGCTCCCGGCTAATCGCTAATAATTGTTTTGGACTATCGATTCGGCGATTGCAGCGGAAAAGAGAAGTTTTTATCAATTGAATCTCCATCTGATTCGCTCCCACGGTAATTTAAAAACTCATCTCAATGTGTGGCACGATATAAGCTAGGAGGGTAGTTGATTTCTGATGGGTATCTGCCCTGTTCTCCTTTCCAATGAATTCACAGAAGAAATATACTCTCGAAAAATGTAGCTGTGAACTCTCGGCAACACTATCTACTACCGTCTCAAGAAAGGGTTTTTATCGTACCTATGAATAGAATGACAGGATATATTATTGAAATAATATAGAAATAGTTGTTTATGTGTGTTCCGCTAACAAAATTAAAATCTCTAGGTGAAGAATATCGATCTCGATTAATATTCTGTATCAATTTTCAATGACGTGATGTTTTGTTTGTATTCGTTTGATTGTTACAATACATTCTGTTTGTAGAATTAATGGAAAACAATCGGCCACATCTATCAGGTCTCGTAACCCTTAAAAATCTGGAGTTGCGTGAATAAATGTCATGCCTTACTGTTGAGAAACTGGACGCAAAGCTGGTCATAATCCTTCCTTTGAACCTGATTAGCACCTCTGTTCCTCCAGGTATAACCGCCCTGTTTGAGCACTCTCTGACGTCAACGTATTTCCAGTGGGATGGAAAGTTTTATGAACAAAAGGTAGGGGTTGCTATGGGAAGTCCTCTGAGTTCTTCATGGAACAGTTTGAAAAACAATCAGTCCAACCATGCTGTCGGCTACGATATGTTGATGACACTTTGGTGATTTGGGGTTACGGAGAAGACGAACTGAAGGAATTTCTAGAATACCTGAATTCCTGGAACCCAACATTCAGTTCAGGATGGCGACAGGGAAAATATGAGAATTGCATTGCTGGACGTAAAAAAGGCGGGAAAAAAGCGAGATGCATTTCTGCGTCAGAATATTTGGAAGACCTCTGGAAAGCCTCTGATCTGATCTGAAAAAGTCTCGAGATCGATTATCTACACCAGAAGTGTACCGAATACCTTACAGTTGTGGTTATGTCTATATCGGAATCAAAAAAAAGAGTATACAAACGCGGTTAAAGGAACACAAAAGAAGTTGTCTATATGGCCAAACACAAAATTGACCTCGATAGAACGCTGGATAGAAATATGAGCTATCACCCTACAGGTACAGTTCATAAAAATTCATATACATAAGGACAACTTCAACCGCAGAGGAGAGGATAGTAATATCGACAGGAAATGTATGCCAGTGGTTTAAAATACACGGACCTTCCCAATGAGATAAAAGATGATTTCGTAATAGTTATTTATGTAATAAGGATCATAAAGACGATCATTATGGTACAAGTCGTGAATGTTATCATAATAACACGGCGTATGCCATAATGATTGTTTATGATTCGTATTACATATAAAATTTTATCTGATGGCATTCATATCAATACATTCGAATAAACTTTTTTGATCAAACCATTACATGTTTTCCTTAGAGAATTTCATTATGGTACTTAGTCCCATAATGAGCTTCCTTATGTTATCAAAATTGAGTGACATAACGTTGTCATTATGACATGCCATCAGATAAAATAAATTATGGATCAATGACAGTCCGATTCTAGGTCAGACAGATGGAGAATCATCATCTGAACCACAGCAGCAGAGAAGGATACTTCTACCATTGTCGCATCATCTTCGAGAATGTCTGCTGCAGATGCAGACGGAACGTCAAGCTCAAAAATCTGCAGACCACAGCTCAGAATCCCGGAAACATCCAACAGTTCAAAAACTTCAAAGTTAACGAAAGCCTGGAATAATCTCATTTATATGAGGAGTAGACCGAAATAATCCCGATTACAATTCTGTACCACATGTTATTATGAGTGTTTGCATGTATCCTATGGGTTTCCTTATTCCCGGATATGTGATCATTAAATATTTCGCTCGCCCGGTCTCCTACCAAGCACGAGTTTCCCACGATTCGTATTTACATTAAATTTGGAATAGCTCTCGAATGAGTTACGAGTTTTGCGGCACGGCAATTTCGTATTAGGATATTTGAAATATTTACGGAATTCGTAGGTATTCGAAATAATATTTTCGCGAGGCATTTATATGAGGAGTTTTTCAATGGCGGAATTTCAGAAAAGGAAAGTCCATTACGGATAATGAACATAACTCCCCTGAAAAATGATACGTTTCAAGTTGGAGTTCTCGGTTCACTTGGCCCCCTCTCGAAAAAAATAATGGAATTGGTAGGGATATTAATTCGAAGCAATGGTGGGTTTGTTAGGGAACATTTTCGATGGATTTCACTCTACCAGGAGTGTTCTTTGAGGATGGGGATTTTAGAACGATAGCTCCTCTCAGATATAATTCAGTAAAATGTTCAACAGCGAAAACTTCATAATCGACTTAATGAGGATATCATCATCAATTACAGACAGTTATTCGCGAGAGTTAAAAAGTTATTCAATATTCCTCAGTAGTTTTGATTGCCAACATTGGAATTCAAATGCTTGTGTATAAGTACATTATTCCTAGGTTGAAGTCATCTAATTATAAGTTTTTATCATGAATTTTTTACCCGATTTGAACTGATGTTTATATTTTATAAAAAATATCTGGTGCTTTTCAGGGGAATTTGTGATGGAAAATTGAACCGAAGTAATCTGTTGTTGAACGTGTGTTCACATCATCTTCAAATTGAATTCAAACGAAAATGAATCATGTGTAGATATTTGCGAAAACTATTTTTTTGTAAATATTGAAATAATTTTCGTGCCCAATATGCAATCAGAAAATAGTTGCCTGCCCAATTTAGAAATAAAAGATTTAAAAAATTATAGGTCATATTTATTTCACGTTACAATATTTTCAGTTGTGACTGTGTAGCAGGTATATGCTCGCGAACTTCCATCCAGAAGGTGGACCTTTCCGTTCATCTGCAATAATCGTACAAACATGCTATTTGTTGCATTCTCTATGGTAATAAATTCATTTACGTAAACGTAGTGTTTTGCAAATAAAATATGGATATCAAAATGTGTTATCGTTTTGTATGGAATTCACCGCCTGGCTCATTTCACAAGGATAACTATGAAACCTCAATCAAAACACTTCCGAAATTCCAGTATTCATTCATGAATTTATTGCAGCGGTTTGAAAAGTTAGCTCAATATAAAAAAATTCTAAGCTCGATGACTCCTTGGATGACTCAATAGAGCAGATATTTTTCTTCTGAAAATTTCTCTGTCGCATTGACGAATGACCTTATCGAAGGATTTGCCATGTTTCATGGTTGACGAGACCACGAATCATCATGTTGTTCCTGGGGATAGGCGTAGGATGTTAGTAACAAAGCCTAATTGACAAAGGACTACTGTCGGTGTCATTTGTTATCTACCATAAATATCCCTTACATATACTCATTCATATTCAGCATACATTGTTTTCCCCAACGTTTTAGGATTTGCTTTTCTCTACAGACTCAAATACTCGAAAGAGGATATCAAGGTATCATAACTCACAGGAAAAAATTTTTAAATTTTGAACCTTGAAAATGAAAATAAAAATCGGAAGAAAATTCTATGAAGTCTGTTCTATAAGGAATATGAAGCTGAACTGCAGCGATATTGAAAAATTTATTAATATCATAAAACATTCATAACCTTTAGAAAATGGTGTTTTGAATGACACCAATTTCCATGTAACAGGAATTCCATTTCAGGCAACGCTTCGTTCCACCATCATGTAATGCAATTCCTGCGTAATATCCTGGAAGTTAGTTAGCAATTTCGTTCGAATTATAAAGCATCTCACAGAGGAAAAAGCACATTCATTTTCGTTCAAATTATTCCTTTGATATATTTCAATCTCTTACTAATTTGATGGATTCACTATGAAAGCTGCTTCGAAGCTCATTTCGAGCTCATTAAAAAAATCTCCTGGTAATCGAGATCAAATGCTCAGGTATAGGTTGGTTTAATTCAATAACTGATCGATTGGCAACAATTCAACTGGGGATTATTCCGAAGGCTCTGATTTCAGCAAAAATTATTAATTCTCCTTAATTGATTCCATGAAAACTTCTTGGAGATCTTTCCATTCGAAAAATGTGCATGCTTATTTTATCTGTCAGTTCTTTAACCATTGGTTATACGTTTCTCATTGAAAAATAAACTGATCGAATTTTTGAGCAACCAGGTGGATAACTCCGTTGTTAGTTACGATCATTGACTGTCAATGTTGATTGCAACATCTCCTTTTTCTTTGAAGAAAGCGCTTGGTTTTGTCACCGCTGAATTAGAATATCGTTCTGAATTCATTTAGGGCAACTCCCAATCAAAATTTATTCTGATTTAACGTGCAGGTATAAGTATTCGATTGAAAAAAATCAGCTTTTAAAACAATATAAGTAAATCAAACTGAATATTAGCTGGACGAAACTCAATCAACAACAAAGTTTGATAACAAACTACACAAGCGAAAAATAATCCATATGACGGTTGTTTGACCAGAAGTTCTTGGTGCCAAGTAGTACCAAACAATGAGAAATCTTCAAGTGTTCATAAAAAAGAGCTGAAAATTGTTCAAACTTCCTGTGTTCTGGATTATCTCCCAGACTGACTAATATGTGAACTTCCATATCAGATATTTCCAATGTCAGTTACTACAATCCGAAACAAATATACCAACTTTGTCAGTTTTGCTTCCTGTCGTTATACAACACACTTTTTGCAAGTCACAGTTCGACAAATAAATCATCAAGATAAAGTGTGGAGCCAGAGACGTGTGTGACCATTAACCTATATAGAAAATATATATAGTCAATACGGTTGCAGGCACAGATGTAATATTTACGAGTATAATTTCCTTTACGGATGGTACACAATATTATGTTCCCGAAACCACGTACCATTCCATGACACATGATAGTTTACGAAAAATCGAACGAGAAATTCGCTCTACGCCATTTTATCCTCCGGCGGATTTTGCTGTGTGAAATATGATCATTATTGGGGAGGTTTGCAGGTATTAAGAAGACATTATGCCTGGAATTTGAACGTTAGTTGAGTGAGTTGGATCGTTGGTATAAACACAAATTGTTGTTGATTCTTACTCTGATGATTGAACCGTATCATCCTGAAGGTTATTTCGGTGTATTTGTAGGCAACTGTATACGTGATGAGAGTGTACCTACCAAAAACATTATAAACTCGAGTATTCATATAGAAGGTTAGAAAGCACGTGAAATAATCGTAAATAATATATATCCGATAAGAAAGTGTCTGAATTCAACTACATTCCGCGTGATCTTTCATACAGTGACTTGATGATCTTTGCTTGTTTTGATGAAAAAATCGACTACAGTTCTCCGAAGACATAATTGAATGATAAATTGAATTGAACTGGCCGATACTTGATGAAAATCCATATTAACAAAAATATATTACAGTTTCCTGTATGATTTTCACTCACAATGGGTTCACAAAACCGCGACACGTGTTTCGCTATTACAATAGCTTCTTCAAGCAAGATAAATAAATCACTATTCTATAATACGCTATTTATATACAAGTAGGTCGAACGTCTCTTCGTTTTTGAATGGAAAAACAAATTCTACTTATGCAAGTCACCTCATTCTGGAAGGTCATGAGTTCAACCACGAGTTCAAAATAAGGCATTTTAAGCAGAAAGGTTGGAAACTTAACCTTCTAGAAAGCTTGGAAATCAATAGAGGGAAAAATTCAGAATATTTATTGAATGATCAGGTTGAATTAAATAACTCCCCATTGTTGAATAAGTTCCCGGCCAATAATTCTATTTCTAGGAATAATCTTCGTATGTAACTAATTAGTATTTGGACAAATTATGGGTCGGATATCGGACCTAAGTCGGACCTTCATTGTAAGAGTAACTATTTGGCGAGTGCCTCAATTGAACTTGGCAGCGTTTGGTCAGGGAACCGAATAGCTATATATTAGGAAGCGACTCGATTGGCAGGAATTGGAGACAACGGGGATTCTGATGAAGTTGAATAGTCATGACAAAACGAAGTAGTTGAGTTGTGGTGGAAATGTGATATATATATATATATATAAATATATATAAATATATATATATATATATATATATATATATATATAAATATATATAAATATATATATATATATATATATATATATATATATATATATATATATATAATGTTCATGACTATTGTTACGTCCTAGCGCCGGCCCTGACGAAATCGTAAAGGCAAGGCGAGGGATCGCGTCGTAGCGAACGTCATTTTCCAGGAACCCGTTGATTGCCGCCTGGAGAATTCGAGACACGTCATCGGGGCTTCTCTCGAGGATTCTCGATAGGTACGCAGGTTTATAATACGGAAGTGACTTCGTCGCGAGCAGAGTCAGTTATTCAGAGAGTTAGTTACGAGAGAAGTTTTTATTCGGAGAGTTAGTGATTAGGCAGTTTTATTCAGAGCTAAGTGACGAGAGTTATTGAGAGCTAAGTGGAGAAGAGCTTTTTGCGGAAGTAGAATTTTTAGTACAGAGAGTTTAAGTACCGAACATTGGAAAGTTATCGGAGCGATTTAAGTGATTGTGTTGTATTGTATTGTATTGTGATAGAGAGTTATAAAAAAAGGAGTTCAGTGTTGTTTGGTGTTTCAATCGACGAACCCAAGGAGAAATTCGTAACAGTAGTGTCATAATTGAGATTTTCCAAGGGATAAATCGTGACAGTGGTATCAGAAGTTGAATTTTGAAAGGAGTATCGTAACAATTATTGGCATTCGTCGAGGTAAGTATTCTGAAGAGTTTTTCTTGAATTTGGTTTGGGCAGTGAAAACATCCAGGAGGGTTCCTCAAAAGTAGTATAACTGAATTGGAATTGTCATAGATGTGGGAATGTAACACGAACCAATACAATAAATGAATATGATTCGGTAATGAAAATACCATGTTCTCATGCGGAATTTCTTTTTTTACCCTAACCAGATCCATTAACTCTTTCCAAAGAATTAAATCCGACCACAAATCTCGAACTGATCACTAAAGTAGGTTTGAGTTTTATTGGTATTAGGGTATGGTATGATAAGCCACAATTCGATTCATCAGATCTATTCTTCATATTATCATCATAAACTTCCTCGAAGATTCACACAATAATATGCAAAAGAACGATGATTTTATACTCATTATATTTCACAGACATTCGTACAATCTTGCTGCTTGACAATTATATTTTCTATGAAAGCAATTGACCCTTTTCTGAATTGAAAACGCTATTTGTTCAATTCGCCATTCCACTTGAACTGTGCTATCCAAACAGCAATTAAAACAGAAATAACAGTTGTTGCAGTTGTGAAGTCGCCTACTTCAAAGGTAATAAATAGGGACAGAGGAGCAACTGCTCTATGAATAGTAAATGAGTCGTGTATACAGCTCTGAACAATTCATCTGCGATTTTGATATTGTGCGGAATGTTTCGAACAAAAAAGGGTTGGCTTTGAGGTTGCAGCACACAAAAAAGTATTTTTTCAGAGACTCTGATGGAATTTGGTCGGATGTGATTCAACTGTATGGAGTTCATGAAATTCTGTTGTTTCAAATAAATAATCAACAAGATGTGTGTGTGTGATTGAATCAAAGAATTGGAAGCAATCTACCATCGCCACCCTGGGCGAAAGGGTCTATAATTTTGGTTGAAATAAACAGGCTAATTAGCATTCCCATGATGATTGTTGAATGCTCTATTCCTCATACCATTTCGACAGTTCTGTTAAAAAACTTTTTTGTTCTCACAGACATATCATTGTTGATGATATAGAAAATTAAGACCTTTCACTAGGTATCACAAGACGTTTAATTTTTTGAAACACAATCTCGTGGGAATCATCTCCTCCTTTTGGTTTTATATATATATATGATGAGTTGTTTTCTCGGGTTTCATTCCGTGTTCTGTGGTTTCGATCCTCTGAAGGAAAATTGTCACAACGTTTCGGCAAAGTCTCATTTGCCATCTTCTAGGTGATGTCTAAAATTTCGACCTACGAACTCGAGTTCGGAGGATATAGGAGATTATAGCAACATTGTGTTATCAAATGAAGAAAATATGACGAAACCGTAGCTTTAAGTTACAGAACGAATAATGCTCTGTTTTTCCTGATATTTCATCTGACGAAGTCACTTCTCTTCTGATTCTTCCATGAAACTTGAGAAGACACCTGTTCAAAATAGCTGTGAATACGGTTATGCCATTATAGACGCTCTTTCTTACACTATTGATAGATAACCCGGATAGATTGGGGAATTCGAATGGTGAAGAATAATCCCAGCATTCCTTCAGGATGTTTCCAAATGATAAAGGTTGCAACGGGATTTCAAATTTTCTGAACTAACATTAACAAATTCTATTCAGTTCCGAAGTGGTATTCGAAGCGGTGAAATACTTTTCAGCTTTACTCAACGGAATTGGTAATACTGTGGAAGAGAAACAGTGTAAGTAGTTATTCTCAATGCTATATTGGATATGGCGAAGAATTGTTACTCAACTTTTTTTTTCCCAGTCCCATTATTCTAAACCATTTATTACGTATTTGACAGCTGTCAGGTAATGGCTCATTTAAATACAGTTGTATTCTAAATTAATTGCGGCCGCTTTCGGAATTGTTTTTTCAAAACGAAGGGATATGTAACATTTGACCTGATAAGTTTGATCTCATGACTACATTCAATGGCCCAAAAATCAAATTCAGTGCATTTTCGTACCAAATTCTTTGTATAATTAGAATGAAAATAATATTTATAGGAAATTTATTGTTCAGATTTTCCAGGCAATAATGCAACGGTACTTGAAAACATTAGTCACCTCTTGCCCTCATAAAGCTTTGCCTTCTAGTTATACTCATGAAAGCGATGTAAAAAGGATAACTTAAAAAAAAGTCTAAGTACCTCACATCTTCAATTCGAACATAACTCATTTCTCACATGGACGATAAATAAGAGCAAAGAAATAATTATCTTTCGGACACGAATTAACTCAATTTGTACATACTCAATGAACAAACTCTCGCAAAACCCCAATCACGCCGTTGGTGAATGTTCCATTCGTGAATGCCGGCCACTGATACCCATTTATCCAGCTGAAATAACATAAGAGATAATCCCGGAATTCTTCTTTTGACAGTTCACCCCAGTGGCGCTCGAGCTAATTCCGTACCCCATGTAAACAATGGTTGTAGGCAATATAACGCTTTGATAGAGTTAATTTCCTTTAATGTTCATCACATTCGCCCATCGACTTTGTAGTAGCTGGTAGTAGTTTGTTTTTCAGGCATTAATTGTGCCGTAATTCTGGCGCATCACATCCAACTAAGTGGCCTCGTACTACAAAGCAGAACGCGATAGCTTTTCCGATTTGCGGAAAGTGGCGGATCCAGACTCGGGGCAGTTTGGAAGTTAATTGTACCGCCCGGGGCGGTGATACCAACTTGTGAACTTTGAAGGAAATACAACCCGACGCCACCCTACGCAACGCTTATCTCCACACCGAGTAAAATATTTCACCTGATCGCATTTGTAACTTGCAGAGAATTTGATAAAGCCCAACGCCGAGGGCGGAAAGAGAGAGAAGTTTTCGATAGGGTGCTAATTCAAGTTGATGTAGTTCAAAAATGAACACAATGACTAGCTAGCCGAAATCGATAGTGTATACAGAACGGGAATTTCCGCCTCACGAATGGTTTCAGTTGGTTTGTCTTTGGAATTGTGGAATCGAATCATCAATCGGGATGTTTTATCTTATCTTTCATTCACTGAGTCGAAAATCTGTTTATAATTTTTGGCTCCTTTTTTTCAATCATAAGAAATATGATTGACTCGACTTTCGTAACTGTTGATAGAACTCAAAACTGAAAACCTTATATTCGGTTGAGCAAGAAATTTTTTACTCGTATCATTTGAATAATTTGAAATAGTCGTGTGTTAGAGTAGTGTTTGACATGATATATAATCAATCACATTTACCACTTGTGAGCATAATTGCACACACTGAAAGTTTTCACTCAAATAGGTAATACTCCTTGAAATTTGATTCGGTACTGGTATTCTATCTACAATTTTTTTTCATCTCAAATTGTCAGAATAAAAAATTGGGTTATTGGGTTGTTCCGTTGATCTTAACCGTATATTTCTGAACTGAACTATATAGCCTGTCAACGGTGTGAAAAAAAAAACAATTCAATTCAACAATGTAAATTGTGAATGTTTGGTTTTCTTTTCTTTTGTGAATTGTAAATCACTGCATCGCAGACCACCGTTTTGGCGAGAGCGCATAGCGCGCACCCGCCATTTCACAATCGAGTTCACCTGGCGCGTTCACCAATAATTCGAATAAGGAAATATCGAAGGTTGGCTGAAGGTGTTCATGAAAACTCATAATTTCTGTACCCATGAGACGTAAAACGTTTCTTGCCAATCACTCCCCATTTCATCGTCATATGGTTCTGCAGGGTATTTCTATGGTGGCTTTTCTGATCTTTGAAGGATTTCTAGCTTGAAATTTCCAAAAGATTCATCGGAGGAAGAGAAAAACAAGTATTTATGAGAATTAAAATACGGTCATTATTTTTTTTCCATTGTACGGAACCATGAATATCAGTCATCTGACATCTCTGGCAAGGTCTCCCCAGTGGGTTCAACATTCAAACTGACAATGGATTCGAAATTTGGAATGAAAGGAAAATTCCTTCATGAAACCTATTCAATTTAAATTGGGATGTCCTTTCGGATATATTGAGGATTTGTTAGTACTGTGCTAGAAAGCATATGCTGAATGGTGAGACTTCGTTATTAGCTCTGACAAGTTCCGACTTCCTAAAAGGTGACGTTCCTAGGGTGAGACTAGCTGGTTAAGGGAAGAATCCATTTTATTCGTCACTTATTTGATGTATAATTGCTACCAAGCTCGCTACTTATCATTTATCCCAGTCCATCTAGACTTGTGGCCCTCTCTTTGAATCAAAGAATCACAATTCTTCGGATTACTTGCTTATTAGTTATTAACTTCGAAAGCATATAATTTCAATCTCCTTTATGCTGTGCATGCAAATTCAAACTCAACACATTTTTTATCGTTATGCACAACCTAGCGTGTGTATGTCAAGAGCTAGAATAATGGGTATTCATTTTTTTCTTCACATGGCTATAGAAATCAGATGAATGTATACTTTCTGCAATGTTGCTAGTTATTATTTGTCTAATTCAACTCCGAACTCCTAGTTAGGATGGATATAATAGGTTTTATGTCAAACTCGGGTTATAACCAATTAACTGAAATAAATGCACAAAAGTTTAAATGAGTGAATGATCTCCCAGTTTCATCCCGTAGATAAATGCAGAGTGATGAGGAATCAATTGAACGATAATAATGAAAAATCTGGATATAATATTGAATAATGGAATCATAAATTCACTGGATTTGGATCGAGGAAGTAATAATGGTGTGACAGGAACATCTTCAAAATTCATTTGTTTTTCTCTGTTTTTTTTTTATATTATTGAGCGAATCCAAAACTTCAGAATTTGCCCTGTATTTATTACCTGTATGGTAATAATTGGGTTAGTGTCCGACCAGGCTAGTGGTCACTATCAGTACATAGTATGAAAGACAGTTGCTTCCCGTCTGTCTGTCCTTATGTATGCTTGTATCTTTAAAAGTACGCAACAGATTTTGATGCGTTTTTTTTTAAGATTCAAGAGGAACGTTCATATATGTATATAATTGTGCACCCCGAAACCTTCTACAAAAAATCCGTGATGGTATATGGCTAACCGTGTGCTCTACCGAAAAATCAGTAAGACGTTCCAGAACGCTACTACAATCCTCCTTTGCCTCCAAGGCTCTGCCTTCTGCGTGCACTCGTAGAAATTTGGAAAAGATAGAAATATAATTTGTTGATTTCGAAATATTAAACGAAATGAGAGTAGTAGGAATACATACTTTAAAGAAGAAACTATCATAAGCTACATATAAACTGTTCATCAGAATGGAAAGTGATTCACTAGTGGATAATTTTGTTTTGTATTGATAATTCGGTGAATTTTTCAATTTTCTTTATTGTATTTTCGAATTGGGTACTTAGTTTCCATGACGAAATGTTTGTGAATACATTCGAATATCAATATTTTCACAATTTTTCCAATACAATATTCCTTGTTTTGATGAATTCATAACCAATCTCTCAACTCGGAAAATGCATTATGAATTAACATCGTTCTCGACGGCCAGCAAGACGAATGATCCAAATCACTATTCAATAAATACTTTTCTTGTTCCGGTGGAGCCTCAAAACAAACTTCAAGCGAACGCGAAACTTCGATTTGCTTATAAATTGAAAAAAATGTTCAACGGCATTATGAAAAGTTTCTCTCGGAACATAAAATGGTTCAGGAGAATGATTTTGGGCGTATTTCATTCAATGGAAAAATCGACCTGCTGCACAAATTTTGCGATAATTAATTGAAAAGTTAAACCATGAAAAAAAAATTTATTGATGGAAAAAAAGCTATAGCAAAAAGTTTTAAGAACGAATAATTTTGAAATGGATCTGGAATTCATCTGAATGTTCACAACATAATCAAATGGCGAGAAAGTAAGGTTTGTCAGAGATCATAAAAAATATGAAATTCTAAGGTTTTTCAAGAATCATGATACACCGAGTGATACACCGAGTGATATACGAATTATTCAGGGATGTTCAATGAATGATGTGTGAGATTGGAGTATCTCTACTTTTGTCCGAGTTCTAGAAATCTCATTCAATCTGTTGCAATCGATTGGTATCTCTCGATTGGCAATACAGAATAAGAGATTATGAATCTCTCATTCAGTTGAAGAAACTCTAGAAAAACCGAGCCATACAGTCGTAAAAAAATCTTTCATCAAATTGATGTGATTCTCAATAAAATGGAAAATTCAAAAATCGTGATCTGAGGTATATGACGAAGCATTAGTGATACTGTAAAAATAAAAATATCTCATGTCAATTGAAATAGTTTTCATTTTTACAGTGACACAACCCAACTAACATTTTTAGTTATAATTACGTTAATCTTACCTTCGATCAGGTCGGCGACCTTTCTGAAAGAAGACTAGATTACGTAATTACCAATGTGGGGAAAAAATTTGAAGTAATTTGGACGTCGAAAATTGGAATATTTGGACATTTAGTTTACTAGGTTGAGGGTAGAAATAAGTAATTTTGACATGAAATTGGTCAGAAATAAGTAAATATCAAGCTTAAATCAACCTTTCTGTTACCAATTATTCCCTTGGACGAATGAGTAAACAAAGAGAGGTTTTCTTATATGAATAGCATACATATATACATATTATCTCTATCTCAACTTCTCATAATTTGGTTGCCACAACGAATCAGTGTGGAAATATAAAAATTATTGTCATACGGTAGCTACATGCTCTCTCCTCAACAATATTCTTCTTGTGGCGCACAATTTCCTGTAAAATGATGGTTCTAACCTTCATAAAATTCACGGGCCTCTCTTAATATGAGATTAAATGCAAAAATAATTTTGCATATGTTTAAATTTTTCTCCAAAAAACACTCTTTTAGCAAAGTTATGGTTTTAAAATGTCATATGCAGCCGTTATTTAGAAAGGAATCGTCAGAATAAACTAAAATTCAATATATTATCGATATTCATTGATGGGTTAAACAGATATTCTAATTTAATATGGCGCAATTTTTGAAATGTACCTATAAGTCAATATTCTTCTTCTTACAGTATGAAATCAAGTTAAGAATTGAACTATTAGACCTGTTAAATAACCTTTATATTCCCTGACCATAACGGCTTATATCTAGTCACATTTAGGTAAATATTCACCAAGAGAGAATACCAAAACATTCATTGGGTTATGATGACATTCGCTTCGTGAATTATACCCTAAATAATACCAGAATTCAAACCGCCCCAATCCTTGCGAGGGTTAGGTCATTTTTGAAGGAGAAAATAGGTAATTTCTCACATGTTTTTTGCTCTAAAGTGGCTTAGGATTTTGAAGGGGATTCACTGGTGATTACTTTCCTGTAATTAACCAAGCTTGCTACTTATAAATGACTTATACTTCGAAGTTAAATATTCAAGGCCTGTACTACCAGTATTATCCTTTTTTCAGACATTTCTCCCCGGCATGTGGAATAACTGTCCTAAAATGTTAGTTGGGAAATAACCGTCGTAGAAGTGAGAGAAATCTAAAGACTACCTTAAGAATCAATTTTCTTCTGCTAAAGATGCTGACCTTTTTAGCGAATCGCGCGTCGAGTGCAAGAATATCAGTTTGGTGTTAGGTTTTCAACTTCAATACCAAACGTTCAAATCTCAAATAATCATAAACGAGAAAATCGGTCTATCGTAAAATTCATTTTAATCTTCCTCCTATACAGTCATGAACTCGGGCATAAAGGTAGAAGATCCGAACAGATGACACAATTCACTAGCCACCCACATTATGTAATAGTAATCCGAACGGCATAATTCACAGTGATAATTAGTCTGTAATTGTTCCATTGTTATACGGATGTGGGAAAATGAAAACGGTTATCAAGCAAGCTAGGAATTTGGTCGGAAGTTTATACTTTGGAAGTGAGTAACCAACAATTCAAACAATGAAAGTATGCGCCTAACCCATTTCGCATGGTCTCGTTTCGCTTTATTCAACAGATTGTTGGGTCTGGAAATGATGTCGGAATTTTCATTTGAGAATCCGATACTTCGGAATTCCTTGGGCGGAGATTATTAGATGAATTCCTTGCTGCAGATCTTCTTCAAATAGAAGGCGTGCTCTCATTACCGTCGAAGAAATTGTTTGGGGATTCGTTATTCCGGTGGATCGTGTTGAAAGATTCTATTTAAGTATGTAACATTTAGGAGTTTGAAAACGAATGAATTTTCCTTTGACAACTCAGGAGATACCTTCATCCGGTTACGGGTATAATCTTTCAGTTTTTGAGTTCTCTTTGCAGGAGGGAGAGATATTACTACTCAGTGTAATGTCAGGTATCAAGTTTTGAACAAAAACATTTACATTGGGTGGGATGTTTTATAATATTGGATCTGATTTGTTTCCGAAGATGAGGCTTATTGCAAAGAGAACATTTTTGTCAGTAGGGTGCTATATACTTCATCGATTATTTTATTATTCGAGTAAGTACTGCATGTTTACGATTTTTTCCGAACATGTACATGAGTAGATAATTGTGAAGTGATATTCTCCTTATGAATTCTGAAACACAAAAACCAATCTTTCCCAACGAAAAACTACCATTAATACACATTCACAGTCTTATTCACCCGGGAAATTGCATGAAAGATGTTTCCATATTGAAAAATCCCAAGCATCCATGCTTAGATGCGCGTAGCTTCCATTATTCCTCGGACTAAATCAATATTCTTTGATGGAATAATTGCAAGAGCTATTTTCACAGCTTTCTTGGCAAAAAGGTTTTCAGAAATTGAATTTGACTCCCAGTTCAGGTCAGTTTCAAACTACCTACACAATAGGTTTTGCCTGGCACCTGTCGAAGAACAACTACTCCTCTAGCTATTACCGCGAAGGGCATTGTATTATATCCGACCAGCGCGGCGCCAGTGCAGGTTTCTTCGAAGAAGAAAATCCTGCATTTGCTTTTTGGCATTAATGATTATCTCGATATCTCCTACTACTTAATCAATCAATGTATTGATCAATTTCAACAACACATATAGTTCTTCAGAGTGAAAAAAAAAACTTGTTGAAATTTGTGAGAGAAGAAAAACCTTGGAAAAAAACTCATTGATCCTCTCCGTTCTAATAATAAATTTTTATTTATTCTCCCTCATCAATATCGACTATTTGATATGCCGTTTATTCTTATTGATGTGGAACAATTCCCAATATCATAACTGAAGTGTTTCATGAGAATTGAATTTCTGATAAGTTTGACAAACGGACATTATAACACACCCACTTACAGTTTCATATCTATTTCAAACCGTTCAAAATGATTCCGATTACAATTTGTTGATGTATTCAGTGAAATTCTTGTAGAGATCAAGTACCCTAACACCAAACTGATATTATTTGCACTAAACGCGCCTTTCGCTAACAAGGTTAGCATCTCGGTTAGCATCTTTAGGGAAAGATAATTGACTGAAGATGCTAACTGTGTAAGCGAAAAAGTGCGAATAATATCAGTTTAGATAATGTTAACGAACACGAACCAATCGCCAAATCATGAAATTGATATATTTGAATTTGTCTGTTTTGATCGAATAAGGTCGTGACATCAAATGAATAATTGTTTGTTTTCATTTCAGTTCTACTTCAAATGTCTAGTTCAGAGACTGAACTTTGAACATTGATCACAAGCGTCCCCGAAGCAAAGTAAAGTTTTTCACAAATTCGATTTCTGACCCCTGGATAAAATTTTGCACTGATATGATTTCATGTTGATAGCACCAATTGAAAAAACGCAGCAGCTAAGTATCTACAGAAACGCATACTGGATGTGTTTTTTTTCCAAAATGAATATTTCTCGGAATATTTGTCGAATTTAGGCATCGAATCTGTACCTTTCGTCAATAGATGGCGTAGTATGTACTCGAGTATGAACTGGAAGAATTTGAAAATTTGTAGGATGGTGAAAATTGGAAGTTTAAAAACCTCAACCAACAAACCAGGATTTTACAAAATGGCGCTTGGTTTTTTGTGCGTTAACGCAATCCAAATTGATTTCCACACAAAGTTTTAACTTTCACACCAATTTCATCGTTGATTCACTCACTGTCAGTCAGTGAGGGTTAGCCATTCAGATGATAACGTTACAGAAGCTATTTGTACCAATTAGGCACTCCTCCGCGTGAAACAAATCTAATTGCATGGAACAACACCAAAAAGTGACTTATTTGAAGCGGAAAATATGCCAGACAATTAGTTCGTCCCAACTCATCTTCGCCCTCAATAATTTGCATATCAGGAACACTATCTATAGAAGTCAAGTTATTCAATATTTAAGTTATGCAGGTGCACTGAAGTTTGGAGTAAGTTAGATTCCTAATTCAAGTTTGGAGCATAAAATTTCTGGATCCTTCGGCTCTCTACAATGTTTCCTCCGGGGTTTTCACCTGATATTAATGGACAAGCTAACTTACAACTGAAACTTTGAGAATGAACGGAATTTCAGGTGTCTTTAGGGAGCCGTCTGAAAACTATAAAATTAGTTGTGAAATTGTGGCAACTAAACGTAAGACATTTCAGCGAAATGAAAGGAATATTTCAAAAAGTATAAACAAATTAATATGAAGCTCGATATGAAGTGCTATATGAGTATTGAAATGAGAAAGTCTCGGAGAAAGTAATATGAATGATTGAATTCCAGTATCGAAGATACATATAGAGGTTGAATGATGTTACATATACAGATCTCGTGTGTTATTCTCTCGAATTATGAATCAAAGTATAAGGGAATCACAATAATTAGAAAACACATGTTTGCTAACTCTCTCTCAAATAACTTAACTTCGAAATATTATTGAATATACCTTCACTGAACTATTTCTAATTCCTCTACTGCCTGAATAACTCAATTTCGTGGGTTGCAAATTAGTGAAAGGTTCTTTCTTTCTACATATATTTTTGGTTCTGATATTCTAATACTGTGTGTCTCTGTAGATTTTTGAATTCTGATAGACTTTTTGTTATTTTAACTCCCCCATCGTGAAAATTGAAATATACATTAATACCCGAGTTCATACCCTTATCCAGTTCAGTTCATCTACAGACCGAGCATCCACCAATGCAGTTGAAGAGACTTTCTTGCGATAAAGCATTTGTTTTATGAAATTTTGATATTATCTCGATACTTTTGTGGGTATGAAAGCCTTCAGGGGACTTTAACGGGAAACGGACGTTGGAAAATTCATTTCGGAGTTGATGTTTTTCTTCTCGATTCACAAAAGTAACTCGTGTTCAGTTCTGTTCAAATAAAGTTTTGATCCTGTTATTTCTATTATGCCTCTTTCTCTCTTTGTGGTTCGTGAACTGAAGATGAAACAAACAGGGATTTCACCGATAAGGTTTTTAATGTAGAAACATGAGTGGATAAGTCAATCATGATATAACCAACGATACTTTGTTAAATGTGTGATTCGTAGACTTTCAGCTTCAATGCTGCCAGACGTGCTACAAATACATGTTAATGTGTAGAGTAGTCGATATATCTATTTAATTTTATCTATCTATTTATATTATTTATGGATTGGAATTTTGCGGAAGGAGATCTTCAATTGAAATGTCGTTTCATTTGGATATTTCCTAGGATACTTCCATTCAGTATTCCTGAATTGAATGAATAAGATGAAAAGTTTTGCTCCAAGCAGTTTTTCACGCAGTATCACACAATATTGATTCATTGAATTGAAATTCTCAGCCTTCACAAATGTAGAGAATGACAATTAGAAAGCACATCCCTCTCATTTCTGATATAAGGTGAATATAGCAATGGACAGAATTGTAAGTCTTTAAAAAATTTAGAATTGATCTGACTCATGAGAAAAGTTGATGAATGCATTTAACTCTTTTGGAATTTTTGAAAGGATATATTTGAAGTGATTCAGTATAGCTTCTGGTGGGGTAATAGTGTAATATGTATTGGGCTCATGTCTTCAATAATGTCTTAAATAATTTTTGTTTATCCTAATCAATCCACACGAAGATATATTGATGATAAAGACACTTCTATCTCTACTAAGAAACCACTGAAGACGTTTCCTATAGGTACCATTCAAGATTTCACAACTTCAAATATTATACAGTTTCTGCTCTAAGTATTTGATATTGAGTAATTGGGATCAATATTTCTTTTATTTACTCATAAAATACAGTTTTTCTGAGATTCATTTCGAATGAGTTTCGTTCAAAATTCGATTCGATCACTTATTATATATGACAGTTATTCAGAAAGGGTAGTATTTGAAAAAATTGTATTTTTGAGATGAATATGATAGAAACCGAGAACAAAACGGAGGTTTGGACATTTCTATTCGAGGTCTGGTTCAGTAATTAGGTTTTTGTTCCCAACTTCCCCTAGGTACTTGCTGGTGCGTTTATATGTGACGATTCAAGTGAAATTGTTTCTTTGAGGCACATAATTGAGCGTGTCAAATGCTTCGGACAGACCTGAAAATAGACCGCAAGCTTTCTCTGCTACAGAAAACATTTATAATTGTTACGGTGACGTCACGAAATGCGGTTTCCAATGATCTATTTTTGGAAAAGAACTCGTGATAGTTCGGATAATTATTATTTTAAAAATGTAAATAAATGACATAATGTAAATATTGGATGAGTGGGTTTCTTTATGATATTTTTGGGAATGTGGAAATTAAAGTCAATTCATACAAAGTAATATTTTTTTTCCAACAACCTTCAGATAGATTCAACGTGCTTGTTCGTGGAAAGTGAATTTTTCCTCATTTCATTCATACGTTGAGACTAAAAATTCCATAATGCATTTCATATGTGTACCATTTCTCGGAAATATTTTCAATCGGTGAGAAATGGTAATTTGGTAGTCCGTAGTAGGGAATTCGATTTTATTGTCCACAACAACGGAATTTTTCTTCAAAAAATTTTAGCACTAAAGATTCGAAGTTTAAGTTGAATCAACTCTGTTTTTCTGCTTTTTCATTATGGTTCGGCATAATTTTTTTTCTTGACGAGAAGTCTACCGAAATAATACGAATATTTGAGGTACTATTTTGTAACACGAGTTGTAACATTACCTAATTTATCTTACAACCAGAGAAATATTCGAGATTATATTCGAAGAAGTGAAACTACCAGTGATTTTTATCCGCCATTTCGATGAACACATCTTCAGGGTTACCAATTTTATGAGTTCTCTGACTGAAAAAATCATAAAGCAGATATTCATATACATGTTACCACGATTCCACTGTTGGATACATTACTACTCCTTGCTATTTCACATTAATCTATGTGGGGGGAACTTATTTATCATAATTTGATATTTGAATCAATATATAATATTTCAGAATACAAAGCAAATTGAATTAGCATTTTTCTTTTTCTCAACACCTCGGTAACCCTTTCGCCTCCACCAAATCTGACACCGTGAATCTGAATTCCTTTTCCGCGCTCGGTTATCAATTCTTCCACATATCGATACAATCTTGAGCTCGGCACGCACGTTATAATAAAATTACATATCAAATTATCACGAAATTCTTATGGAAATCACTACCTCTGAAAAGTAATGAACACGCTCGTGAAAACTCCGGTTGGTCATATCAAATAATTTTCACAAACAATATACAATGCGTGAGAGAAATTCAGAGAATCACCTATACACCAATACAGGATGTATTGCATCAAAATACTCCGTATATATAATTTCGGTTCTGATATGTAGTCGTTATAACAGTGTTATTCGTGAATTATCCAGGAATATATAATGTAATATAGTTTCACCCAACAACATTAAGTTGGTATCATCGTAATCATCTTCTGACGGTACCACTTCGCCTGGATGAAAGTTTTTATCTCTACTCCAGTTGAATTGGAACTTTCGAAAATATGTAAATGGAAATTGGATAAAATCCCAAATTCGTTTCCTATGATGAACACTCCCGAAAATTAGTAGTAACTTGTAGTATCAATATCTATTCTCTCTACTCGAGCCTCTACTTTTATTCCCAATTGAGCTGTGTGAAAACTGATATCAGTTGGATACCTACCGAGATACCTACATCATTTTGAATCATGTATTTCCAATTTTATTTATGGTTTCGTCTATCGTCGATATATTCATAAAATATTAGTACATCTATCTCATGTGTTATATCCATTGGAACTGTACCTGTAGGTTTTCAATCATGCTTGCCATGCTTTCGATCATAAATATGGCGAGTCATGCGTAGCGAAATCAGATATGCTAGTTTCACTACTGCCCTGTCCGCCTTTTTGCTCTGATTTTCTTTGCTGTGAGAATTCGATTCATAATTCCTTACCCTTTTTCTTTTCGTTTGTATATTTCAGCTTTCAGCCCAGTTCAGTAATATTAATTGAGAAGTAAAGAGACTTAACATTTCACAGAATAGGTTCTATAATTCTTAGTATCAGGTTAGTATCAAGGCATCCTAATACCATATCTTTAGAAACCAATAGATATACCTAAAGTTTTGAGTAGAGTTTGAAAAAGATCTGAGCTCGGATCTGAGCTAAACTGAATAGCTCAATAATATTGGTATCAGTTTTAATCTTTTCTATCGAAATCGAGATATCAGAATGATTTTCATAATGATGGAGTTCAAGCCAAGATATATTATTGAACCACGTTTTTGAATGCAAAAAATGTTCTTTAATCAATTAAATATTATGGATTTTCGAAATATTTTTTAGCTGTGATCTATATTTTGAGACCTGTCAGTAGTGTTTTTCGAAACTAGTTTTCCTTCTATATGGTCATTGAAAACGTATTCGTTTTCTGATTTCCTCTTCAATTTCAAGTATCAAGGCATCCTAATACCATATCTTTGGAAACCAATAGATATACCTAATGTTTCGAGTAGAGTTTGAAAAAGATTTGAGCTAAACTGAATAGCTCAAAGAATATTGGTATCAGTTTTAATCTTTTCTATCGAAATCGAGATATCAGAATGATTTTCATGGAGTTCAAGCCAGGATATACTATTGAACCATGTTTTTGAATGCAAAAAATGTTCGTTAATTAATTAAATATTATGCATTCTCAAAATATTTTTTAGCTATGATCTATATCTTGAGGACCGTAAGTAGTGATTTTCGATGATAGTTTCGTTTGCTGGTTACGTCTCCATTTTCAATTACAAAATGAAGAAATTCCGCAGTAAAAATTCACCCCGTTGTCTATTTTATATGCATATTGGATAGTGTTGATTTATATAACTTTATCAGGTACTTAATATTGAATTCATCCGAGATTCTATATAGTAATATATTTTCTTGTATTGAAAAGTTTTATATCGAGCGAATCTCTATATGACTATTTGCCTCGATATTTGCACGAAGCTCTTTCCGATACTATTTCGCTATGAGATATAAATATCAATTGAACCAGGGACTCAACTGAGAAGAGTTGATTTTCTTAATTGCAGCTAAAGTTCATCATCTGATATATTGTTGATTTGAAGAACTTTTGTGAAGAATTTAAGCATGCTGATGAAAACTAAGTGGATATTTCAGTTCAAGGATGTAACATTTGGTGTTAAAGGGACACAACATCGAAGTTGATTGATATATGTTCCTGTAACAAGATTTAAAATTCACATCCAAATCGTCGGTTCACTTAATGAGAAAAAATGTGTGAACTCACAATTATTGTCAACAATCCAAATTATCAGGCACAAGATTCACAAAATAAACACATTGACTCAATCCTCAGCAGAAAATTGCACGTTAGAATTCACACCATCACAGTAACAAACGTGAAGAAACGAAAAATCCAACTGGGGTGTAATCATCCAAAAAACTCCTTTGCTCCAAAGCACAAAATATACTGATTTCGGGACACACAATCACCTCAAAGTCGTATCGTGAATAATCCAAAGCACAACTCTCGTCACAGGCAATAACAAAAAACTAGCAGTAAAATCCAGGGGTCGTCGACGGAAAACCCTGCAGTAGCGTACAGCGAAAGCCGTTCCGAATTTTCAGCGAGCTCCTGAAAATCTCGCGAGCTCGAATCGTCGACCGTGACGCGAGCAGCACCGTAGTTAGGCAGCGACTGAAAAAGCAAACGTGCCGCTGCGTTCAGCGCGAGAGTTGGCAACGAACTGAAGACGGGTTCCCTTCCAAACAGCCGTAGACAGAGAGGACACCAACATGCGTAAATAACAATAGAAGAAGAAAGGTGCACCATTCGTAATTATAAGGGAATGGGAAACGAACGTCTTTGGATGGATCAAGTAGCGCCATACACTGTTAGCGAGATTCTAGAGGGCAAATCTTGAATTAATTAATGTAATTAGTCCGAGCCAACCCTTTCTTTTCGTGCATTTTTATTATTAGCTCCGATTCTAGTTCGGCGTTAATTGCTAGGACCGAAGAACTGGATATTCGGGTAAAAGAATAAAAGGTTGTGTATTGTGTTCCTGCTATGTCAAAGGAAACGTCTGTCAATAAAGTTTCCGAGAAAAGAAACTTGTTTGTTACTCTCTTCCTTTGATGGCCCATTAAAAGTTCCAATTAAAAGAGTTCAAAGAATATTTATCGAGGAGGCTCGTTGTGATGAGGGTCTTAGATGACTTCAATATCCACTGCCTACATATTCACAGATACTAATTGCATGCTTTGTGATACTAGAAAAAGGTATTATTTGGAGTAAATCGTAAAGTCTCAATAGATTTCAAAAACTTTTCGAATGATTGTTCAACTCAGTTCTTTCATACTTCAGTATTCATGTTGCATTTGAATTTAGAAACTTTTACTTGTGAAATATATGGAGTTACCCATAATGTATGCCAAAGTATTTCTTATTGATGACCAAATAAAAGTGCAAGAGATAAAACGGATCGATACTCGGCACCTAACCATATATATTCTCCATCTACATCAATCCTGTTCCGAAGACTGGAACTGAGTATAGGCCGAATACATGTTATCTAATTGAGGTCAACAACGATGTATTCGTCACTTGGAGAAAACAGAAAGATATGACGAGTAGACTGAGTACAACTCACCATATGATAATCATCAGTGTTGAAGGATTTTCGTGAGGAATCGAATATTATGAACCTATGCCTGGAGTAATGAAAGGGATTGGAATAATATTCAACGCTTTCGAGAAAAAAGAAAGTTCAATAAAAACAGTGTAAGTGGGAAAAGTACAAAATTCATTTATCGGATATTATTGTTAAGTACTTATATATTTATCAAATAATCTGAAGAAATAATTCGATCAGTACATTTCAAACTCACCTTTATATTATGTTAATGGACTTACACCTCACACAAAACAACTGTTGCCCTGGCTAATAGCACGAAGGGCGTTCAATTATATCCGACAGGCAGAGGCGATGAGCTGCAGTTGCATCTGGCGATAAAACTGTCGAATTTAATGATTTTCAAATATTGGGATGGACTCATTGGAATCTCGTCACTTATACATTCAGATTCACCATCTTTTACTCTTGTTATTGTTATAGTATTAACGTTACATAACTTATAACCACATCTATCATCAAACGTGGGTTTGCATTCTCATGACTTCTCATTTCTCAAGCCTATGAGAATATATATATACAACCATTGACAGCAATCCTTCTTAAGTCATCGATATAATGAGGAAAGTTTCGATAAGATGTCTTCTGAGTGGCAAGGGTGAGTTCAAACGAGTTTAATTTGAATACTTATGTCTGTAAACATATCAGGAATAAATTGTTAGGTGCTTCCGGGCTTCTGAGCCGTGGCCCACAGGTTCTAAGGCCTGACGTTTCGTCTGCATCTGCGGCAGACATTTTCAAAGGCGATGCGGCAATGGTCGAAGTATCCTTCTCTGCTGCGAGGCTTTGATCTGATGAGGTCCAGATGATGAGTCACCCTTTATCGAATCTGAGTTCGGACGGTCGATTGAATCTAAATGATTATTCGAAAGCGTCTTTTCCTTCATTGGGAGGGTCCGTGCATTTTGAACCGCTGGCATCCATGTTCTATGAATGTTCAGGCTCTCTTCTTGCGGTTGAAGTTGTTTTTATGTTTATGAATTTTTATGGCCTTCCTATAGAGCCTGGGGTAATAACTCCTACTTATGTCCAGCACTTGCGTTCCGTCGAAGTCAAGTCAATATCATGACCTTTCAACAGAGCTAGTACAATCTTTGATATCCGGAATAATTTTCAATTACGGAAAACCAACAACTTTCGTGTTGCTGGTTGGGAACTACCCTGCACTCAAAATACTGGTCTGGAATTGAGACTATACCAATTATTGAAATTCATTTCCCGCACTGGTATCAACGAATACATATTCAGAAATTATCTCTTCGAAGAAACCTTTCCTAGTACTCTCGTATAAAATTGAACGCCCATCGCTGTATTGTCAGGAGGGTGTGTTTTTCACACGTTTTCGCTCATCAACCTACCTAGCGAGACTATATTTGACGTATCGTCCAAATTTCTGGCTTCGTTGATGGTTTGCCAGTCCTCAGTTATGCTTAGCGAAGATGTCATGCAGATATAATGTGAAATCTTGATTTTAAAAACTACTCGTATTAACAAAAATTTCATCGAGAAGCTGTAGGGAATTTTGGTGATGGGGAGATTGAATTGAAATATAACGTTTGGGGTTGATTATTCGATTCAGGTATTAGCGAGAAAGTGTTTTAAACCAGCTGATGCCCCCTTATGAACGTCAAGCCTCAGAAATCAAATCTTGTGGGAGCAAAGAATTGTAAAGACCTCACCTTTCAACCAAGTCTGTGGTTTTGTGGCTGGGGTGCGAACCCCGGCCAACCGCCAAACAAGCGGACGTGCTGGACACTACAACACCGAGAACGTGGACTTACAAATTCAAGTACTGCTTCCAATTTCATTTCAGTTCTCTACGAAAGGCTTTCCTACATTTTTTGGTCGTGATTCATCATTTGAGAGATGATGACCGAACGTATTTTCCATATTTATTAATTTATTTGTTGAAACTTCCTTCAATCCAGCCAATTTAGATTCACAATCAGGAGGTGCTCCCTGAAAACTATTCTATATAATTCATCAAAATTAAAAAATTTCCTGGATATATATCAGTTTCTATTCAACTCTGAAGGACGCCATTGAATTAGTTTTCATAGGAATAAGTAATGTGCTGCTTTATCAAGAACCAATGGTTGCGAGTGGTTTCCTTTTAGCGAGCTGATCGCCTGCAGATCGGTTTCCGGTTCATTTCCCCCGTCAAAGCTAGGCTGGATTGAAAATCAACTATCAGTCAGTCGATTGCTTGCTAAACCGGAATGAGAATGGTCACTTCACCAAGAAACGACAAGCAATAAACATATCGCCATCGCCTCACTTTGATACAGCTCTCGACGTGCAAAAGTCCAAAGATACACACAAGCGAATTAGACGTTTCAATGTGGTTGAATACATACATAACGTAAGTTAGAACCAATATTACTCACCAAGGAACATTTTATCCACATAAACAACATTCTTGTATGAATGCGGAGACAACTATATCTTCCATAGATTCCACATGGTATATCCTGTAGGTATTTCCCTCTGCAGACTCCACCCACATAGAAAATATGATCAGAGATCAGAAGTGGTAACAAAGCACGGATCCCACTAATCACGTTCACTGATTCAATAATATTTATAGGTGTCATCATTATTAATTGCGAATACAAAGAGAACGGTAATAATTATGTGGATAGATTTATCGCGCGATGCCATAACAGCAACAGAGGGGTGGTATCATTATAATGAAATTTGATATTGGGAAGATTCCTTGGCAAGTGTTCATTCCGCAGTGAAACGGGAATCAGTTCAAATAATGGTATCATGACACTCGATACTCGAGGATTATTAACAGAATATCTATTTCAATTATTTTCTACTCATGTCTCTAATATGGCAACCCCATTCATTTGGAGAGATATACCGTTCAAAGTGAATTCATTCGAATTGAAATAATGTGTTCTGCAATTTTGATACTGTTGCATAATAGCATCTATGTGAACAGGAATTGTGCATTTTTTTCATTCACATGATTTTCACAAGATGAGACTAGCGAGATGTCGCAAAGCAGCGTAATGTACAATATGAAATTGTCTGTCGTGTTACATAATATAATAAAGTTTTGCTTCGCGTCTTGAAAGTGACGGAATTTGAAAATCCTCTATGCATCTTCCCTTTTCGATTTGGCCACCGAAGCGTTAACATTATATTCAGTATACCTACAAAACACATGGTAAAATAAGAAATAGTAAATAGTACCTAATGAATAACAATGAACAACGTAATAATTGATTAGTGATCTTTCACTCTATTCGATATTACAAACAGTAAATGGTAATTGCGTCATGAAATACATATAGAATTAATAAAGTTCATGGTTCGATTGGTATGTTGGGAGTTGAGAATAACTACTGGTATGTATGTACGTATGTATGTCTTTATAGTAGATAAGAGTAGTCTAAAATCTAGGATAACACATACTGATGGTATAAGTTTATGAAAGAGATGAAGATTTGATAATAGTTGAAACTTATATTCACAAGTTGAAAAAGATGTACGGTGAGTAATAAATAACAAAAATATTACTGATAATACTTCAATTCCGAGTTGCAATTCGAGTGTTTCTTTTCGTCTCTGCAATAATAATAAATGGAATGAAAGGTTGCGTTAATTCCTATCTTTTCCAAACGCCGTTTTCATGCTGACTATGGATAGTACTCATATAGGATAATTATATGTTGGCAAGTTATTTGTTGAAATCGAATAATTTTTTCTTTTCCTCTCATTCAAACTTTTTTCTTCATTTCATATGTTATTCACGATAGCTCATTTCCATAATAACATTTTTGGGTACTTTTGTAGATATGTGACTCAACCACAACTTGGAACGAGGCAAAAAAAATATTTCGGAATACATGTGTTTCAGAGCGTGCATACTTTTGTGTACCTTTCATTTGAATTGAATCATTTTGAAATTCACTGCTTGAAAGAAAAAAGTTTCTACACTACCACGGTAAATTTTCAAAACGAGTGATATCTATGAATAGGTAAACTGTAACAGTTCATATTATACTTCAACTAATAAAGGCTAATGATGTATCTAGGAAATTGGGATCATAATCTCGTAAGCCATACTGGAGTTGCCATTTTTTTTTCCTTAGGAAAATGCCATAATGCATTGTCACCGAATTTATGTCAAATTAGCTTGCAAATGAAGTATCATAATTTTAAAAATGAAACCAATGTGACCAATGGGATGGGAGAGGAGTAGGACAGTTGAGGTATTGATAGAAAGATGTCCCCCTTGTAATAAAAATCGACGTGCTTTTGCCTTTTTTTTCACAACACGTGTCTTGAAGATATTCGATCTGTTTCATTTCGATGAAATGTGTGTTGTTCAATACTGGAATCTAACTAATGCATAAAACACAGTTGTGAAACACGTTATGAAACACATATCCGTATTTGCGGATTTGAAGACCATCGATGATAAAAAAATTTGAGGGATATTCTGATTTGCAACCAGAGTGAGTTTCTTCCTGACAATTTCCGGCCATCGTTCTCTCGAAAGTATCAACAAAAACTTTCGATGGTGAACAAATCCAGCAGGTTGGCAAACATTCTTGTTGGTCAGGGCGTTGAAATTGGACGATAGGAATGCATTTTCACAAAAATATAAATCTGATGACGAATAAAACTTGGAGATCGACAAAAATTCCTACAGGTGGCATTGTGTTTTTTTGACAAAAGAAATTGATCTGGTCGAGTTTCAACTCTTTATATACCTCAACCTAGAAAATGAATTCGCCATCAAAAGGGTCTTTTCCATTTTTGAGAGAATTAGGTGGGCGGGGGTCGAATTTTTGTGACAAATGAATTTGTATAATTGAATTTATATTCTATATGACCCAGTCTGCAAACAGGGGTTGATTGTTTTTTTGTGAAAATTAGCATCAATGTAATATTGTTTCGCCTCTGTATACATCCCAACCTGGAACCATCAAAGGTTTTACCTACTTTGATTTTCGAGAAAATAACGGGGGTGGGGAGATGAATTTTTCTATAAAGAGTCGCATTTATGTTGACCTCTGTACATTTGTATCCTGTAATCAGAAGCCTATCTTTTATTTTCAGTGGAAACCAGAGAGTTTTTTTTTTGTTGAAAATACATTCGTTACGTCGAGCTCGAACTCTGTACACCACCTCATTGGCTAACTTGCAAGATGGATTTGGTATCAGATTATTTTCTCTAGAGGGGTCGAATATTTTTTTTCGTGGTAAATGCGAAATTCATTTTTGGTAAATTTCAAAATCACCCTGGGAATAGTTTGCTGACCTGCAAATTAGCTACACCCAAAAATTTGTGTGGAACAATACTCCGCTTTCCAATTTTTCTGAGAAATATAAACATCTATCAACTTGTTGTGAATATTGGAAAGTTATGATATTGAAAACCACACACAGTCTTGTTAGCAGCAAACACTCAAATTTTCGATCCACTCTCGGAAACTTATAAATATATGTCAAGTGGGAGACAGTAAAATGACGAAATAGTCGATTCCTGTCCTGTTACAAGCCTGTCAGTCAGGTGTAGAATATTATCCATATATCACCAGTATATACCCAATTCGTATCCAAAGATAACTTTCAAAATCTCGATTCACCAAAAAAAATACCGAGCAAAACTAAGTCATCCAGGTACTTCGATTTATTCTAGACCTCGAGTCCCTCCCATTTTAAACGAATATTTTTTATCCGAAACCATTGCTCCAAAAATCACTTCATTTTACTGGTACAAATAACTGCGAGTAAACATCACACTGCTTACAGTTCGATATGAATATTATAAGTGAACCTCTCAGTGATTAATGTTGTTTTCGAGAGCATAATTAATTTTATTGATTAGTAATTATAGTTCAGTTCAAATCTTGTTTAATTGGAGATAATTTTTTTGTGTATGCAAATGAATGGAGATAAGATGAGTTATAGTAAGTGGTTTTGATAATCAGCAGGAAAAGTGCTTGGTATCTGAATGGAACTGATGGCAAACTGAACTGAGTTTTAAATAGTTTTTTGCGCCTTCGAAAATGTAGAGCAGAAGATAATTACAAATTCAAGAATCCCCGATCCATTTACTAAGTCCATGCTGTTGTTCATGTAAACATCGGAAATATCAATAGTCACAATGGTTTGAAATCAATTATGCTAGATGTTTTTCTTTTCGTTGAGCGTCACAGTGGCTCAGTATTTCGATATCCACGCTTTGGAATAAACAACCAATCGGTCTTTTGTTTTATGTATCATTTTTTATTATTTAACGATAATGAATCGGTGAATAATAAGTATGCTGTTATTGGAAACAAAGCGACAAAACTATGGGCTAGGTCGAAGTTAGGCTATTAGGTGGTGATGTGATTAACCAGTTGATTTTTGTTTCGTTTTGTTGGAATTGAAAGTGGAACGCACTGGAATGGATGGTCATATATGAACAACAAAACCTAGGTTGTAAGGTGCAATAATATGAAGCTCAGTCAACAATTGTTTGATATTTACGGAATTGTATGTTGTAATCAAATGAAATGGTCATTTAGGTACACTGATTATATGAAAGATAAATCTAATCAACTCATATATTTTGATATATATTAAAACTCTTATATAAGTTATTCAGAAGGGGCCATTGATGAAAACAAATGTATTCTCACGGTCTGTATCTTCAGACGGTATCAGCCAATAAATGAGAACTTCACACTAGACAGCTGTTCTCCACGAATATCTAACATTCAACACGTTGGATATCAATCGATCACATTTACAAACGTTACCGTGTCTGTCCATAAATAATGTCATTTCACTTCATGCGAGTAGAAAATTGTTTCTATGACGAAACTTATAAAAATTCAGTGAATACTCAGTTATTTATGACCATGAAAATGTTATTTATATATATCGTAAAAATATACCCAACGGAAATCTATTTAAAAGTTAATAACCCTCTATCTATTTTCGAACAATATTTCAATCGGTATAAAATGGAATGAAACTTCACATATTAATTACGGAAAATACTTGATATATCAATATTCTTCAAATAGGCAATTAAAATGTTATTATCGAATTCTGAAGAGATCAAACATTGCTCCGACAAGTTACTTTGACGTTGATGTGATATCACTGACTATTATTGATATCATGTCGTAAACTGTGTAACTATAATCGACTAGAAGGAGTCAGAGAGTCAGATATAGGTACATATTTGATTCCCCCCTTCTCGACCATTTTTGCAATGGAAGATTGAAAATTGAACAATACCTCGGATGCAATCACATCCTTTCAAAAATATTTCTACTGTAAGAAAAGGAAGAGCGATTTGGCGCAGACGGTTGTGTGCCAGGCTTATGATTGAGAATTCATGTGTTCGATCCCCCAATGAGACAGATATTTTTTCCTTGGGGATTTTTCTTCGTCCCATTTGGAAATGACCCTGCCACGTTTCATGGTAAACGGACCACTTGCTGAAAGACTTCTGTCACAATCGATGACGCTTGGTATAGAATAGATTGATAACCTTTTATTTGGTGACAGTATTATTACCTTTGTCAAGAAAGAAATTGAATTCAAATCAGACATTTTAGTAAATAGACTATCTGAAGACTTACATTTTGAAGCTTGTGCAATATCCTTTCAAACTGATAATGACAAGTTCAGTTTAATTTCAGTTTATAGATCGGCGAATGGAAATGTTGAGACATTCTTAAACAGACTCACACCATGGATCACCATGGAAAAAAACAACAAAACCTTATTATATGTGGAGATATGAACATAAACTATTTGTGCCAATCGAATGACAGATCACTTCGAACTGATCTGTTGGAGAGTTACAACTTGAATTTTAAAAACTTTGAGCCAACAAGATAATTTACTAATATAAATAGTAAAACAAGTGAAAGTGAATTAGATTTTTTCACAAATATTTGCAAATCAAAATATTATGAAACCGTAAAAAATATGGATATCGCCAATCACTTTGGTACTATTTTTGAAATGATTTTGAATGAGCAACCAAAAAATTCTAAATCAGTAAGAGAATAAACATACAGAAATGCCAGTAAACAGAACAGAACGAATTTGAAAGTGAGTATCAAAGTATCAAAGAGTATCCACAGAATTTACGAAAATTTCATAAATGTAATTCGATATCTACCCGATTTAGCATGTCCAATGGTTGTGAAGAAAAAATATAGGAAAAATGTCGTAAAAGAATGGTTGAATGATGATATATCATTGCTATGGGTAAAAACTTGAAAATATTCTCTGGTTGATGCGAAATTCTGGAGATATCCGCTGTAGTGAAGTGTATAAAATCTAAAAAACCTATATAAAATCACTCAGTTGAACAAAAAATGCATTCTATCAAAACAAATTGAAAGGTTTGAGTCACCATCAGAAACAGAAACAAATTTGGAATATTGTGGGGAACTAAACAGGTAAAAAAAAATACATCGAAGTATAAATTAAATATAAATAATAGCATTGTCGAAGATGAAAAAATCGTTGCAAATGCGTTTAGCAGTTTCTGTGCAAGCAATGCGAAAGAATCTGATGATAACCACTTTACTTCAAAAATAACCAAAAATTATACCACAATGTACATAAGTGAAACAACAAATTAATGACGTTTAAACAATCGAATGAAACTTGCATTCTTTCAAACATAGGCTATAACACGGAGATAGAGGATGTAGTTGGTCGGTAGCAAGTAGGGCAGAGGTGCAGGGCTTGTTATCCGTGTAGTATATTGGGTGAATCCCAACGAATATGAGAATTTAATGACTGGATGTTGGTTGCTCAGATACACCCTTCAATTACTGCGTTCGGGGGCTCCGTGATCGGTTACCCTAGTTTTTCCGAGATTCTTTGCAGTTGAAATAATAAGTATGCATTACCAAAAATCGGTAAATGGCTCCAGTACGTGACGTCAAAAAGCAACAATAGCTGTTCCTTGAAACAAGTATTCATATCATTTACATTTCGAGTCTTTTGTAAAGGTAATAATTCGAAAATGGATTTATATTTTCCAAAACGATCAAATAACATTAACAATCCTTTCATCCCGAAAGTTAATAAACACGATTCCCGTTCCGACATTTAACTGCTAAACGAACTGTTACGAGTGCCTAATTCGATGCCGAAAGCTAACTAACAACTAGGGATTCGTTTATTCCCAAACAAGTTCAAATTTTCGTTCAATAATCCAACAGTAATAAATAGCCAAGAGCTCTGAAAGAATAATGTGATAAAAATTTAAATATTCTCTGCAGCACTAACTCGGGACTACAGTTATACTACCTGCTGCATCGTTGCAGGTTGCCTAACCATTTACTACTGCAGGATCGATACAATTCTGTTTCTACATCAGTGAATGAACGTATAGTACAAAATTATGGTTGACATTGGCGTCACGTCGAAAATATTTTGTAGGATCGGACTAGTTTCAGTATTAATGAATATTTCCATCGTATGTTAAAAATCCCATATGAAGCGGTACATTTCCAATCAATTAGAGCGATAAATTACCGGCGGGGCATTTTCAGGCTGGTAAATACCCGGTAGGTATCGAAAAATACCCGCTCGGTCCATGTATCTATAGTGACAATTGTTAAAATGTACATTTGTCATCTTGACAGGCATAAATACTGAATTTTAAACGTCATTGTTTTAACTCCGGAAATATTCTACCGAATTAAACTCGTGCATCAAAATTACCGATAATTTTCCATTCAAGCATGTTGTCAGTAAAAAAACTGCATTCGGTTATTTTCATATTTTTCTAAAAGAGCCCTCCTCCTTCGGAGTCGGGCTCTTTCGACAAAATATGAAAATAAACTCATGCAGTTTTTAGACAACATGCTTTCATGGAAAATCATCGGTAATTTTGAAGCACTTGTGTAATTACTCCCGAATATTCCTATTCAAGTGAGATCTATTTGAAAGACTCAATTTATTATTCCATGGCATCCATTTGTCAATGAGGGATTTGAATAATGATCACTTCAGAAGATTCATTCTGAGTGACCAGCTGATTACATATTTTTTTGATATAATTTTCTCAATGCTCGTTGTTGTGATGATTCGATCAAATCGAACATGAAACAAACTGAGAGGCAATCTCGCTAGGTTGGAGTTTTTTTACGTAATCTTTGCGAATAAATTATGTCTTGGATCGTCCAGGTTCTCCGTTTTGTGCAGTCCTCCATGAGGGGCAATTGGGATACTGGGTTAGCGTTGCGGTCCGAGAAAATCGCCGCATTGTTCTCCCTTGCCCAGAGAATGAACACCTGGAGTCAGTCACATGTACTGATGGTTTGGATTGAGAGGAGTTGAGGGTTATGAATATATTCGAAAGATATGATCTGTAGGTCACATTATGTTGACTTCGCCAATATATTGTATGTAATATATTTTTATGGTTTTCTGATGATATGCCTGAGAGCAGACTCTCAATTTTATATCCTTACCAACAACTACGACATAGTGAGTAGTACATGAAGAACTTGGTGTTATTATTGTCACCTTGTCGGCAACTTTTGTAGCCTGCTGTATTGGAATATTGTTTTTTTCGTTTGTGTCTTCAGGAAGTAAATGGATCGAGTATTTTTGTGTTCATTGGGAAGAAACTTTCTCTGGAGTACTCGAGAAATTACATCATTGAGGGAATAGTGGTGTTGGATCTGAGAGATAGAGGGTTCCCAAGAAAATGCTTGTCCACCACAAAATCGAATGGTATACTGGAAATGATGTGATTTTGTTAAAATTCATGTAATTTGACAAATTGACCATACTCTGAAAAGCTGTATTTTCGGAACTATTGGTCCTATAAAAACCAATCTTTTCTTTAGCATTTGTCATATTGAATTAAGCACTGATGTAATAAGTTCGAATACTAACCTGGATTTTTTTATACGAAAGGGAAGCCCTGTAATGTTTGAAGAACACCGCGTGAATCAAGGGACAGGAGATACGAATTCTCATTACCTTTGAATTTTTGAAGTGTGTAAGTCTCAGGAAAAAACCTCTGTCGGCAAGGAGTTCCAAGTTCCAGCTGTTCTATTGGAAAAAAAAATTTCCTAGGCAAGAGAGGTTCAACAGGTCTCCAAGCTCACAACAAAGGGGAGGGAATTCTATAATCAGGTCATCCGTGTAGATATTGCCGTAGGTAGAACAATTGATAACATTTCAGAAGAGCACCGACCGTAAAAATATCTATAGAAGAGAGACAAGTCCTACCTTTCTACGATGCTCCAATGAAGTAAGCCAGCCTGTGAGCGAAGAATCACCAACAAGACGGATTGCCTTTCTTCGAATATAATCGAGAAGTTTCAATAAATGTTTTGGTGCCGAGCTCCATACATAAGAACTGTATTCCAAGACTGGTCTTATCTGAGCCTTGTAGATCATTAGAAGCTGATGAGAAGTGATGTTCTTTCCACGAAATAGATATCCAAGTTTCTGGGATGCACCTTCAGCGATCGATCTCACATGGTTTTCCCATGAGAGACCATAATTGCTCGTAATTGGTATTATTATTTCAACTTCTCTTAGGGAGACTCCACCTCCTGAATAGGGTTTCATGAATGACATATATTGTTTCATTATTATTTCAGCGGGGCAGATGAATTTTGTGTTCTTCATCCTTGTACCCGGCGGGTATGTCAGAAATAGTCTCCAACTTGTATTTTTCTACTCAAACAAACCAGACGAATTTAAAAAACTAGAACTATATCACGACGTATATCACAATGATGTATTAAACCAAAACCTATAAATTTTCACTGTCTACAACTGCGGAATATCACGCTGTACTCAACATGCGATACGAAATATAATTCAAGCAGATCTTACATACGATTTTTCACTCCACAACAGAGGACCCACAGCGAATCTCCTCAGCTTCAGAGCGCTCAAAGCGATGCAGTAACTTTCCCGAAATACAATTTAATAAAAAGAAATTTCACTATGCCGTTCTGTTGTTTTAATCTTTCATCTTGAGTGTCTCTTATGGGTGCGCTCGTCTGCAGAATTTACTGTATAATTTGGACCAGAAATTATCTTTTACGATGTTTATACACAACCTGTTTTCAAATTAATGGTGTATATAAGGAACCTAATGAGGCTGCTGTTCCGTGAAAAGTGGTCATCATTATTAAAAGTGCATCTCAGTACGGCGGGCAATATCGTGGATGATGTAGAATCCGTGAGTGAAGTTTAATATCGCTTTTTTGTATGAGTCCTTTTTTGTGGATAGATGATGAAGTCGTTATCCATATCGTTGAATAGAAAAAAGAAATGCTTTATATGTTTTCTTGGACACATTGCTAGGTTCTAATGTCCATCATTAGAGAAGGAGGTGAAACTGTCACTAATAGTCTCAGAGTCGATTATTTCCTTGTTGAACATCTTTTTCTCCAACTATATAAACGTTTGGTATTTTCGACCGATATTGGAAATTACTTGGTTGGTTGGCAGAATAATGGAAGCTAATTCGCGCCAAGGAAAATTCATTGCATTCATTATTTTTATCATTTAATTTTCCAAGATCAAACAGTATTACGGAGATTTCCTTGTTTTTTTACTTCCAAATTAACAATTCGATTTCATATATATGATGATCTTTCCATCCTGTAAATATTCATTTTGAGTGTTGAAAATTGTAGAGGTTATTCATTGATTGATAGCAGTTGCCAAAAATGACTTTGAAACAAATCACACTTGTAGTGAAAGAGAGAGGCGTCCAGACACTTCTGAAATCCAGTGTAAAACATGGAAATCGTGAATACACGTTCATTCTGAGAGTTTCACCGTCAATAACTGTTCATGCCGGATGCCGGAAGAATTAAAATAATGGAAAATTAATTACTGCATATTGTCTCTAAAAGGATGAGCCACCTTCAATGGCGTCGACGGCATGACGCTCGAGTCATTCGCGTTTTGATTTTGAAGCTCAAAGTTTCCCGTGTACTGAAGAAATTAACCTCGATTTCTTAAGCAAACAGATGAAAAATAGTTATCGCGTAGGAGAATTATCGATAAAAGACACGATTTTGAAAGCAGTAACTAAAACATCTTGTTTCTACAGAGTACAAGATCTTGAAGACGTTGAAGTATGTTTGGAAACAAACCTTGGAAGATATCTGGTACCAACGGTTTGCCAAATTTTCTATGAAGAACAAATTCAACCTGTTTTCTTCACCTTTAATCAAGGACGTGGCACGGTATCACACATTCAGGACTTACCATCATGTCCAAAATTGGTGTGACTGGGGTTGGAAACTTGGCACAATGGAAAAATCAGATCCCGACGCTTTATTGAAAGTCATCTTTCGAAATTGTAAGAAGGGTTGTGAGGCGCGTGTGGCTGCAGGAAAGGTGAACTGAAGTGCTCCGTTGTGTGCGGATTATGCGACGGCAAATCCTGTGAAGATGTACCAGAAGGTGTCCTCGACAGCGACAATGAAGATGACGATATCTCACCTGTCGTAGCACAGATTCACACGGCAAACAACGGAGACGACTGTGACATGACAATGAAGAAAAAACCATCAACTGACCCGGACCGTCAAAGAGGAAGAAGTGTACGAATCAAACTCGAACAAGAACATCTATAGATAAGGCCTACTGGATATACAACAATTGAAAACAACGCGCTGTTAGCTCTACCTTTTGTTGATGTGAAAATAAGGTAGCTTTGTATTTAAAAAATGTAATGATTATATAACGAATAGCTACGAAACAACAATTATTCCATGAATAGCAACAAATCAATAATTAGGTGACGGATAGCTGCAAAATATTTCTCAAAATGAGAAAAACCTGACTTTGAAAATTTTCACGTTATTTCCGCTGTAACTTGCCACATTTCAGACTTACAGAAAAAGTGTTAATTTTGCCGACTGTTAAGGAGTTAAAGCGGAAAAATCAATTTTTTGTACCTTCCATCCAAGATGGCGGATCGCGCGCCCTCCCCCCTCAAGATCGAAAACTTGAATTGGTCGCTAACCTACTAGCATATCCCAAAATCAGAAATACTACACACCTTTCACACAGCAAAAACCCTCCTTGACTGGAGAATATAAAAAAAAATCTCGTCCATGGAGGTGAAGATCAGTTGAACTGAACTGAGATACATTGAAAATAATATCAACCATGTCATCCTGAAGTCGATACATCCCTATTTTGGGCAAAATGTGATTCTTTTTGATGGTCAGAATGTACTGAGAAAGCTTTTCTCTAGCGAAACACGCTGGCAATTGTTCACCAAGAAGAAGAAGAGAAATAAAATTTCCTGTCTATTTCGAAACTTTCGTTCGTCTTCGTCTTTTATTCTAAACGTCAATCAACTCATCAGAATTTACGAAGAGTTTAGATCTCCGTTCATGTATACACACCAACGTAGTTTCATAAAACCCAATATTATAGCTACCACACACTATGTCATTACCAAACCTACATGAGAAATATAGCTACTCATTGCCTCCACCAGAACCCAAACCCTCCTCAATAACTGAATCCTAACTCAGTTTTCAAAAATGAAACGTAACCACTTCATCAGCCATGCATGATCAGTACAAGTACAGCACTGTCGCTCATAATAGTCAGTCCTTTGTATCGTTCATTTTGGGGCCAATATTTCACTGAGAAATTTAAACATTGCTCATATGCAGCAATCCTCGTGACACTACTGAGATTGGTATACCAAACGCAGTCATTTCCACGAAACCAAAAGGTACGTACATTTACATCATTGTATTTCTAACTTCTACGTAGGTGAATGACATTCACGGATAATAGAGTATACGGTCGATCAATGCCACGTCATTGACTTGTACATCTCACTGGGTAACCAATCAGAAAACATGATTGTCAGCCGGTGTCATTTTTAAACTTCAGCGCTGCTCAAATCATGTTTTCTGATTGGTTACCCAGTGACATGTACAAGTCAATGACGTGGCATTGAACGACCGTATACGCTATTCCGTGAATGACATTCACCAATAATGACAAGTGTGACATTTGTTGGGAGCTCCATGAAGTTTGTCTATTTGCAACGCCAACTTGAAACATGAATGTATCGAAATTAATCTGGCAAATATTTATTTTTTGTTCACAATTTGAAATTATTTCTGATGATAGTGAATGAAATTATATATGAACCAGGGCAAAATAATAATAAAGTATACTATAAATAGCGGAACTCGGCTTTTAGCCTCGGTAAACTATTTTTTTTTTTTGGAGAGAAATTATTCACTTTCCGCCTCTGTCTGGAATATACTATTTCACCTTTTTCCACTGGAAAAAGTCATGAAGGTAAGTGAATATGCACGTTTCAACAAATTTTCATGGAGCATAGGTAAGTGTTATTTATAATACGGTTCCTGTCAAAGACTTGGAACAGCATCGGTTAACAATCCCTTCGCATTTCCTAGCTCCTCAACAGCTATAACACTATACTTGAATACTTTTTTTTCGAATACGTCGCCATCGCTGTAACAGCTCATTAAAAACACATTAGTCAATTCTCGCAGGCTATTTCAGGAGCGATCCCAAGAAGTTCGTCTTGAATGATTATTGTTTTAAATTGACACTGTTCGAAAGAAGTTATTAAAGTAGCGGAACATTCGACCTTCATTTACGAAACCTAAATCTCTTAGTCACAGCAAAATTCGTTTTTTGGGACATTTGATCTATATAGAACGAGTACATTTTTTTCAAACAGGAACTCAATGAAATCAAATCAGGGTGTTTTCCTTGGAATTCCAAATTCGATATAGTGACTTCTGAAATCATTCAAAAGAGATCGGTTCACTTTGAGAGCGAATAATATCAATTTGGTATTAGGGTAGTTGATCGTTGCTGAGCATTTTCCCTTTCATACCAAAGATTCCGATCTCACCGGTTGTAGTTGGTTATTAATGTATATTTTTCACTCTTTCTTGAAAATTGGCGGAACCAGAAAGAAACGTCTAACAATACTCATTGTTCAAAGAGTGTACGGAATCACGGCATGTGACAAATGAATCTGAAGCGGCTCCCGAGGTTTCGTCTATAAGAGCGGTAGACATTGCAAAAGTCGATGCGGTAATAATAGAGAAAGGGTTCTCAATCCCCATTTCATCAAAAATATGACATGAGATATCCACCTCGGTTAGATTTATAAAAATGTGTGAAGCATTTATTCAATATCGAATCTGATAATGTTTCCATTTGAAGTTGAAGTTGAATACTAGCGGGTGGTATACACCAAAATTTGTTTCGAAAATATAGTTTCACTTCTAGTCGTTGATTGTGATTCTATTACAAAAATTCCACTTCCTTATTTCGAAAAATACTGAATCTTCATGGCATATTGACGAAATAGGTGGTGCTTTCTCTTGTGCCTTGATTTCGGATGGGAATTCTTTAGGACAAAAAAACGGGATTTCTCTCATTCATACTGATGATTGCATTGAGAAAGATAATCAATGTCTAGTGAAGCCCAAATCTGGAAGTGGTCTAGGAGGGAAGATACAAAAAAATGTCGGATGAGCATAATTTATGTTGATGTATTTGGAAAGTTTATTGGATCATTTGCAGATATTGAAATGAACACATTTATTATCGTCATCACAAAGCCTGTTTTTCAACATAACCAATCAAAAAATACTGCACAGAACCACTCATTGGACATTCCAGAACATAAAATGGTATGAAGAAAATGAGGAAAAAATCCTTTCTTGTTGGTATAATTTTTTCAATATCATAATAGTTGAATGATCCTGGAACACGACAAATCAAGTAACTAGTATTTGATTTGATGAGTTTGAGTGACCCATTGTTTAAAGCTCGTGTAATTGAGTTTGTTGAATTGGAATGTTGTCAGCACCTGAGATGATTAGCCGACACTTGCCCTCACAAGGCTCTACCTTCTGGGCGTATTCATAAAAGTGTTTGACAAGGTAAAATATTGAAAATCAACAATTACTTCGCTTTGAGGAAAGTGGGAATATAACAACGACTTCAACATATGTTTACGACCAGTACCGGTAAACTCCACATTTCCAGCTATGTGAAAAACTGATTAAATTAACTCAAAAATATTGAACCATGTATTCGTCTATGGTAATTTTTTGAAATGCTGAAAAGCATAGACCTGTCTATAGAATTCTATGATTCAGAATTGAAAAAGTTCATTCTTGAAGCTGCAGCGCAGCGTTTAAAAACTAGGACAAAAACAGAAATCATGAAATCAGTTATATTTTTCAAACGTAATTGGCGAAATCCCGATATCGCTATATCTCTTTGTTGCTGCAAAATTGCATTTTGAATTCACACAGATGAATATTTTCAATAGAATCGCGAAAGATTTTTGTTTCACTTTTACTGTGCTTGTTTGTTTATCAAACTCAATTGTTTTCACAAAACTCGTTTCATAACAATATTTCTTGTTATGATTGTTAAATATTTCAAATCGAACTGAAATTAATTTTTCAACTTGGATACATATTGACACGGTGAGTATTGCAATATCTTTGATTGTAATTAAAAAAAAACTGTTATGTTGCAAACGGATATCGGAACCTTATTATATCTGTTACAAAAACGCAGTGAGTGTGAAAGTTTTCCATCTGCCTTCAAAATCTTTATAAACAGTGAGAGTCATCCTAATTAGGAATTGCGAGTGTGCAACAACAAAAAAAAAAGTAGTAAATATGGTCCGATATCATAATTATTATTAGGAATCAGTATCATTTATCAGCATCAGTTAGGAATCAGAATCATCATCATTGTCAGTGGTATTATTCTAGGAATCATAGATAATTAGAGTAGGCCCTGATATATTTAAGGAGCTTTTAGCGAAGAATAATTTAGTGTTTAAATACATTCGCTTGATAAAGGTACAGTGTACCGAAACATGTCGCGAAGACAATAAATTTTGTGGAAATTTAATCGTGTCTACCTTATAGCGTAAAAAAAAAAGGATTTCTGTCATTCGTTTTTTGGAACCTCAAATTGCGCGTGCAAACTACTGCTGTTTTTTTCGATGTTCTTCAAGCTTTGGAAATGGTAATTCTGAGCTACTCCATATGGTTTGCGGACGAGTTGCTACCATTTTCCTATGGTCAGTCAAATCTTGTGGACATGGGTGATCCTTAAGTTTCACAAGATTATGCATTGATTTTCTATTGATCTCTGACTGGCGCCGAAAATTTTATTCTATCAAATTTCTGTGTGATTTCTATCGACTGATTATCGGTCGAATAACTTTTGCATATACAGGGTGGCTCGAGGGACTTCGATAGACTTTATTTCCCAAAAAATATATTTCACTTGGAATAGAATATACACCAAATCATTGTTTTTATCGAGTCATCTCTATAGCTCACTTGTTCAGAATGAAATTATACTGAATACTATGTAGACAATTCATTTTACTATATTTTGAACATAAAAAAATATTGGTATTGCGTTTGATCGCGAATGATGACGAATTTTCTGAGAAAGTTGAGTGAGTTCATCATATTTTTTTTTCAATATGAAAACTAGCCCTGATCTTTAGAATTACCTAAGGAAGTGTATTCTTGATTTTCACTTTCAAATGGCGTCTTCGTTCTGCTAGAAGTTGATTTAATTAGAGTATGAACTGGAACTTTGTGAGCTATTGATAATAGATGAAATTCGCTTCGGGATGAGCTCACAATTGGATATTCACAAAAAAAATTAAGATTTCTGTCCAACAGTTGAACAATATCATGTCATTACGTTGTCAGAAAAAGTGATCTTTTGTGTTGCGGACATGAAGATTGATTAACAATGCTAGTAACACAAAACGTTTTTTTCTCTGAAATACAAACGAAGTTCATTTCAAATGAAAATATGTGGCATACCAAATCAGAACTGGGAATGATATTTTTGTCAGTCTCACCTGCAGTAGAATCTAGATCATCACTATAGTGATAATGATTAAAATTTGGTGAAGAAACATATCAATTTGAGGCCAAGGTTATGGAAGGATTTGAACTTTTGTCTTGAAAAAGTGATGTGGATGTATGAGATTTGAAACAATCTTTCGGATGTGGGATGATGAATGAATTTACGCAACATTGATATAACGTGAAAAATTCGAAAATTCATTGAAAATAAGTCGAATAAAATTACGTAATATTCTTGCTGGAAAATTACACTTATATAATGAATGAATATAATACCTACATATAGTTTTTCATAGCGGTTGGTCTTCAGTAGAGTCATCCGGATTGTCTATTCATTGCCTGACAGCTCATTTTGTCGTATTCTTCTCAGAATCATATATCGTATATTGTGACTCTCTCTAATCAAGAATAATGTGACCATCTGAGAAACTGGAACCCGAAACGTAAGCATACTTAGAATAGAATGGAACTTCTTCGGTTATAAAAGACAACTGAATTCAGAAGAAGGATACAAGTGTCTTCCATGTGTGGCATCGATAATTATTCATCTTTTTTACAATAGGCCGACGTACTATGAATGTTATGTGAATGAACGGAACACGGAATCTTGAAACGTTTGTGTAGGGACCCATTTTTTTGTTACTCAGTGCGACCGACTAAGACTGGTAGGTAGTTCTTCGTTCAAATCTGGTGTCATTTGAATTTTCGATGATAATTATCGTGTTTGAGTATGAGATTGAGTGTAAAAGTATCTACATCTTAGTTTAAAATGTAAAATTTCGAACTTCGGATGATCGAAACTGTCTCAATTATTCGCCTTCGATTACATTTCATGGAAAAGAGAATGTATTGTGAACATATATGATTTTAGAGATATAAAGTTGCTCTTGTAGTACTTCAATGGCACTGACAATACTTACAATGAAAAATACGGGGTGTTTAATCCGATGTCTTACCCCTAACTTCTGGTACGATACGAACCACAATGTTGATTTTATTGAAGGGAGTTTTGTAGAGGATTCATTAATCATCAGAGTTATGGATAATACTGATGATTTTTTAGATGCTTCATGAAATCTGAAATTGTCCAGGTTTATTTCGTCATCTCTACCTCAATTCAAGTGATATGAGAAACTTAACGTTCTGTTTCGTATTTTCGAAGACCTTTTGAGAAGCGATTCGAAATATAACGTTTCGGCTCCCACTTTGAAGCCATTATCAAGACTATCAATCACATATCCGATCGCGAAAACCTATCCGAGCACATATATAGATATATATTATGTACATTCATTTTATTTTGAGAAACTTAAAAATATCACGGCGCTGTAAAACGAGTAATGGACTGAGTCTCTCTACGAAGTTGCTGCTGAACAACTAATCAGATCGAACCGACAATTCTTTGCATAATCATCGGAATAATAATCAGATGGAAAATACCATGTTGGTATTCTCATTAAGACTGTAGATTTCTAGTTATGCATAAAATACCTACTGGTTTCCAGTGGGAATATTGATGCGGTTTGCTTTAGTCATGAAGAGCATATAAATTGATACGGATAGTGCAAAAGGAGATTAATTGTTGGTATATCGAATATATTCGAACAAATCGAAGTATTTGAAAAAACCACTTCTGTTTGCCAAAAAATGCTATCATAAAAATCTTCAACTGTGTATGTTGACATTACGGGTGAATACAATACTTCTTCAACCTTATTTAATAGTACTCCATTGTCTGATTTCACTACACAGCTAAAAAAAAAACATGGACGTAATTCAGTAAACAATGTTTTTTTTCAGGCGTGTTATGGTAACACATATACTACCACTGACGAAGCTATTGTTTTGTGGTACTGGATGGACCATAACACGGCTGAAGGAGCTTTTGTATAGTGGAACACCTTTCATCCTTTATTATATTCCAATATTTGAAAATCATGGAGCTTTTCTTTATCTTCAGCAAGGCATAACACATTGCAATAAGGCCTCATAAGGCCCATTCTGATTCTTCCAATGAGCTGGGGTAACATTTTTAGGTAGTTAGCAGTCACATTTTTAATTTTATATGAACTAAATGAAGTCGGTATTTGCTGAACATCAATCTTCTCCTTGATGAGTGATGCAGGTCACGTATAATATGTTCTATATTTTATAAAATATGAATGAATATACCTATCAATTAAGGTCAGAATATGAGTCATGGAATGTTTCACATTTTTGACGTTTGAAGAACAAATTTTCATGGTTTTATGAGTTTCAAAACAACCTTTCCAAAGTGGGATGATAATTAAAATCACGGTACATTGATAAAATGTAAGGAACTCAAATATTTGTTGAAAACATATAAAATGAATTATTATCATCTTTCTATTTTCTAGCCTCTTCAAATAAATAATTTGTTGTTCCCATTCTGAGAAGATATTGTCCTGTCAGAACGCCTGTAGTCATCCCTACGTTCATCTCAGAGTGGCAGCTTTACTTCCAGAGGCTCCAAGCAGAGCGTGGTGACTTCAATGCTAACAGTACTCGACTGTTATCGGTGGTGATGGTGCATAGTTTTAACGAATATACTTTACTTGTTCATTTCATTTGCTGTTCTCAGTATTCCTGGTAGCACGCTCATACTTGCAAATTTTTCGTCAAGAGATTGTGAGTCAACGCTGCTTCCTGGGCATCAATCGTTGTAAGTCCATTTGTATAGACACCTGCTCCACCCCTGAAGAAAATTTTGCAGAGTTTGTTGAAGACGTTCTTGAGTGCAATTGAGTCTCTGTCACCATAACTGGAGGAATAGCGGCTAATGTTTCGTTTCGGTGACTCATGTCGATGACAATAGAGAGGATACCAAGGGAAGGTATATCATTTATAACCCCCAGCTGCTGATACGTGGCCTGCTTTTTCAATCATAGTGTCTTTCATTTCTTTGAGTGTGATCTGTGAATACTAATTTTTCAACTGTTCAAATATATGATATATTCATTATGTAGCAATCTCCACGATATCTTTCACTATAATTTTTCCATGGTGTGCGCATATCTCACTTGTATCACTATGTACAGATTCATTGATTGGATTGAAGAACTTTGAATATGATAACTGAAGGAGTGCCTTGGACAGTGGGTATCATACCTGATTTTATCGGAAAATCTCTGCCATACATTTGTCAGCAGTTTACGTCAACAATCGATATCTGCCCCAACTCATATCCATAGGATCATTCGGAGGTCATAAGCTTATCGGAAGTTGAAAAATTAGGAGATCATTATTTTGTTGAAGGTATGTTTTTGATCAAAAGCTTTCCGGAAAAGTGATAAAGGAACAACTCCAACCTGACTTTCACTTAACTCCTCATGACCCCATGAATAACGAATGAAATCTAATTCATCAGTCCCGTGTTTGCGAGGCTGATATGATAAGCTCTAACATCGATGATACTTCTAGTCGACACCTGAACTTTTGTGAGACTATGTAAAATGTCACTTTTTCTATTTGAGTCATTTTCCTGATATCATTCAAACTATGGTTCCTATCACTTTTAGTAGCGGTACAAAGGACTTCTTTTGCATCTTCCAATTCTCAAAAAGAAGTCTCCTAGAGAAATATGGAACGAGCATGTCTATTCACTTGTTTTCGAGTAGCTTGTTATCCATGCTATGGTTGAGGGTGAATTGCGCTTTCGTAATAGTCAATAGTGTTACCTTTGACATTAATGAATTTCCTTGAGAAATTAGTAAGTTCAGTTTTAACGTGATTTACAACTCTTGTGTGCGAAAAGACCTGTTTACATATAGCTATCAACTACTCCACAAACGCCACAACTTATTGTTTGAACCCACTGTCCAGACTCTGTTGAAAGCTTTCTCTATGTCGAGAAGGACCACGACTATGTTTTCGCCTCAGTGAAAATACTCTTTGACTCCATGAAGAACTCTCAGTACTCGAGTAAGAATGTATTCATATACACTAAGTACTCCCTTTCCCATATGGTGCGACGGGATTTCAACCACATAGCAATTACTTTCTCACGTTTGATTCATATAGCAAGCGATCCATATAACAAGCACACGACACTTGAGGTAAATACATAGTATTCATAGAATACATCATTTTCAAATCTCTTGTTTCGCACAAAGGAAACTATCTCTTGTGTTTCAGTGGACATATGAATACTTGCTGGTACTCAGATAATGCAGGGTTTCGAACGCTATCAATAAAAATCGATCAATGCACTAATGAAATATTGACCCAAAAATTGCCTGAATATCATTTGCAGCAGCTATTCGATTTGAAAGGAAATGCCCATTAAATTACCGAAATGAAGGATAATGAGTTTGTCCCACATCTGGACATTGTTTCAGTGTTGTATCTGACGAAGGAAACTACTCAAAATTGTCCTGTTATGGTGTGTTTGAATAACCTAATGGATAAATGTTTTCAAAGAGAAGATGATCACTGGGAGGAGAGTTGGAACGGGAAATTTATATAATGTCCCTCATTACTAGCCTTATTGATTTTTGGCTACTCTAAACTTTTTTATATGGGCCGCCCGGATACAACTTTACTCTCTGAAGTTTGTTGTGAAGTTAGTGATGAAATAATATCTTAGTATGAGACAAGCCGACAGTATGGTCAGAGAAGTCATTCGTGTGGAATTCTAATGAGACTTTCAATTCTATACGAGAATACTACTCCGCATGCTTTATGAATGCCACGAGTATCAAAAGTAGAGGATAAGACGTGATGGTTATTGTAAAATGAAAGTAAGTATTATATGGGGAGGAGGAAATTGGGAGAAACATTATTCTCCTGCAAATTTATTCGAAGAGTGAATGGAATGATTTTTTTTTGTTTATGAATTGTTTCCAAACCGATTTCCAAGAAATTTTGATTATGTTGAAAAATATGAATGTTTTTGAATTTATACCTGATGTGCTTCAACAATGTGTGAAAACAAAAATCCATAATAGAGTAATATATTAGTTTCGAATCTCCCGATTTGTTTTTCAATCATCCGATGATTACATGTATCTCGAATGATATATCATTCAATTGCTCATAGATCACTGATATTCCATATCGATATCAAATTTCACACCAGGTAAGCTAGAACGGATCAAAGTATTGAACGCCTAAATATCTCCATGTAAATGTGATCACTCCTTCATTTAGGATTCGGAAGCCTTCCTCTCATTCCAGTTACTATATGAATGGTATAGAATACACTTTCCAAGAAAGACCACACTTCTACTGATGTGGCGAACGTTCAACTGGGTATAAGTACTTCAACACCATTATCCTGAATAACTTACGAGAATTGGACTGAAAGGCTGAACTGGACTAGCTGTCTCTCATCATTCATACATCACTCCTACATTCAGTTTTTTCTAGCTTTTTGAATGCATCGAGAAGCCTATTGCCATTTACATTCATGATCAGTCTCAAATATCAATGGTGCAATATCCATCTGAAGCATGCGGATCAACTAGGAAATGTAACCATGGAGTCCCGGAACCTGAAAAATCGGTTGGGATTGTGGAAAGTCAGTCATAGGATTTCCGAGATTAATTAAAAGTATATTTTCTCTGATGAAGTTTAGCAACGTGAAGTTTCAATCGGCAACACTGTTTAAGCTCCGCATGCAATCCAAATTATTCCAGTGACAAGGAACAGATCATATTATGTCAGCCTGTATTTTTTTCATATCAGACCAGAAATTACATTTCATTTCATTCCTGAGTTTCAAATTATATATTTATAAACATATTGAGTATTATTTCATATAAATTGTTTCGATTTCAATTGTTGTCGTTGAAAAAGAGGATACAATAAGTTTTTTAGCCGAAAATTGATGCCGTTATTAATCCCCGGATACCGGTTTCAAAAAATTCCAATCCCGAAATCTCGATTCATCGATCCGATATCGTATTACCTATAAACCCTGGCTTTTATCGTTCATTCAAATCGTAAGTTAGCCTGAGTCTGACCATTGAACAATCTATCTTAGTCCTTATAACTGATTTCGCACATCACTAATTTCCCAGTTTTTTAAAATCATTTTTTTATCACCTAGGAGTTGTTATAATTCATGAGAGCTTTCATATGCAACTTCAATATTAACATTTTCAACTCCATTATTAAACTTCAACCCGCTTTGGAGTTTGCGTTTTATTTTTGATTGAAATGCTATTTGAATCCAATCAATTCGGACCCTGCATCATTGGCAGATATAATTGAATTGACGCGCCTGATGGTTCTACTTCAGGAATCGTATGTAATGTGGTATCTCAGGAAAACCTCATTTCTAATAATATCACGCATGTTGTAATCTTCATTACTGACATTGAGTGACGGATCAATTTTCAACAAGAAATATTCTTCCAAGCACATGAACTTGATTAGTTGAAATACATTGAAAGACCCCCGGGGTTAGTAGTGAAATAATCCAGTAATTAACATCGTTTATCATGAAAATGACATCCTCCGTCCTAGGAGATCAAAGTTATCTCAGCTGCACCTTCTACTCGTGAGCCGTTGCATCAGTAATGAGAAGACGAAAAAAACACTATTCATCGAGTATGTGTTTTTTATTTCTCAACAATAATTAAAGGGTTTTTGCTGTAGTGTGCGCGACATACGACTCGGTAGCGGAAATTAACGATTATGAAGTATGAACATGACACACAACGTGATCCCTTTTAAATTAAGTATATATCTGGATCACGGATTACTTTGTTTATTTGATGTTCCGATCGATTTTGACTAACGACAAATATAAATCTATACGGATAATCATTATTGATTGAGTTACAAACCTCAGCTTGCGTACGGGTCTCAACTCCATAACCCATCATCATTAAAATCTCCATGCATTGCTTACTTCTTAAACGGGCCATGATTTCGATAAAGTACCTATTTATTTGCTAGATGACTATCATTGTGAAGTTGAATGAATGTGAATGAGACATGTTTTTGCACAGTTGTACAAAATGATGTAAACCAGTTATTGTGAAAAATATTCACAGTCAGTGTCGCCGTTGGAAAAAAAAAGGAACATTGGTATTTCAGTATACCTGATTCAATTTATGGGAACGTTCGTATGTAACATAATCAAGATAGGGTACTGCCATTTAAAAAAAAATTATAACGACGTCATAGCTCGAACAGTGATTACATCATCAAAAATATTAGTATACCAACAAATGCACAACTCAAAATCAAACTCAACGCGTCTGAGCTTTTTCCCCCATTGGCCATATCCAGCTTTTACCTGATTTGTTCCAACCTTTACGAGCTCAATGCATAGTGTATCTATAAAGTAGTTATCAGCTCATCCCAATAATAAAAAACCATAGATGTGCACAAACCCATTCAATCTCTGGAATGGTCCCATCACAGCAATGCTCTTCAAGGTATTGTTTTTTTTTGTGAAGTATGTTATGATTTCAATTTGTTATCTAATTAGACATTGACACATTTGAAAGTGTTGTTTTATAATTGGCAAGGCAAAGTACAATATTTCAAACAATTTGTTGGTTCTAATAAATTCAATGAATCTTTTGTACTCCGAATTTTGAATGAATGACCCAGGTGGTATAAGTGAATGTGTAGCTGAACGGGCTATCGGAAGAATACAAAAACTGATGATAATATTCTATGGAGGCTATAATGCCAAATCAGAGTACAAAGAGGGTGGTGTGAATCAAGGATGCGTAATGTCTCCAACACTGTTTTCAATCACAACAGACTGGATCACGTAGATAGTAGTTGAACATATATATAACCGAAATTACATGGAACATGTATAACCAATTGAAGATCTTGAATGTGCCGACAGCATCGACTTACTAACGCAAAGTAATAAAAACAGGAATCAACAAGGCAATGGAGTTGAAATAAATTTCAAAAAAATAGAAGTACATAAATTTATATATCTAGGAGAAGTTGTAGAAAAGGATGGCGGAAGTAAAATAGTTATCAAAACCAGAATAACAAAAGCACAATAGGCTTTTGATATAATAATAATAGAAGTGGAAAAGAAGGCAAGAAAGAGGAGCGACTAGGAAGAAGAATCACAAAAGAATGGAAAAGATGAAGGAGGTGCGCTGATGTGGCCTATCAGACATCAATAGGAGTGATGGACCTAGAGAGAGGTTCATAAGAACACCAATTTGAAAAAAAATGCAAATTTATAGTGAAATAATTCATTAGAAATTTCTTTTACGGAACTCAATAACCCTAACACCTAACAATTTGGTATCAAGAAATTTGAGCATTATTGGAAGAGGTTATATCAACGGCACCTACAATCCTTAATTTTTTGCCACCTCTCCATACGATTTTTGGTCGAATTATTCTGGCAAACCCTGGTTGAACCCCATAAACTAACACAAAATGGTTACTTTAGGATTAAAGTGTCCAAATCTGTAGCAATAGATTGCCATGAGAGAAAGCAAGGTGATCTCCATCTTGACGGAGGAAAAACAACTTGAATCCTATCAAACAACAAAAATAGCCATCAACTTATTGGTATTGTCTGAATGGATAATTCTTAGCGAGTGATAAATGAAATGGTTTGAGATATTTTTTCCGTGTCGCCTTTGAACATACAATTCTTCATCATTTATATTTCTTCATTCAATTGATAAATGATATTTCAAGAAAATAAGATGGATTCAAAGGAAGAAAAATCAATTGAATGAATTAATAAATTAAATATACACAAGGCTATCCGAAAAAAAAAGCTGTTCGAAAAGTATTATTTCTGCACTGTTCAAAAGGTTTTATTTTGTGGTGAGGAATCATTTCTTCGTAGTTTTTTGGATATTCAACCTACCGCAATCTGAAAAACTTGAGAATCAAGGGAAGTTGAGTGAAAAATGATCCTGAGAAAGCAGTCTGAATAATTCTTTTCAACGTTTTTAGTTTTACTTTAAGCTCAAGTTGAGGTATTGATAAGGGAAAAGCTCGACCAGATGACACGGAGTATTCTTAAGAAAACAGACCAGCATTTTTTCTGCCTCCTCGAGATCACTCCATTTTCTCCATGTATGTGCAAATAAACTGAATCGAATTGAATTCCACATTCATATTCGGCCACTTAGGACAAACCATTTATTCTACACACCTTTTGGGAGAACAATTTTTTCTCAAAATTCTCCATTATGCAGAATTGTTCGTAATACTAACAAGCACAAAATGACCAAAGAGAATTTCTCCACAGCCTATCAAAAATTAAAGACCATTTCGAAAGTCTCAAGTCAGTTAATGAAAACGACCAATAAAATAATATATTATCATTTTTTCAACTGTCTCTGTGTTTTGGTTTGAGTGAAAATTAAACTGTTACATAATAGTCGGGAGTTTTATAATTCATCAACTTATTACATTAAGGACTTATGTAGCCTTTATAGGTCCATACCTACTAGTTTGAAGACATACCAATTTTTTGTAAGAATATAATGAAATTTGATTTTTTTTGCTATTGCCTTCAATTTGTATTTGTGCAGGAAAAACTGATTTCTATGTATATATTTCAGGGCAAATTCTACAAATAAGTGAAAGGAGCTCCGATGGGTTCCCCCCTCTCCCCAGTTCTTGCAAACCTCTACATGGTGGACTTCGAAACCAGAGCCATTGACACATCTGAACTCGAGCCCACTTGCTGGCTCCGATACTTAGATGACATCTTTGCCATTTGGCCTCATGGGTTTGAAACCCTGCCAACATTCCTGACCCACCTTAACACCATTCACCCCAACATACAATTCATTATGGAAATAGAAAAGGACGACTCCCTCCCATTCTTGGATGTTCTCATCAGGAAGTCCAACAATTCTGTCACTCACAACGTCCATCGCAAACCGACTCATACAAACCGGTACCTCAATGCCAAGTTTCATCATCACCCAGCACAATTGAATTCGGTTCTGAATTTTCTCATACATAGGTCCTTCAAACTCACCGACAACCACGATAGATCCAATGAAATGGAAAAGCTCAAATCCGCGCTTACCCAAAACGATTTTTCCGATTCCCAAATCCATAAGTCTATTAAACTTCAGCAAACCCGAGATGTTCACCCTAGACCCCCGAAGGACGAACCTGAACGCCAAAAAGCTTTCCTTCCATATATCCATGGTGTTACTGATGAAATAAGTCGAATTCTGACACGACATGACATCAAAACCATTTTCACAGCTAACAACCAAATATCCACCTACCTTCGAACACCCAAAGACACAATCCCTAATGACACCCAAGGAATATATGAAATACCATGCTCTAACTGTCCCAGAACATACATCGGCCAGACCAACCGACGAGTGTTCTGTAGAGCATATGAACACGAATTCTGACACAAACTCAGCATTATTTCAACATCATTTAGAAACAGTCCACAAAATAGATTTCAAAAACACCAAAACCATTGCCACAGCCAAAACCCTCCAAACCAGAGTTACCCGTGAAGCCATTGACTCCCCAATACGTGGAAACCACTTTTGGTCCGACATACTTCCATTTACTCCGACTTGAGTACTAATCCGTTCGAACCTCCCATCGACCGTCCGATCCTTGATCCTGCCATAATTACTAATGAACCCTTAAATCCCACCAACCTTCAATCCTCGATCTCCAGTGATGAAACCCAGTTAGTAAGACAACTCAGACCTAGACGCAAGGTCACTCAGTCTTGAAAATGGCTCCGAAATGGGAGCCGAAACGTAGACAAGGAAACCATTCCAGACGCGGATCAACCGGAATATATATATATATATATATATACATATATATATATATGATTACTTGATTTCATTATTAAGTCTAATTTTTTTCAGATTGTGGTATTCAGAATATTAACTTCTTACTATTTCTTCAGTCTATTTGGTATTTTATCATTTGGTTCTAGTTTGATGTGTTCGAGAGTGAATGTGACTTTTCATTGCATATGATATAAATGATTTTACTCTGAATTCGAGATAGTACACGTACAAATTCATATGCTTTCATTTGTTTCACACCTTCAGTACAAACTTTCCGAAAATGCAAATGAGTTAAATGATCGCATCTCTCTATCCATATCCAAAGCCATTTTTTGAAAATTCCATCTCGGTTGTCAAATAATATCCACATGAACAGTGAGAAAAATCTGTAGACGTCGAAAATCAAGAATAACCTACCGCGAACAAAATATTCCTGAAGAGTTCATCCGTTCTCAGATGTGCCCGTGACGCATTCATCTATAGCAATATAGACTCGATTATCTCGGTGACATTTATTACAAAATCTCGTTTAATACCGAAGCAGTCACTCAAACTAGAGGCCGCTCTCTCACACACGCTCAACTAATTTCAAGTCGATCGAATAGTTTCTCATCAGCGTCGGAGAATTTACGAGTAATTCAAGTCTAATATGAATATGAAATGAGGCAGTGTCTTTCGTACTCACTAAATAGTACGTAGCTGCTACACGCAGTATATTTTCTTCCTGACGTGTTGAATTAATGGACCGACACTGACATGTAAAAAGCGCGTGTAAAAATATCGTCATCGGACAGGTTTGTGTATAATGTCGATGTAGTATTTGTCACAAAAAACTGGTTTCGAAATGCACGCGAGGAAACGTACCCTCATTATGTGTTTTTAGTCTTTGCTATACCCATTAAGCCACTTACTGAAACTGGAGGTCTGCTACAGAAATAATTAAACCTAAAAAATGATATTCCAAACGGGTTACAGTGCCAATTACATTGCGAGAAATGGATAAACCCCTCATTATGTCTTCAGGAAATTTGCATAAATTTGACTCACCTTTTATCCTAAGGAAGCCGCGATTGGATCTGAAAAAAGATGAGAAGATCATTAGTGTTTGTACTAAATATTTATTCGTTGAGAAATAATATATAATCACGAAGTTATCACTGTTAATTTCAACATTTTTCATCCAGAAGGTTCGCAAAAAGGCGAGATAATGAACCGCTAAAGTAACTTTGTGATAATTGGTCGATCAAATTGTATAAATCCGTGTATTTTTCTGCAAATGAATACGTGGTGTACTAGAATATTATAAGTGGACTGTTTTTTCTACAAGAGAAGTGATGGATTTATAGCAAGTCTCTATTTGTGAGCGGCAGGAGAGGAAATCAACTCTAACGCAGTTAGGTCTCATTATAGTTCAAAGAGTCAAAATATTCTCTGACATGATAAAAGCTGCCCCCGGTGACAGCAGTTGAGTAGGGTGGAAATGTAATGAATTCTCCAAGGCTGAAAGTTCAACTACAGATGATTATTACATATAAAACACAGTTTTACAAGGGCCAGTTGTGGAAATTCCGGTAAATTGTAGTTCAAGTGAATTCTGTTCAGTTGTTGAGGGCAGCCAATCAATCTTCTTATTTTAAGAGTTTTTCAGAAAGGAAAATAAAAAAATTAAGAACACCTCTTCTCATTCAAATCATAGTCTATTTAAAAAATAGGTAATCTAACTCAAACTTGTATATTGAATGACTTATTTTGAAATGATCTGCAGAGGGATAAGGGTCAATATATATCTTGATGACATTGGCAAGGTCTTATCGTATTCCTCTGTTTTTTCGTACAACCGAATGTATCGCATCATATTCTTCGAGTTCATTTGGAAGAGAGAAAAACAACAAAATGTATCTCAAGAATATTTGTGGTCATCATGACCTTCGAAGACTATATTCAATTCTGTCTCTCTCTATCTTGTTAACTGGTTGCTAACTATTACCGTGTCGTATTTGATCGATTCCAACCCCAGGGAAGAATATTGAGTCCCAGTCAATTACTATTATCCATTTCATGCATTTGGTCAAGCTATCACCTGGTTTAGGTCCAGTTTTCCACATTGTATTTTTTTTTCAGTAAGCGATATCGAAATGATTTATGGCTCTTTGAATGCAAGAGTCAGTAATAAAATTTCATCTTTAACGACACACTCAAAAGATACGAGCCACATTCCTATTGTTCGTAAACAGAGGACTCTCAGTTTAAGTGAATAACTAGTCAGCACTAAAGTATTCATTTAATCTCTTCATACAGAGTCGAAGAAAAAAGGAAATATACGGACGACAGTTATTTGTTCCGAAGCGAATTGAAGAAACAATGACGATGTATAGAGAAAAAATAACAACTATGAATTTATTTCGATTTTCTCAAGCACTGTGTCGTAAAGATTAGTAATGTATGTGTCAGAACGTGCGAATTTTCAGAAATATGTGTTTTGTTTTCAATAATTATTAAGTTATCTGAACGATCTGCTGCGAGAGACTGTAAACAGAGACGTATGTAAGGAATATCACTTTCACGACAAGGATGCCTATTTTTTGCACGACTGGTAACAACTTTTGGGTTGTTGAGTTAGGCCCATGAATTTGTCATGTCTATCTTCTGATAACTGGTCGGGAATATTTAGTAGTCATTTGGATTTTCAATATTCTAACTGACAGATTTTCATTCTTATGATTTGACGAAATTCAAATCACCTGGAATTTTTTTAATTGCGATGTGCACAAATGAGAACTGCTATCTTCCGAATTTGGTTGATGATTGTAGAAGAAGCAGGAATTTATTAGGGAGTTTTTACCACTTTGAGGTTGACAACTCAAGGAGGGTTGATTATTTTTATTATTAACAGTTGTTGTTGAGCTTCAGGATATAATGATAATACACACGGTTTTGCACATCTCATATAGTGTACTTTCTTCTTCTTATACGAAACTGAGCAAGGATGCAGAATTCTGTATCATCGAAGAGCTGCGGGCAGATTTTCTGTACTTGAATCATTTACCAACTTATGATATTAATCTATCTCGTCTTCAAACAGTACATCTTTTGGGCAAAAAGCAGCTTTTTTCGTAATATATGTACCTTTGGACGACACACAGCGTATGATGCAGTTCAAAATAATTCAGTATTTTTCTTACCCGCCCGGATTTTCGATCGAAATGAGTGCTTTATGAAGTCCTTTTTCAGCAGGTGACACCGGTAATTTCGAAGATAAATTGACTTCGAAAACAAAATATGGAGAATCTTATAGATTGGTGGTTTGATTCACTCGATCGAAGTAAAGAAAACCAGTCGGTTATTCTTGAAAAAAATTATGACTTTTTCGCGCATTCTTTGGGGAAACAAATGATCCAAATTCATTATCAGAAATAGATTATTGATTTCGAAATAATCACATTGTCACACTGATCTTAGTGGACAGTAACGAAAACGGGCTGTCATAATGACTGAAAATACCTATGCTGAAATTTAACTAAATACCGGAACTGTTGAAATGTCAATAATATAGATGCCGCTCAGCAAACCCTGCATCCAAAGTCGGATACCTACCAACTTGAAACAAAGATACGACAGCAAAGATTTTCGTTGTATGATTTATTCGATAATGCAACAATAAAGGATTTTTCAATATACAATATTCCAATCGTTGAAAATAAGTACAAAAAAAAACAGTTTTAGTGAGAATCGAACCAACGACTTCAATGTAGAGTATTGTATACCCTACACCATAACCAACGTGGCCATTTGGACGGTACAATTTTGGATAATTATTGATGTGAAGAATAGATGTAAGTTCTTCAGTTCCACAAAAAAAACTCACGTATGACAATTCAAACTCAAAGATAATTCACAGAAACCATTGATTTAGGGAAATCATTTCTCGATTTTTCTTTAATTAGGTAGTCAGATCAGACTTTCGACGTTTCTACAAGGTTGTCCCTGGTAACCGAGTATTTTGTTCTCTGTGATTGGTGGAATTCATATCCCACATGGTGTGGATACGAAATCATAACAATTCAGTTGACTGGAATCGCCTACTTATCCGTTCAGTGAACTATGAAGAAATTAGCATCTTCACGGGTGGGAGAAACTACAATTACCAAATCATCTTTCGAACAATCTGTTTAGGCCAGTCTCAAATTACCTACACAGTAGGTTTCGGCTGGCACCTGCCAGAAAACAACAACTCCCCTGGCTAATACCACGAAGGGTATTGAATTATATCCGTACCGGTGCCAGTGCAGGTTTCTTCACGGTCTGCAAGTGTGTCCGTCCCTATAATTGAAAATCAATTCCTTCATTTGTGTCGACGAAAGCAAATGCAGGATTTACTTCTGTGAAGAAACCTGCACTGGGACCGGTCGGATATAATTCAATGCCCTTCGTGGTATTAGCCAGGGGAGTAGTTATTTTCTGACAGGTGCCAGCCGAAACCTACTGTGTAGGTAATTTGAGACTGGCCTGAACAGATTGTTCGAAAGATGATTTGATTTAACGCCAGTCTTCAAGTATGCCCACTGACTATGTCAAATGTTAATACAATTACCATCAGATTATAGAGATGGGCTGATGCGACATACTTTAACAAAAGTATGAAGTTTCTGATAATATACACGTGTCAAAATTGTAAATTCCAACTCAAATAAACTGAAACCACACCGAAACCATCAAGTTACAAGTGCCAACGACGTCAGCCGTAACGCATAATGAAGAAGTGAATTATTATGTGTCTATCAAAAGGCTCTAATCAAAAATCTGCCCAGCGAAAATTATAGTTGCATGCAGTTGATCACTGTCAGTTTCTTGATGCTCAGGGTGAATGCAATCAGTATATACTAGGCAACGTTGGTCAATTCATGATATAATATAGAGTATTAATGAAATCGTAGATAATACAAAAATGGTTTAGACTGTGATTAGTGTTTTTGTTGCTTCTGCAGTTTGAAGTTGGTGATAACTCGTTAAAAAACGAATTCCACTAAAATGAAAGTATTTAAGTAGTGCAATAGAATATTTTTGAATTTTTTTCCATTGATTAAGGAAAATAATTCTTCGAAGGTTCATTGCGAGTAAAAATCACAGGTGTCAGGAGGAGTTTGGTTTTACGTAAAATACATATATACTTTCGAGTCCAGTATCAGTTAACGCAGTTTATGATGACCAAAATCCTTCAAGGATTTAGACCTTCTTACTTCTTACTGGGTCCTTACGTCTATTCTCAAGTACAGCAAGATCATTCGCGGTCCCACAAGCCACGAAATATGGCTGAATGAATATCTACCCCTTCTGAATGTCAAACTCATGGTATTTCGATCAAGAATGAAGAGGTTGACTATTGTGTTCATCAGGATCTATCTAGTTTCTTCGACTATAACTCAGTTCTAGATGCTGTGAAACATTTTGAATGTACAAATTCTGAATTGAAAGATCATGTCATTACCGATTCCAACAAGGGGTGTTTCACTTCCGTGAAATTTGTAAAGAAAATCAGGATTTCTGGTGGATTTCAGGATTTCTTCAAGGATTTCAGGTGGGATTTATGGATTCCAACATGGATTTCATGGATTTCAACAAGATTTTTACTCAAATTTGTACACCGGATTTCCGGAGTGAAACACAGGCACTCACATATTTTTTTATTATGAACAGCTTTCTTGTAGGTGCTTTGCCAGCTCACAAATGCCCAACTTTCTTTCCTTCTTCTCTTCCTGAAAATTATATATCCCTAGCAAACCACTCTGGACCTCCTTCAAGACGGTCTGCGATTGGAGGATACCCAGGTCCTACATTTCATAAAATGGAATTCGAAACACTTCGGTTCCGTGGGTGGAAAACGAATAGAAGATTGCAGAGTTCGGGTGCTCCTGTTACAACTTGGCCATTGCACTAGTTTGAACTGTTTTGAGACATTCTCAGTCTAAACCGAAAAAAACTCATCAATCTATAGAATCGAGGGTTCAGTTATTTTGCTCATTTGAAATTTTTCATATAAGGGAATATTCTGCCACGTTTCATGGTTGATGTGTCCGCGAATAACCATGCTTCTTAGTAACAAGCTATACTTCGAACTACCATTTCAAACCATAATTAATTGAAGGGTATATCAGTGGGACCATTGAGAACTGATAGAAGTTGAAGGAAAAGGCTTCGATCATGAACAGAAACCATCAAAATCAGCTCAGTAATCCCAAAGAGTCAGTACAAGTAAAAAGTTTTGTTTTATTTTTATTGGTGCTACGCTTCACGTTACAGCAGTTCAGTTTGGAAAAGGAAATCTAGAATAAACTTCGAGCCTTTTCAAGTGGGTGAGGAAATTGATTTCATACAACGGATTAACTTCCGTTGGATTTTCGATACGCTTCTTATAATGGAAATAATAATTATGAAATTGAGTTCTGAAGCGTTCGGAACAGTAATGGAAAAGTGAACTTTTCGATTCGTTCTCACGTCATGGAAATTGATGGAAAAGTTTTTCTGGTCGGAGATTGTTTATTTTACATACGTCCTTGATTTTTGTGACTTTTATATCCCGATCGTTGAACATCTGAAATAATTTTCTCTATTTTCTTCGAAAAAAAAAATTGACAAGTAATATAAATCAACTCAGAAGCTAACGAAAAAATGAGACTTGAACTGTTTATAAAATTTTTATTGAATCATTTATATAAGTTCTGAATTCAATGTGATAGAATCTGATTAACCTTATCTCTGAAGAATAGTAGTAATTGAAATTTCCATTATCCGAAATACTCAACTCTTATGTAATCCGTTATTGAAAAACCTAAATGGGTCAAAAAATATTAATGAAGACTGATAAATTGAAATTATGAATTAAATGAAATAAAACAAAATCTGCGAAGAAATGTAAAAAATCTTGAGATTGCTTTTTCATATGAAGAGCATATATCAAGTTAGTATAGCCAAATAGATTTCAGAATTCAAAACTGAGTCTATCTGTGGGATTGGTCAGCTCAATAATGTTCTGTATTTTCAAGTACACAATCGTATTAGTCAGATTATTATGGATATTTCGAATATAATCAGCCCTGAAGCACTCTTTCAAAAACCTCAGGAGCCTATCAGTTCAAATTGTGTCGAGATTCTCCCAACCAGAAATTAATTTGATCAACACCGGAGAGGAGGAAAATGATATACAGATCCAAATAATGTCGAATTCCCAACTTTTGAAAATGCACTAGTCTTGGTGAAACTTCTGCTAATCTGGCGTAACTAACAATAAACAAAAATATCCGAGAGTTCCAAGTTGTCGAATGTCAATACCATTGGGGAACCTTCACCTTTGATCAATAAGAAATATGTTCGATTTCACGTAGACATAACTTGCTTTTTCATTTTCACATTAGTGGTGTACCTCAGGGGTCGGTACTTGGCCGTCTTCTCTTCATTTTATACATGCTTTCAAAACTCCCAGTATGGTTACCCTATTGACACTGAAATAGGAGTAAGTGAGGACCAATTGTCGATGCTTGATAACCTCATTATTGATGCTGAAGACTGGTTTACTCTAAAAGAAGCCAAAACTGAAGCATGAATTTTGGAACATCGCCTGCTCATCTAAATGATGAATTCATCAACTTTTTTGAAATGGATATTGGTAAAGCACTTGAAATATACATATTTTCCGGATCTCATCAAGATCAAGCTCTGCTATTTTTGCCAATAAGACAACCCGACAATTAGTAAATCAGTAGGTGGCTTCGACTGCTTACTATGTATATATTCGATTCGGTTTGAGTATTTGAGGAAGTGCAGCTCCATTTCATCCAAATAAAGTGTTCATTCTGCACAAGAAATCAGTAGGGATTATTGAAGGTACACATTTTATGGAATCTTGTAAGTCAATATTTTATAAACTGCGAAATCCTTATTTTCTTCAATTATTCATTCAAAATCAATACATTTTTCACACGATTTAACTGAATATATATAACATTTTCTAAAAACACATCTGACATTCAAAGATATCTGGGTATATCGAAACTAATCTCTTCAATAAACTTCCTTCTTTTGTGAAGATTCTTTCTATTAATGAATTCAAATGATATATTCAAGCTGTGTGTACAGAAAATATATTCCAAAGCTTTGATGATTATTTCGAGTACTCAGGATTCGAAATGATTCTCGTTATAACAAATATTTCAAGATCTATGATTTGCATGGAGGTGGGACAGATACTTCCACCAGCCCAGCGCAGAGGTGTAAGAACGTTTCCTTTATTTTCTCATTTTCAGCTGAAATTTCCACTACATGGTATGTTTTAGCTATATGAACTCAGCAATTCCTCGTCTGTTTGAATTGGAAGGCAATTCATTCATTTTCCCATAATGACCAAGAATGTATAGAAATAGCTGATACATTCGATAAAACAGGTATGGAAAGGAGAACAAAAAATGAAGACAACTTGTATCATCACCATGATTTTCAATAATCAATAAATGTCACTCAAATTAGTCGAGTTTGATTACGAAAGAAATTTGAAAATTCATAAAGAAAAGAAACAACACAGCCCAACTTAGATTCGAATTGAACATAATGAACCGCCAAAATTTAGATTGATTTTTCTTCTTCAATGTTGAACAATATGAGTTAATGAGCTTGACTTTGAAACTGGACATGTATTATATTCTTAGTATAAGAACATGATATTCCAGTCAGATTAAATATATAATTTTCAATCGTCATCAATTATGATTTTCTATCAGCATAAATTTACAATTCCTTTCTGTTGGAAGCTTCATCAATTCCACAAATATACATAAGTAATTTCACAGGTCTTAAAATTGAGCCCTGTGGAATCACCTTGATTATTTTTGATTTTTCTATGTTTTTATTTACTGTGTCGCTGTCGGTGGAATTCAGAGAGACATTATTCTTTACTGGTCGGATAACTATTTATCCTGTCCCCGAATCATAAATTCTCGAGGATAATGTGAAACTGAAGAAGTTTTGATTTCACGAACGAGGCAAATCAATTTATCGAATCCACCACCCGTCCTACAGCGTCTTTCGAAGACCGAGCAGCGAAGTGGAAGTTACCTTATACCTTCGGTGTACCTGTTCGGTCCAGGCAGAGCTGTGATTACGTGAACCTTGCGGCTGCCACCTGTCTCCGACACTCGACGCCATTGGTCCACATCCATTGTTTTTTATTGCCGGTTTCGATTTTTAAACATTACACTCGTAAACGGCATCTTTAAATTATTCCGTTCCCAAGGTCTGTCTCTTATAATTATTGCTCTTTTCAATTCTCGTCTCCGATTATTAACGAACGAGCGGGATTTTCGGTGTTTGATTACTAATTAATAGGGATCCATCGTGTTTTCTAACTTGTCGTTTGTCTTGTTTTGTTGTTGGTGTCTTGCGCGGTATTCGAGAGAAGGAAAATAATTATTGAATGTCAATGTTGATTACGAGCTTTTAGATGGATGCAGATAGTTATCAGATCCGAAAGAGGCGAAAGAGATATGTTGAATTCTAAGGAGTGGGGTAAACGACGAATCGAACTGAGGTTCAACAATTACTGCCATCAATTTTCCTTACCATGTGTTCTTCCTCTCATTATTGCGAGAGAGAAGAGAAAATAATCGAAGTTGTGGAGATATACCGTAGTATATCGACAGACGTGTCTCGTCAACAATTTCGGTATCAATTTCTAATCAAGAAGTGACTTCTTGTGAGCCCTTTTTGAATGGCGATTACAACTAGCTCTCCCCGAGCTATTGATAGTTCAATTTTGTTTTAAATAATTTTGAAAAATTTCATTTTAGATGTAGAAATTCCTTTCGGAACACAAAGCAAGTCATTTGAGAAATTATGTAGATAATACTAAAATAGTTTTCCGTAAGAATTTTCCTTGATGGTAATTTACAAAACTGCGACATGTGTTCGGGTGTATAATCTGATACTCCTTGCTCCTAAGGATGACAAGAAAATATATTATTAGCGATAATGTATTCTAGTAAGGAGTCCACCGCAAAGCTCATAGATAATAAAAAAGGCGTTTGAGCAACACCCAGCAGTAATGTGTCATAATGTAATGAATGAATTTGTAAATAGCTTTTATTTCTGACCGGGATATTATATGCTTATATCGTCATAGTTACGCTATAAATAAAGAGGGTCATAACTCCCTTGGGACATTATAGATTTTATAATTCCCTCTACCTTTCACAAGTTAAAATTTTATATATATATAGTGAGTAGTAACAGTTTTCCGTGTCAGCCAGTCCAGATATATCTTGTATTCTTTTTGGTATACGGCTTCACTTTTCGATGGAATTAATGATTCTCTTGCTTGTTCAGCTTTTTTCAAAATATCCTCCATTATATTTGGGGTAGAAAACACGTTTTTACCGCAAACACAGCTTGATAACAAAGTTCTGTTTATAAACAAATAACATAGCAACAACCTAGCAACAAGAAAACTCTACTATAATCAACGGTACCTGATTCAAATATACCGGCAAGGTAATGAATTGGTACATTTTTCCGTTTCAAAAATGAACAAAATTTTATTGAAATCGCTCAGAAATAAAATTATCTATGTACCACGGGAATTAATGAGCCTTAATAACCTCAGGCAATTGCTCCTCCTAATTCCCTTGATACATAAATAACTATTAGATCACCTAGATTCACCATTGAGTGCAGTGCTGATAAAAGCAAGTACAGATAGTGAAAAAGAAAAACCGATCATAATATGACAGGTATATTCGACAAAAGAGATGCTTTAGATTCAATTAACGTCTGTGTTTTTTATTGTAGATATAACCTGCATAAAGAATGAAGCTCAAATATTTGTCATATTAGTTAGGTAGATTACTCATACTAGGAATGAATATGAAAAGTAGTACATAATTGGTATAAACTTTGCGGTATTCCATATTTAAATGTCACCAGTCAGTGCAGTGTCTTGATTTTTTTTTACGAACTCATGGAAAAGATAGTTTTCCATCAGTCCGGTACTAGTTTCACCAAAGTCAGGAGTTTGAAATATTGTTCTTGTCAATACTGGCCGATCATAAATCATCAAATGAATAATTCGTGTTATATTATCTATCCTTCGACCTAATTTGTTGTGTTTTGTACAATTTTCATGAAGAGTATGTTTTATAGTCGATATTGTTCACGAACTTTCTGTTGAATGGATATCAGATCCATAATTCATGGGATGGCAGAAACTTTCCATACCTCAATAAATAAAAATAACGCCTCATGAAAAACTTCAAGGGCCACTAAACGGACACTATGTACGATTCAGAACCTGAGATATGTACTGTATCTCATCGCAAACATTTTTCACAAATTTCCAGGATTGGAAATATCGATCCCTTCAGTCAGGAAAACACACGCACACTATTCGGGGCCTCGTAGACTTTTCGACCAGAGACGAATGATTTGCGCCTGATTCTTGCCTGCTTAACTTTACCTCAGCTGGTGAATTTCTGCAATATGCTCACGTTCCATCATGCCCCAGGTTATGGTACGCACTACACTCGAGGCGTGATCTTTCTGGGAATATTATCTCGCTATCATTAACCTGTCAATCTTTTATTCAAACCGGTAAAATTGACGGGAAAACACCAGTTACGATAATACCGCATTCGCATTAAATTTTCGTTGTGAGGAAGGAAGATCTTCAATGCTAACGAATTATAGAGATTTTTAAATTTGATTTTTGTTTGTTTAACAGTACACAAGGAATATGTAGATTACTGGAAAAGTAATGAAATTTTAAAATGACACTAAGAGCAACTTGAATTATTCCACTGTACTGGGTGTTCGTAACATTATACTCCTTTGTCCACTTTTGTAGATTTTCTGATGTTGGCACGATTTATTGATTTTGATCAGTTGACTACTGTAATTCAAAAGTGACAGCTTAATATTTTGGTCAACACTACAAATATAATCTCGCCGTCAAGACATTTTTGATAGGTTACTCCGGATTATTATGATCATGAACAGGTATACATCAGTTTCGATTATAAATATTTTTTTGAGTACATAATACTTGATGCTCTGGCAACGAAAAACGAATTTCTTGAAGGTGCAAAGCATATTTGTTCTCTGAAAATAAAGAATCGTCACTAGCATGGCAAAGCGAATTCAGACAGTTGATTTTAATATCATGGACCATGCTCCATATTGAAGGCTGCTTTGGTTTCTGTGTATGTTTTCTCATACTACTCGCTTGTCGTTAATATTTCAGACATTCAACATAACATATCTTTTATTTTTGTGGGTCGATTGGATAGAAATCTCTTTTTTAAAATTTGCCAAATTCTTATGTTTACTTAACACAAAAAACCTGTAGGTTCTGATAAAATAAATTTTATTGGAAATGTATATCAATCATATCATCAACGAAACAGTGAAATTGATCAGTGGGTATTCATTGTTCATGATTTTAACATTTTTACGTAACCATTTTTTGGATGATATCAGTGAATCCTGTAATCTCTGGCATATTATCGCCGATTTCGACAATGGAAATGGACTGGTTACGTTTTATTTCTGTGAACTATTGTGTGGCTGTAGTACCCGGTAGAACTGTGAAATATCGTGTTGCGATTACCTCGTTTTGTATAAATACGTTGGCGTGTAAACTGATATTCAGAAAGTATCAAAAGAGGTTGTAAGAGTTATTTCCGACCTCCTCTCCTTCTGGGTGAACGACTGGTCACTTCCTGACCTGTACTAGGTAAGACACATGCACATTTTCAAATGAAATCACTAATGCTACTGAATAAAATGAATGCATATCTTAGTCTTTCAAATGAAATGATTATATTGCTTTCTATATTCTGTGCTGGAAGTAATGTCGAGAAGCAGTTCTACTCAACAATCGTGATGATTTTTTGGAATGCAGTGTTCGCAATATCGAATATTACTGAAATGATAATTTGATCAGGAGCATGTTTCCAATACTGCTGAATAATGACCTGAAACTCAAATAGAAATTTTTCAACATAGCATACTATCATAATTCCATGATGATAAAATTACTCAAACGTCCACACCTCCAGGCTACAATTCCCAATAGACATATGTATTTTGCAAATTCTTTCACCCGATTGCGCAGAGACTGCTATGAAATAAACGAAAAAATTCATAATTAATAAATTTTCCACCCGCCATAGGTCTCATCAGTGACATCCGGCAGGAATTGCAATTAGAAAATCTTCTTCTGTGATGAATCCCGCACTAACACCTGTTGGATGTAATCCAATGCCCTTCGTGGTATTAGCCCGTCAACCTACAGTGTAGGTGACTTGAGGCTGGCCTGAACAAATTGTTCATTTTTTGAATATTTGATTTAAAGCCAGTCTTCAAGCATACCCATGAATATTTGTTTTATTCAGAAAATATGGAGTGAAGTAAAAAACCGGAATCTGGTGTAGATGGTGAAAACCTTAGAGGCGTAACGACATCTACTTGATGGCTCAAGACTCAAACTAATAGTACACCAATAACATGGGATCTCTAACACAGCGTACTGCCAAGCCGTGAACAATAACCTAATTTCGAACATCATAATTCTGATTTTAGTCGAAGGTCGTAGCCTTCTCTGCAAGTAGGCCGAAGACTGTACTTAGTTGTTGAAGAGTGTGAATCTCTTTGGTCAACCAGTAGAGGGCGTTCAAACTGTGGGGTTCGCACAATTTACACTAGAACTTGATGTAGTAAAGCAGTACGAGGTGGCTATACATATTCACAAAATGTTCTCTTTTCTGGTCGAACTCGTTCAACATCGGAAAGTATAAAATGGAAAACATTGAAAAATCACACAAAGCATTATTATCATATGGTGCAAGCGTTAAATGAAGATGATGTTTAAAGTAGGTGGGAAATATTGTGAAACAGGTTATTGAGTATGCAAGGCAACGCAATGAGACAATATTCTTTTCATTGACTGTTTCACCTGAAGGTACTATTGAATGGTATCCGACATTATTCGATAAAATCATTGTTTCGGTGAGATATTATCATGAATTCGAACGATCCTTTGTAAATACTGTCCAAAAAGGTAGTATTTCCCAAAAAAAATCGATAGAAGAAAAATAATCATCATGTATTAGTAGGTTGAGTTGAAAAAAATTGTAAAGTGACACCCCGCCTCATCATTAATTGTGGAAAATTGTGAATGAAGACGTTTATTATTATTCAAAGTACTAACCACTCAATTCACTCAGCTAAGAAATACTTGGATATCTCAACGATTCTTGTCCGAAAAAACAGTCAACTATTTATTCAGCTATATTCTATCCTGACAACGGTAAAAAAAAATCGTGTCAGCCCATATCTGGACCATTATCGAGAGTATTATCAGTCTTGATACTGAATGTCCTCGAATTTTATTCTCTCCACTTCACTTTTCCAATGTAACGGAGTTGAAGAATATTTCATGGCAGGCAGACACGAAAAAAGGTCCCACTCATCGGAGCTTTCTAGAAATATCATCAAACAACTCTATTAGTTGACACCGATGGTGATAAAGAGCACATAACGATAAGGCTGTACCTATCTATCTCTCCCTTTCGATATTGCATGACAAGACAACATTAATTCCAATCCGTAGAATACCCATGGGAAAGACAATTCATCTTGCGAGATGTTTCGGGCACCGCCCGTACTACCAGTACCGCTGCGCTGGATCCGATTCACTGGTTCGTCACGTAAGGTACCCGGTGTCAGGTGTAAGTCAACAGGTAGGTTTGATACAGGTACGAAACAATGGGTTGTGGATGACCTTATTATAAAAATGATTATTCAGAAGTGGAAGCGCTGGATTTTCGTTGTTGGCGAAGCAGAAGGCCGGTTATTGAAATGCGTGAGATGAATGGATGCATTGTAACGATCTCATTGAAACGCAGTGTGGACCTGTTGTATGCTGGGAATGAGTTGCAGAATTTTCTGCTCTTTGTGAATGGAAAGTCAGAGTTTTTGCCAAACTTTGCCACGGCACAAAGGAAAAGAAGGAAGTGACAAGAATTAGATCGAAAAACTTTTACGATTTTCTATGAGGGTTACACTAATTTCATTGGCGTGTATTCTGAAATTCTATATGTGGATTCATCTCTGGGGTCAAACGAAACGTTACTCATGAACGTTGTATGGTGTGATGAGTTCTCTGGTTGTTTCTTCTGAAAAACAGACCATGAAAAATTGCAGGTCTTCGGGGTTAGAGAAAAAAAAAGAGAGAGTTTAGAGTCACGGGAATAAAGTAGGGGAACCGTTAGTTATCCTCACATGACACATATATTAAGTGAGTTTTCAAGGAGAAATCATTTTACACTTGCTCGAATATTTTCAGTTCAGCACGATTTGCTGCTCTTTCTGCATAGTTTCGTGCGTGGAGTACAGAAGAGAGAACAAACATCGCAAGGAAATCATCACATGTGTTTCACGAAAATATTTCGAAAGTTTTTGTAATAACAGATATTGTTAGTTGAGAGTTTGATAGCCTACTCACCACTATCACTTTTCGACATTTTGAATACTATCATAACTGAATACTACATATTACAATTTTCTTTTTCTGCTCACAGTGAGATGAAGAATACCTCAATGTTCGATGAAGTATTGGTTGGAGTTATCTGAGTGATTTTCTCGAATCATCCACTAACAATTCAGGTGGGAAGGTGGAAAAAAATATAATTCTCATAGATTATGAACCACACTACGAAGAATCACAGCCACTAGGTTCTATAGGCTAATGAAAATTCATTATGGATGACAAAACTATGAAAATAATTTTTGAGAAGTGAAATTGCAAATTTTTCGTTGATGTTGGCAAGACAAAGATCGGTTGAGATTCTCCCATAAAAACGCAGTGAGGCTTCTAGAAATGAGTGGCAGAAGTTTTGATTTCAGGTACCTAGTTATACTCACTTGAATAAAATCGAAGAACATCAGTGGAGTAGTTTATTGAATTTATGTTACTACGCATAATGGAAATTATATAAATTGGCTCCCTGAAACTGTGCTATTCAGGAAACTCTACGGATATCAAGAAGTATATGAGTATTTGCCTTGGTCTTGAAACTTCAATTATTTTCCAGACTACGGAAAGAGAAATCAATCTCGAACTCATTGGAGATTCAGGCTCATGAGAATGATAATCGATTAACGGTGATAATGTCTTCTTGAGGTCTACTATTCATTCACTTGGCATCATAATTATTAAGTACCTGGGATCGTTCTATCGAAAAATATAGGAAATATTGGTAATGTCTGAGGCAAACGGCTATCTGACAATAATTGATGCTTCCTCAGTTCTGTGCCTCATTCTCGAACTTTCTACCTTCAGTGTATAGTTCCACAACGATAGTATTTACTACAAATGATAGTTTCTCTTCCAGAACTCCTATAGCTATGAGGACATGGTAAGGATTTCAGAATAGGGATTTAGTAACTTCATAAAATCATAATCTAGATGACCAGATAGCGATCAGAGAAACTAAAAATAATGTGACATTAATTGCGAGTAGTATGTACATGTACAGTTGATGATTCATGTACAGATCCGACTTGTCTCAGATTTGATTCTCTTCTGATGTGTGGAGTTTGCCACCAAAACATACATAGAAATTTGTGATTGCTACTGTTAACTTTGAGAATTCAGTCTTTTCAGTGTTTCATTTCGAGTCTGGAAATCTATCGCACCTTTCATTCGCTAGGTTCGTTATCTAAAAGATACACTGAGGTTTGAAATTCTTCATCAGGGAATGTGTGGAAAGTCTCACAACCTATAACCTCGAAGACTTCAAATCTAATACGAATCCATGTCTCCTTTTCCTCTCTTCCCTTCTCTCTCGCTTCTTCTCTCTCTTCCTCTAGTGAGCAACACCGATGTACTATGAACATTACAGTTTTTTCCTTGGGTAGATATTGAGAGAGAAATACCTGGAAATCTCAAATCCCTCATTGGAAGTAGAATTGCATTTGCCTGAATTAAAAAGTATTCATCTCGAAATTGAATACAAACCCGTTCCATGATTTTTTATGATAATGCACAACTATTGTAATTCATTCATTCATTCATTTATTTACTTCCTTGATAAATTTACATTTATATGGAAATTGTCTGACTCTACACAATCATAAATGTCATGTACATAAAGAGTTGTGATAACAACTTAACAAGTTGTGTGAAATTCGTGACATAAATATACAATACATAGGCACAAAATTATAAAAACACATATTTACAAAAAAAAAATTAATCAAACGAAGTTTAAAAATTCGTTAATGCTGTAGAAAGCACCCTCAATTAATATTGTCTTGATTTCACGTTTGAATTTCTTGATGTTTTTCTCGCTCTTCAGTGCTGATCGTAGATGATTAAAAAGCCTGAGCGGTAGTATGTAAGAGCTATTAGCAGTTTTAGCCAGACGGACACTAGGTATAAAAATATCGTTTGCTTGCCTAGTTGAGTATTTATTAACTTCATGGCATTTCGAGAAGTTAGATATATGTTTGTGGACAAACAATAGACATACAAGAATGTATATCGAGTATACAGTGAGAATATTCAGGCTTCTAAATAGATCTCTGCATGCATGCGATGATTTTTTGAATGTTATACATCGGATGATTTTTTTTTTGCTGAACAAATATATCTTGCACCCCGCTGGAGTTGCCCCAGCATAAGATTCCATAATTCAGTGTAGAGTGGACAAATGAGAAATAGTGAGTTTTCAGCACATTGAAATGTACTGAATTTCTCAGTTGAAACAAAGCGTAATTATATGAGGATAGTTTTTTCCTTACAGAATTTATCTGATCATTCCAAGTCAACAGTTTATCCAAATGAATCCCTAAAAACTTTGCAGTATTTGTTAGCCCGATGGCCTCATTATTCATGGTGACCTCGAGGTGAGTTTGATTTTTTTTTGTGGAAAATATCATGGGCTGAGTTTTAGCAGCATTTGGTACAAGACCATTATTTTGTGACCAGTTTAATAACGAGGCGTTGCACACATTGAGCTGGGTGGTCATATATTCTGGATCGTTCGAATTTACGAGTATAGAGTAGTCATCAGCGTACAAAATCGACAAGTTACAGGGCATGTGATCGACAAGATCATTTATAAAGATGATGAATAAAAGTGGTCCAAGTATACTTCCTTGGGGAACTCCCGTAGATATTAGTTCTGTTTCTGATGAATATGAAATCTTGTTTCTTTTTACTGAAACGAACTGTCGTCTCCCTGAGAGATACGACTCCACCCAGGCGAGAGGTTTTCCTCGAACACCGTATCGCTCTAATTTCGCTAGAAGTAGACTATGACTTATGGTATCAAATGCCTTACTAAAATCATAGAAGACACATGCACACATTTCTTTATTTTCAAACGATTTTAAAATATGTAAATATAGCATGTTTATTGCTTCCTGAGTAGAGCATCCCGTTTTGAAACCAAATTGTAATTTTGTTATAAGATTTTGTCGTTCCAAGAAGACGCTGAGACGTTTGAAGTAGGCTTTCTCGAATATTTTAGAGAATACTGAAAGTAAAGCGACAGGTCTATAACTAGCAATTGCATGCTTATCTCCTTTTTTATGCAGTGGAATTATTACTGCAATTTTTAATTCCTCTGGAAATACCCAATATATCCCGTTTGATTATTATACCCTGTCGAATTCAACATTTTTCTCTCAGTGGAGCAGTTGTATTTTCATCTAAAAAAATATTTTTATGTTTCATTCTGGAAGGAGCATTAAAATATCATGGCCAGAACTCATCATCCCGTTTGGAATATCATATCCATTTCTTTCAACCACACACAGCCGTCTCACTGTATCTCCTGGGAAATTGAAAACACGCGGGCGAAATATTTAATGCGTAGGAGAGTTAAAAACAAGTTCAAGAGCTGAAAATTCTATTTTCACGAAGCAGTGTTATTCCCATCTTCCATAGAAATTTGTATTTCGCAACAAGATTCTTGGCAAGTATTTTCAATTCAGAAACTATTCAGTTAGTAGTAAAGTATGACTTGAACATAATTTTTGGTATTCCAAGGAATGTTGTGAATATCGGAATTATCAGTGAAATTCTGCATTCGTAATGAGAGATAATTCCCAGTGAAACACACTTTCGTTTTTCAGAGGCAGAACCAAGCCTAAAAGTTTGAATCTTCTAGTATGTTATTTCTTTGACAAATACAAAGTGCCTCAATGGCGAATGTGATTTCAATTTGATAAAGTCCATTATCTGTAAGCTTTCATGTGGAGTTTAAGTCCATTATCATATATTGGATGGCATGTTTCATACTATTCGAACTCCCACTCTGGATTATTCTCAATATATTTGGTCCTAACCGATAGATATTCATGAAAAGTCATTCTGTACTTCGAAACATATACTGCAATCTATATATGAGAGAGGAATTTGAAAATGCTAAATGAATCAAGATCCAAACAGTAATACGGATCATTCTTTGATAATTTTACTCCTTTGCCCCAATGTTCTCTCGGATACTCGTGACAACAACAAACGCAAATCTCATTTGTTGTTGAAAAATAATAAATTTTTACCATTTTCCAAATATTGAAAACATCGCTTAGTAATGACCCACGTAATTTGAGATTAATGAAATTTGTGAGCCGAGACAATATAAATTCATTGAATGATTTGCTCTCAACAACGCGATCCAAGACAGATAAAGTACTATGGTGCAATATTACCGTTTCCACAAAAAACAGACTGTACTTTGAAAAGTGATGATGCAACAAGGGAGAGTGTTCTGTGGCTTGAAAAAACATATGTTATCATATAATACTGCAACGATTCAAACAAGATCGCTATCAAGTACTTAACTTCATTTAAATTATTCATTCAAATTGTAAATTTGTTCTGTAATTTTCGAGGACTATTCGGAATCGACAAAAACAAGAGTACCTCAAGGCTCTATCCTACGACCTTTTATGTTTCACATTATTATCCAGACCATCCTCGTCACATCTGTCGCTTTTTTCTTCCTCACAGATGACGTTACATTAATACGGCATAGTGAAAATCATGCTATAGTACTATACTATAACTAGAAAGACATCTACCAAAACACCTGCAAAGATTTTTATATGAAAACTTCGCTTGATGCAAATCTTCTGCCATTTAATACAAGTAAGACAAGCGTTCCAACAATCATATGCACTTCCTCGAATTTATTCAGGGGAGACCAGATTACACAAAATTTTCAGTTGTTAACATAGTGTTACGATTTTCCTTGGGTTCGATGATTGAAATACCAAACAACACTAAACTACTTTTATTATAACTCTCTATTACAATACAATACAACACAATCACTCAAATCGCTCTGATAACTTTCCAATGCTCGCTCGCTACTAAAACTCTCTGTACTAACAATTCTACACACTTCTTGCACTTAGCAATAACAAATAAAAGCTCTTCCCACTTAGATCTCAATAACTCTCGCCACTTAGCTCTACTAATCTCGCTCCACTCAGCTCCGAATAAAAACTTCTCTGTAATACAAATTCTTCCCGCAGCGAAACCTGTCGCGTATATATATCTGCGTGCCAATCGAGAATCGTCGAGAGAAGCCCCGATGACGCGTCTCGAATTCTCCAGGCGGCTTACGCCGGGTTCCAGGAAAATGACGTTCGTTACGACGCGATCCCTCGCCTTGCGTTTACGATATGGTCAGGGCCGGCGCTAGGACGTAACATTATCCCCCTCTCAATTTTGATCGTCCCGATCAAATAACATCTCGTTATGCTCACTGTAACATTTTAGTCCCTTTAGGCGTACGACTCTCCTGTTTGTTCTAGGCTTACGTTGAACACTGTACACCACATCATTCATCCTACGACAGGGGTTATACAGCCACACTCGATCTCCTCCTTGAAATCCGCCAGTATTTACCTTCCGATAGTGCCGCGCCTTCCTCCTGTCAATGCGCTCCAGCATCTCTTGTCGCTTAGGGAATGGAACTCTACTTGATGGTTGATGAATAGAGTGGACTTGGCCATTGTTGACTTTCTGTTTGACCAAGTCAGCCCTTTCAGTTGTTTTCATCTCATATATGTCACTGGTACCTCCAACGCGACGCCTGGCGGCTCTCACAGGGATGGCTTTTTCCGTCTTTACCTGGACTCGTCCGAAATCCGATGAGTGGACGCTGCATTCAGGGACATTATTCTCTATGACACGAGTTTCTTCCTTCGACAGTGCAGAGATTCTCGCAGTTTTCAATAATCGCAGTTTGACAGGTTTCGTCCTTTCCGTTGGAGTTGTAAGGGCAAATTCTTCTTCTCCGAACCTTATGATCTTTTGCTAATTGTCGAATGAAATTCCATGGTCACTGATTAAGTCCATTCCGAGTATGACTTCATCTTCTATATCTGCGACGTAAACAGTACCTGTGATAGTGAGTCGCCCAAGAATCAACGTAATCTCAGCCTCTCCTCGAATAGGTGCGTTTTCACCAGTGACTGTCCGAATCAAGACGTTGGATGAAATAGGCTTAACGTTTCCAGGCCGAAGGATGTCGCTGCGTACCAAGGAAACTGCAGCACCGGTGTCTATGGTGCATATTACATCCATTTTATTCAATTTCCCTGGAATGGTGAGGCTCTCAGATGTTCTTTTTAGCCTGTTAACACAGATGACCCTCGGTGACCTTGACCTCGCAGGTGCTTGCGAACTTGTCGGCGTCCTGGCAGGTTACTTGGATTTTGGTGGCATTCTCACCTTACAATCTTTCATGAAATGCCCTGATCTTCCACATCTATAACATTTACTTTGTGTCATTCTCTTCCAGCAGTCTTTTATGAAATGCCCTGGGATCCAATTTTTGACAACTTTCGTTATTTAGCGAATACCCTATTACTAAGGTACAACGCATCTGATTGGTTAAAACTTAGCAATAGCGTATACGTTATCATAACGAAGACCGTCGAAAATTGAGCCCCTGGCCTTCTACAGCTATAGCAGGTCCTCTGCGACATTTTCGCCCAACAGTCTTTTATAAGATGTCCAGGTTTTCCACATCTATAGCATGTCTTCTTCTTCTGGGTGCTGATGCCACTTATCATTGATTTGATTTCTTCCAGAACCTTCTCGACTGAACTATTTGCTGTGCCAAATCGTTGTTCCGGTTCTTCCATTGAAACTGCACGCACTTTCGCCCTCGACGTGTTGAGGGCCGCCTCCACTCCCAAAGAACGAACCAAAGCATCGCTACTTCTCTCGAAACTCGTCAATCGTAAAGTTCTGTGTACTTCTGGCTCTCTCAGTCTGTCTATAAATATCTGCACAGCCAACTGCTCCTTGAAATCTCCGGGTGCTTCTGGATATGCCAGCTGGATTAGGCGTCGAACATCTGCCTCAAATTCTTGCATACTCTCACCTGATTTTTGTGTGCGAGTCTTCATTTGGGCCCGGTACAGCTGTTCTCGGTGTTGATCGCCATACCTCAACTCCAGTGCAGAAATCAGGTCCTGATATTGCTTCTGCTGTTCTATGGGTATCGTTTGTAATATACCCAAAGCTGGCCCTCTCAAAGCTACTATTAGTGCCGTAGCTTTTTCTTCGTCGCCCCATCCATTGGTTTCTGCCGCAGCCTCAAATTGTCTGCGATACATAGCCCAAGACGACTGTCCGTCAAAAGTCGGTGGTTTTACGGAAATTCCTGATGTGGCAACCCTGTCTCGGCGATCTTGGTTCTTGAGAAGAGCTATCTGTTTTTCTAGACCTCTCATTTCATTTTGTATTTCATTTCTCATCTCACTTCTCATCTCCTCTCGCATTATACCCACTATCTTATTGACATCTTCCTTCAGTTATCCTTTCAGTTCTTCCATTTGTACTTTGGTTTCTTGTGAAACATGCTTGAAGAACTTGTCCTGATTTTCTAGAACCTTCTGGAAGTCTGCTTCTCGTCGTTTTTCTATTAGCTCTATTTCACTCTTTTGTTGTTCTAGAATTTTCTGGAGGTCTTCTCGTTCTTTTCTCTGTTCTTCGAGAACTTTCTGGAGTGCTTTTTCCCGTTCTTTCTTTTCATTATCGAGAATTTTCTGGAGTGCTGTTTCTCGATCTTTCTTTTCATTTTCGAGAATTTTCTGAAGTGCTTCATCTCGATCTTTCTTCTCATTTTCTCGTTCTAATTCTCGTTCTTTCTTTTCATTTTCTCGTTCTAATTGTCGTTCTTTCTTCTCTTCCTGTCGTCGCTATTCCTCTTCTTGTTTTTCCTCCTGCCGTCGTCTTTCATAATCCGCAAATTGGTTTTGAATTAGTTTCAACATGTCCTCCATAGTATCGTAAGATGTACTTCTCGTATTCACCATAAATTATTTTTATTACCAGCAAAAATTCCACTTCCGACACCACTGTTACGATTTTCCTTGGGTTCGATGATTGAAACACCAAACAACACTAAACTACTTTTATTATAACTCTCCATCACAATACAATACAACACAATCACTTAAATCGCTCTGATAACTTTCCAATGCTCGCTCGCTACTAAAACTCTCTGTACTAACAATTCTACACACTTCTTGCACTTAGCAATAACAAATAAAAGCTCTTTCCACTTAGATCTCAATAACTCTCGCCACTTAGCTCTACTAATCTCGCCCCACTCAACTCCGAATAAAAACTTCTCTGTAATACAAATTCTTCCAGCAGCGAAACCTGTCGCGTATATATATCTGCGTGCCAATCGAGAATCGTCGAGAGAAGCCCCGATGACGCGTCTCGAATTCTCCAGGCGGCTTACGCCGGGTTCCAGGAAAATGACGTTCGTTACGACGCGATCCCTCGCCTTGCGTTTACGATATGGTCAGGGCCGGCGCTACGACGTAACAATAGGTAGAGAGCTCAGAATGCTATCTTATGATCTGGGATTTGAAGCGGCATAAAATTGTAGATTATACCACGAGACAATAATAATAGCTATTATTCTCGAGGAATTTTTACCGAGCCGCGCCAGCGGCGAAAGAGTAATATTCCGAGAGAATGTAATAGTCATTATTAGTCATTCAAAATATAATCGTTGACATTTTCGACCCTCCTTTGGTTATGTTCAATTTCTTCAAACCAATCAAATATTATTTCTATTCCAAGCACAGAAGCTCAATTTCATTAACCATTGATATAATTTTCGAATACTGTGGGATCATAATATTTTTACCATGTCTCGAAAATGACGACGATCAATCATCTGAGGACCTTCACAAACAAGACGATAGAAAATATCTACGACAGTACACTTCCATTACATGTTTTGTTATCTAGATGATAAATATATTAATATTGGTTGACAGTGCCACAATGAGTGCATCTTCCAACACATTAAATTATCGAACATGATGAATGGTGACTCTCTCATCCTGGACCATTTCTTCATCAATATTTTATATCGATATATACGTTTCCTCGAGATAGTTGAACAGAAAAATGCTTTCACTTCCTTTGATTTTATTTTGTAGTTGGCATTTGTACATATATAACAAATTCTCCAATTATGAATAGTATCGGAAATTTGATTGGTGGCCGTGATCATGTTGTATACAAAGAAAACAGAAACATCCAATCAGTTCGAAGGAATATTTTTTTCTTTTAATTCTTTTTTAAAGTCGGCCTATTTCCGCTACCAAGGTCAATCTCCGATGCCGGGGAGCCCAACATCTATAGTATCGTGACCGCCAGCTTTACGTTCCCTCTGGAGGACGTTATAGCCTCAATATATCTTGTGTTAATTGATATATTGCCTGCGAGCAATAATATGCTATTTTGCTGCAGTTGTATAGGCTTTCAACGCGGTCTTTCCTTGCATGAGGTCACCCATCCAAGTACTAAGCGCGCTCAGATATCGAGCTGAAGAGCTGGGCCGTGCCCCCAGTTCGAAGTTTACACAGACTGAAGAATTCGATGGCATTTGAATAAACAGGAATATTTTATGAAGTGTATATAGTCTCCTAACAAGTCCTAGCCTATTGAAATACTTCAGGTAAATCGTGAATTCGTGAAAAATTTGCAATTTCTGTCTTAAGAGTTAATATTTTCATGTCATAACAAACATTTTTTCCCACCGCTTGAATATGAACTTCTTAAGGTACCATTACACGGCGTATGAAGTGAAGCGCCTGGCGTGTGTAGTACCGCACTTTTGCGGGCCCGGCTATACCAGCTCATTGAGTAACTTGTCACGCCGTTCCATTCCCACGATGCGGTGTGTGAAGTCGTGCATTTTGCATATTGTTACTTACTACCATGATCACTTGTGCACGGTGTTATTGTACTGTCTCAACTCGAGGAACTCATAGCCATCATAAGGTCATAACGCCGAAAACATAATGGCATTAACGATCCAACACAAAATGAAATTTGATGGTTGATTTTTACCTTCTGAATACTTCATTTATTATATCGTACTGAATTATCGAAGCAGTATGTTGAAATACTAACCAGAGGTTGACGTAACTCAGATTGTGACCGCTTGTTGAATACATATAAAGTTGGGAAGGAAAACGTCTTGTAGTTACAGCTCACCCAACTGATGAAACTTGTTCAGACTGTCAATGGGCAAACTTTATGTACCAATGAAACAAAAAATCTTATGAAATATTTCCCGGGAAATTTGAAGCAAATAATTCCCCAAGTTGAAAGACAGCAATGAAAATTTCAGATCAATGAAGCGGTGTATTCTTTTAAGCGGAATTCTTGATCTTCCAATATCACCACAATTATCTGTTCCTCTCAGAATACATAAAAATATTTCCCGCACTACTTTTGAGAACAGTTTCAGTGGGAAATTTGACTTCACTCACAAGAGCAACAAAGCATTGTGTATTGAGAGAATTTCCAGAAGAAAATTGATAGAATAGAATATAGAATAGAATAGAAATAGGTTTTTCATAACTATATAAAAAAACTCCGGATTAAGGTATTTTCGATGGATATTTCGAGTGATAAAGTGAACCGGTTCGTACTACAAATTTCCTCAAACTACTACCATAATTTCAATATCTCTACAATCTGCTTCTATTAGAAACCCCAACAAATACGATCCGATTCTGCCTCTCAGGTACACAACCTGATTATTTAGGGTACTGGGTGATTATTTATGTTTTTTGTGCTGCACCATATTTCGTAACAGTTGCCAGATGAATGGGCTTATTTATGGCCTGCCTGAATGGGAATCGCTTCAGAGAATGTAAGAAAACAATCTGTTGCAACAAGTGTAAACCCACAAAAAGTGTTAGATACTCGAGATGACATGTGGTGAGATGAATATCAGGCATTTTAGTTTTCACGAATAATACAAAAATTATTGTCAAGAAGGATTTATTCTGTGAGACTGGAGAAGGGACCATTGAATGCGGAACAGCAGGCAGAATTCAAAACTGAACGACTGTGTGAAGAGTGTGATACCTACCTCCTTATTGAAACAATTATCCAGTTGTAAACAAATAACTCATCGGACCAAACATGGTACTAAACTCAACCAGTTGTTTGAAATCTCTATTTATGACTTTTTGTATATAACATGGCTCGTAACATCTGCTGGATGATTTTCTATTATCATGGTCTTTTTTAGAACATGATATTTGAAAGTCAATGCGTCAATAAGTGTCAATAAAGGATGTTCAACATCTGTTACGAATTATTCACATGAATGGTAAATTGGTCTGTTACGAAATCATATTGTTGTTTGTTTAAATGGGATTTTAGACAACATTGACGTTTCCGAAAGCAATTTTCTATTTGAATGTTATCACCGTTGCTATCGCATGAATTGGTATGACTTACAATAATTATATATATATATATATATATATATATATATATATATATATATATATTGTTTAGATACCAAGCGTAACACGTCAACTATGAAACACGGCAAAGTTATTACTCAATACTATAGAGTGAAAATTTGGGGAAACAATCTCTGCCCTGATGGAAGATCGAACCCACGATCCTCAAATCATGGTCACAGAAACATAACGCCAACTTCCATGCGTTATACAATTGAAACATTGTTTGAATTAGACGACCCATTGAAGAGGGTGATAAAATATTTTTATATATTTTACATATATTATATTATATATTTGTTCCGTAGTTTTCTGGGTTTGTAACCTACCACGATCTGAAAAAATAAGAATCAATATTGGAATCTATGAGTTTGCGTGATATAGATCGTGGAAGGCTGCCCTGAAAGACAAAATGTTATGTCAAGTTTGAAATGATTGACAAATGTCAATGATCCACCACAAAATGATGACATTCAAACAGTACTAAGTATAAATATTTATTTGTTTTGTGAGATTTTGTTTATAATCTGATTTTAATGCTACATCTCGTTCGTTGCATCTCATTCCCAATATTTTCGGAAGATATGGACTATATTTATTTCATCAGCTTGGGGAGCCCTTTATTATCACAAACTTAGTATTATACCGCTATACACGTATTTCTAGACGTTTCCATTAAATGAACTTCATCTATATTCAGTTATTGAAGATTATTTTTTCAACAGTAGCCAAAATATTTTACTTTTATCTCAAGTGGACAGATTCAATGAATGTGCACTGGAAGGGGTATCTACTAGTAAGCTCGGAAATATATTGTTTAAAAAGAAAACGATATTGTATCTCGAAATTTTTTGATGGGCTTGATTGAAAAAAAAAACGACACTCTTCATCAGTGAACATGGATCATTGCTTTTCACATAATCATTATTGAGAAACACCGTTATCAACATGGATATCTTAATATATCTAGAATATACTTCGTCACTGTACTCATATTCAGCATCCGGTTTCCGAACTGTATCAGCCTAATTATTTGATCAAATAACTAAAGGACTTCAATGCCAAACGCACAAGTCATCGAAGTATATCATAGAATCGATTATGGAATTCGTTATGCAGTCTGACTCTAGGGTTGGTTACTTCTATGGTATTTTTCAGCCCAAACTTTTATAAGGCCACAGTGTGATGCAATTGGTATTTCGTATACCCGAAACACATAAAGAAATGTGTGTGAGTAATCGTTTTTTGTTATAAGCTATGAGAGGTATGATTTTTTTTCGAAAGGGTGTTGAAAATTTTTACTTACCTCATTTTATTTGCCTCTGTTAGATTGAACTATTTTCCATAATCATGGAAATAACGTTCGTCACAATAGACACATGCCTATCAAAGGAACAAATGCCACCATTTTAGTTTGGATTATTAAAAACATGAAAATTTCCAAAGAAATATTTTACTGATGAAACCTTCCACAAATGTTTTTGAAAAGTTGAAGGACATGCGGAGATGGAGTTATACTCTTCTCTTGAGTTTTCAAATATACGAGTGTGACCCTGGTGAGTTTTATCTGTGACAGATTTTTGAAATAATAACCAGTATCAGAAACACTCAGGGTAGAAATTTCATGCTAGGCACCCATGTAAATGACCATACAGTAAAAACTCGATTTTTTTGATGAGTTAAAATGAGAGTCAACCCACAAGGTGTATATTTTAGAAGCACGCTTGTCATTTGATACTGTTGCGCCGCTTGGGTTTCTTGGCAATCTGGTCGGGTTTTTTAGCGAGAACTATAGGGTTTCGCGGTGTAGACGTATAGAGGATTTCAAGGTTCCATTACAAATGAAGGTTCCAGAGGCGTCACACTTTTAATATTTCGATGATTCAATATTAATAATCGAACTGAGAGAAATACAAGTGCCATAATCATCAACACCTAATTAGAGTGAGCAACAAGGAGTAAGAGGTAGATGAGATATTTATTACTGGGATAATTATATTGGGGTGCAAGAGTACTAGGAGAGCCTGCCAGTTCAGTTGTGTATAGGGACAGGAAAGGGTCGAATTCAGTTTTTTTTTGTATATAAAAATTTTCAGAACTCCCAAACATGGATGCCCATCATAGAAGTTTATAGTGGGAATATGACTGAACAAGAAGCTATTGCAAACTCCTTTTTATAGACTTTGCGGGACGCTATATTATATTCTTATATATTGAGCAGCTGGATAAGTTTCAGTTCGACCCTTATGGAAGAAATAATTTCTAGTACAAGATTTTTCTGAATAATTTTCAAAATATACTTAACTTTTCTCGATTTATGTACATTTTCTTTCGTAAAATATTTTTTGAAATATGAGAATATATTCATACCTTCTGAATTGAACATTTTTTCGTCTTCATTCTTCAATTGAGTTATTGAATTGCTTGTAGAAAATGGATTCCTCTTAAATTAACCTCTTTAAAGCCGTGATATTCCAGGATCATGAGTCATATCTCTTCAAAAACACTTGACGTAGTCAGTGGGCATACTTGAAGACTGGCGTTAAATCAAATCATCTTTCGAACAATCTGTTCAGGCCAGTCTCAAGTTACCTACACAGTAGGTTTCGGCTGGCACCTGTCAGAAAACAACTACTCCCCTGGCTAATACCACGAAGGGCATTGAATTATATCCGACCAGGTGCCAGTGCAGGTTTCTTCACAGAAGTAAACCCTGCATTTGCTTTCGTCGATACAAATGAAGGAATTGATTTTCAATTCCGTCCCTATAATTGAAAATCAATTCCTTCATTTGTATCGACGAAAGCAAATGCAGGATTTACTTCTGTGAAGAAACCTGCACTGGCACCTGGTCGGATATAATTCAATGCCCTTCGTGGTATTAGCCAGGGGAGTAGTTGTTTTCTGACAGGTGCCAGCCGAAACCAACTGTGTAGGTAATTTGAGACTGGCCTGGATAGATTGTTCGAAAGATGATTTCATATCTCTTCATCGTCTCTCATTCCATTCATCGATAAAATGTTTTGTCTCAAAAATATTTAATATTCTGTACATGCTTACCAGCTATGCTGGGAAGTGAAATGGTACTCATCCCACTACTTAAAAACTATACATATTTTCCCACTGATTTGGATTGATTTCTGAATAATTTTGTCTGTTCTGGTAGATCATCACATGATTCACCAAATGATACAAGAAGACGAAATTGGCATGCATTTAGTGATGATCGGGAAATTTGTATTCGCTTCCACAGAACTTATTTTTCTTAAATTTGTTCTCTAACAGAATCCATCGAGAAAGTATTTGCTGAGGTCTATCAATGAAAAAATCAACTACAAACTATTTCCTGTTCTATCTGCAAGGCTAGGGTCGGCCTTTCATTATTGATTGCCGTGGAACTCCTTCCTCTGAGTATCACGGAAATGTGATATTCATGCAAACGTGTACGTTGAATAACTTTCAAAGAAGTAAAATCGAAAAAGTTCACAAGCACTTTCTGTTAATTCATACTATAAGTTGCTAAAGAATCAGTTGCCTTCACAATTCTTGCTTATAGTGGGTTGAAAAATCGTGCAATAGAGTAGCGTTCCCAAGCAGGATCGAACTATTGTATAACGGAACACGTGTCGCGGTTTTGTGAACTCATTATCAATGGGGATCGTACAGGAAATTGTGTTTTTTTCTGTGAAAAACGGATTATTGGTTCAATTCAATTATAGAAGTTGTTGACTAATAGAATGTAGTTCATTCAATCAACTTTTTGGCGTATATTAGTGAGTAGTAGTGTGCCCTTCTACACTTGTATAGATCCAATATTATTTTTTCATTTTTCAGATTGTAGTAGGTTAACAAAGCAAAAAATACGAAGAAAAAAACGTATAGGATTGATATAAGAACAGAGAGTGTTTGTGAACATTTTTTGTTCACACCTTCGATAGAACTTTCGTATTTTCAATATTTGGTTCGATGAGCAGGAAGTTAAAAAATAGTCCCTCAAACTTCATTTTCTCCACCAAAATACTTAATTTCCTAACGTGAATATCTACGATATGAAAAAGTCAAACAGGGCCGTCTAGATTGAAAAATAATTTTCACATAGTGTTGTTTTCCCCCTAGAATCTATATTGACAAACTCTTAACTCTTCACCCCTTTCAGTCATATCACTTCGAGCGATTCAATTTCGAAACCACGACTCCCTTCAAGCCACCACTGTGGGCGTGTGAGGGAAAGGACAGTGTATTTGATAAGTCGACTCGCATTACACAAAATTTGTTCTGACTCACTCATTCGTCATGTTGTCGCACATACAAAGGAAATGAAGCGCTTAGCTTGTGCTGCCGTTGATGTGTTCTGGAATAAAGAATTTGTCATAATTAAACGCAGACCAGACATAACAAAACGGTTGAGGATGAATTATTTTCGGAATGCAATGCACTCCCACGCGAAAGTGCGACACGGTCTAAATTCGGAATTGCATGTTTGCATTTTGATATAGTGTGGAACTGGAGGAAGCTACAACTTGGGTATGACGGCCGAGACCCGAACGAAGTCGTTTTTGACATTCGTTTCCTGTGAAAATAAATTGTTGGATGTTGGAACTTTCCATCCTACAAGTGCGGTCCGATTATATCTCTGAGAATCCAGTAGTTGATAGTTCTAAATAGTCGGTGAAATTTGCATTTACAAAGTATCCTCAAGTGAACGAATAATCATTTATCTTAATTTTGTGAATGGAATATGACACAAACTCATAAAACTGCAAAAAACAGGGCACGTTTTCAAGATTTCCGTTTCCCAAAAGTCATACATATAATTTGTAATTTCATTTTTAGGAGAACACAAAATGACACTGGTGCCATATCCTGTACGTGTCAACGCTAAAAAAAATTAAAGTTTTTTTTTGATTTCTGTAATGATGAGTCTCCCGTATTGTGATTGTTCCCCCAAACAGGGGAGGGGTAGGATTATATGAAAAAGCAGTACTGCATTTGATTGAGTAAAAAACAACACTTAAGATTGCTGAAAAATCGAAAAACATTGGATGAGATATGCGATTTCATCTGTTTAAACAATCAAGGACACGTTAAATCCATTGTTCGTGGTAGTGGCTCGGCCATTTTGTGTTCTATGAATGAAATATCGAATTACATGTATTACTTTTGGGAGCCCTATCATTATAGGTTAAGTGTCGTGGCCTCTTAGACTATATTCGAATAAAGATATTGGTGTGAATATTATTTTTTCACACAGCAATAGGAGCTCACCCAGAAATCTGCGGAGGGCTGAACTGGAAAAAACAAAATGTTGATTAATATCTCGAGGAGATGTTTTTCATTCCCTGTATGGATCGGTAGTGCTGTAATATATCTGGTGTAATATTTTCATTTCGGAAAATAATCCTATTGAAACAAATTTCCGCTATAGAGTTTCACCACTCCTGAAAAAATTTACAAAAGTTCAGATTATTCTTAACCACCAATTGATGCATTCATAGACTCGAAAAAAGCTTACGACACTGTCGATCGTTCCATTTTACTTGACATACTGGGTCCTATTCAAGTGAGAAGTACACCACATGATTTTTTTTAAATCTATCTTTCAAATAGGACACAGAGGGTTAGAGTGAGAGGACACATGAGCGAGGAAGAAACCGTAATATGTGGTGTACCTCAAGGATCAGTTTTGAAATCATGCCCAGTCGACATTTATTTCAACAATCTTCTTCTGTTGGAAAGACATTCTAGAATTATAAGCTTTGCGACGATACTGTTTTGTTCTGCGGAGGTAGATACTGATTCAGTTCGAAAATCAAAATGGCCATGAATTCCGGTTGAACTCTGCATCTAAAATTCAGCAGCTACGATATCCCATTACCAGAATATGAAATCCAATTTTTTGTTACACTAACCATAAAACCAAGGAAAAAAATCGAATAGCTAAGTATAATTCTCGGTAGGCATCTCAGATGGGACCAGAATATAGACCATCTAGTAAAAAACTACGTTGTATACTTCAAAAATACAAAACAATCTTACATTTTCTCAATGGCAAGTAAGAAATAATTCTTTATAAGAGTTTAGTCGAGTCCCATCTGAACTATGGTATCATCGGATGGGGTGGAGTTTCCAAAAGTCATCTGCACCCTCTTGAAGTCGTACAGAAGCGATCTTCGGTTGGTCCCATCTGAATAGATCACCTTGTAGTAGTACCTCGATGACTGAAATGCGCAAGTTGAAAGAAAGAATGATTCACGATGCCCCTATCTCACGAGTCCTCACCCGAATATCCGTCAATATACTTCTTGCGCTGAATGTGATAAGTTCGAAAGTGTAAATAAGTTTAAATAAGTGAATTGAAGAAAATTTTCCATATGTACTATGGGAAACAAAACAAACGATGCTCAGTGAAAACAACGTAGAAACTTGGCGAACACTACGGAAACTCGAGGAAAAACTCCGTTTCTACTCGTTTAGTAAGTAAGATTGTTTTTAATGTTTTTTGTCATGTTTTAGAAAAACCAACGGAATGAGTGGACATATAATTGGAAATAGATGAGACTGACAATGATTTCTGATCATTGATCATCGGCAGGGGCAATCTACTTTGTAGATCAACATACGGCTGAACTTTATTCATCATCCTAGGCCGTTTTCTGTCCTGCATACTTTTTGAGTTATGCCAGCCGAGTGTCTCGCGCCCAAAGACAATTTCTCTTTGGTTGGCGCAGGTCCGTCTTCAGATTTGACATCGGAATTTTCCGCCACCAACAGTCAATCTTTCCGTAGTGATAACGCTGTTACTACTATACTGAGAGATGATCCGACTGAAGCAAAGTTTTACGGTAGTGATATCCAGGATGATTTCGCACTGCAGTGGTGTACCTATCTGACACAAGCACAACAACGAGGAACCCAAAAACACTCGAGGACAAACTCAGTTCTTACTCGTCGTAAGTAAGTTTGTTTTTCATATTTTGTCACCTTTTAGAACGGAACCAAAGACGTGAGTGGACGTATAATTGGAAACAGCTGAGACTGACAATGATTTCTGATCATTGATCATCGGCAGGGGCAATCTACTTTGTAGATCATTCTACGGCTGACCTTCAATCATCATAAGCCGTTTTTTTGTCCCGCACACTTCCTGAGTTGTGCTCGCCGAGTGTCTCGCGCACGAACACAATTTCTTTTTTGCTGGCGCAGGTTCCAGGCCATTACACTACCTCATATCCACCCCAACTGAATCCGGTAGTTCAGACCTTTTTTCTCGGCATCTGAATTGAGGTTTTCTACTGGACCCTCAAATTTCGTTTGGCAAAGGTTTCTCAGCCCTCAGTACAGCTATGCCTGATGAGTGATCGATATGCTGAAGCATTCAAGAGTACCTTGTCTGACAAAGCCCGTGCTGATGAAGCATTATGCAACGTTCCTCCCTCGATTTCGACCCACAGGAGATTTCTGCTTGCACTAGACCTGAAGGTACAACCTTTCCCTTCAAAACACCTCGAGCGCACTGCTCATCGAAGTCAATGGCAGTCTTAGAAAAATCAACAGAGGGGGGACACCTAAAGCAGACAAAACAGAGGATGGTGACAGCGGTTCACAACGTACAACAAATGGACGAAATAACATTTTTGAACTTATACGCTGGTCGCATTAAATATTTGACAGCACGTGGCAACCTATAACAAACAACTCCAACATTTTGGAAGGGGTTCAGAGATATAAAATCCATTTTTATACTCTACCTTATGAAAAACTGGCACCTGAACCCCGACAATTCCACCCAGCCGGCTAAACCTATGTTGTGAGTGTTTAGCTATATTACTGGAATTTGACTACATTGGACCAGCCGTTAATTTCAAGAACAATTTTTGGTTCAGCTATTTTCTCAGGTTTGAGTCTTACTGATAGCTATAGATTTCTTCTGAATCTGAAACATTTGCATGAATTCATCACAGCCCCTCACTTGGAGCTGTGAAAAATCTGAAGTCTGAAAATTGTTTTTCAACGTCAGTGGATTCGACAGATGCCGATAAACATAAGAAGTATTTGCGCTTCCAATCTAGACACAAAATTTTTGAATTTAAATTTTTTGTGTTTTGGCTTATCTTTGCACCTTATATATTTACAAAAATCTCAGAAACGGTTATACATTTTTTGAATTCAAGAATTTTTTGTATCTGTAGCTATTTAGACGACATCTTTCTCAATTAATATTACCAAGATGGAGTGTTCAGGAAACATCCAACAAATTTGAGGTATCTTGGTAATCATTACGATTCAATATTAATGGAAAATATATTCATTTGACACTTGATTTCGGTTTGCCTTGTGGTTGAATATAGGTGGCCGTCTACAAAATTATTTGAGGGGCACCGATGTATAACCTTGCAGACGGATCGAGGAGATTTTGACAATGTAAATTTCCACCAAGTTACAGTGACTTTTCATGTTAGGCAACTAGAAGGTAAAACAAGGCCTGAATTTTCCAGAATATTACATGCAACAACGAGAAAGCCAAAGGTTTCAGTGAAGCAGGCCAAACTTCACATTAATGTTCAAAACCTTCAGACAGTTCTCCTCAAACTGTCACATTTTGTCGCATAGAGACAACAACACCGTCAACGCGCAGATCAACCGGATGTCTAGAATGAAGCACCCAAACCTCAACGGACTGGCTGGTGATATTTGGAAGTGGTGTGAAGAATAAAGCATAATGATATTCAGGAACTTGTGTTTTCTGGTGGAGAATATATATGTATATGTGTGTATATATGTATATATATATATATATATGTATGTGTATATGTGTGTGTATGTGTGTATATATGCATATATATATATATATATATATATATATATATATATATATATATATATATAAAAATTATCAACTAGTGATGTTCGTCTCATAAATAAATTCGAAATATGAGTTTATAGCAGATCAAAGTACATGATGTGTCACCTTCGGAATGCAATATCGAGAATACGCCTTCCAAGAGCGGGCCAAAAATTTCGATAACCTGAAGTTGATCTGTTTACTAACTACTCTAACACATAGGGTGAAACATTTTTATCTTTACAGCCAAACCCAATAAGTTATGCAACTGATGCATTACATTAACTTGGTCTGACACAAACATTCGTGTTTTCCCAATCATCACCACTTCCACATTTTCCTAGAATATTGAATGATCGAAGGGGACAAAGTAACATGTTTTGTGTTTCTGTTATCGCAGTCCCAAACTTGGTTTCCACAAATTGATGTCAATTTTGAATTCCATTATATTGTATTTTGAACCACAATATATTATTTTTTCAGTTTCGTTTGAGCACCTACATCCACTGTGGTGCCATCTTTCCCTGGGTGAACCGATTTTGTCTGGCATCCATTTTCCAGGAGAAAAACTGAGAGGTGAACCTTCAGCGATTCTGATTGCATCACTGATTGCAAATACGATGAAACCATACAATTTATTTTCGTCTCATTGGTGGATATTTGTGAAAGAGATGTGGATAAGGTAGATCGCCCATGGATGCAGCTAGGTAAAAATTATAGTACTAGAAAATTACATAGATCAGCTTGAAATCTGATATCTCATGCATCTAACTATGATACAATGGAAATGTTTCAGAGGGGTATTTTCAAAATACGATCCACTTTTTTCCCGGTATGAGAAAATCTGGGATCCTTACCAAGTGTTGACCAAATTAGAAAAATCGGAAAACCTCACTTCGAAATATATATCACAAACTTATTGTTATGGTTGCTCTAAAGCTTGCTAAAGCGTAAAAATATGATTCAAAATCAGAATGAGTAGCATTTTTATTGTATGATCAGTACAAAAAAAAAATAAAAAAAAATAAAAAATAAAATAAAAATCGTTTACCGGTTGACGAGTGTCGCCCTTCAGAGGTCGAATCTTCCGCAGAAAATGTATCGACGAGGCCTTTTGCCTCTTGGCGTGTGAGTCCCAGCACGGAAGCTCGATGGGAAGTTGAACCCGAGTCTTCCGCTTGAGGGACAGACGTGTTTGTCTCTTCACTGCCGAGAATCAAATCATCCACAGAAGACCAAGAGAGCAAAAAAGTTATGATTTACAGTATTCACAATTTCAAAACTGGATGGCATGTTAGATCAACATCAATGTCAATTGACACCATCATATATATTTGACAAACATATATATTTTTTTTTTCACCAGTTTCCACGGTGGAATGTGTATTGTGTATGACATCCACGATTATCAATTAAAAAACCGCACACATTCAGTTAGGTTTTTTCTCATTTTTACTTATAAAAATCCTCATCACCCAGCTACACCTCAGCACAAGACATGCTGCCACTTCTGCGGCCAACCAAATCGATATGAGCACGGACACCATACGATCAAATGAAGGCTGGCCCGAAAAATAAAATACTTTTGGTAAATTCTACATGGACCAGTAATTACAAATGGTACATTTGCGGATTACCTCCGCAATTTCATTAAACGAGTGTAAGTTTTGTGGTTATTAGAGTTTGCAACATTATATTGTATTAGCATTCAAATACTGTCTGTATCAAATTCTTAGTTTATAGTGGTGAATTATAAGAAGAATAAACAGTTCATTTAGACTACTTCATTAGTATGAGATCAGTCTGAATAAAATTTTGATCGCCTTTTAATAATTCTTTAAACATCTACAAGGTGATCTATTCGGATGGGACCAACCGAAGTATAATTGAGGATTAAACGACTTACCTGAAGGAAGTTCAATCCAAATTATACGAGGTTGGTCACATCCGAATAGAGAGACACCCACCCATCTCAAAGAAGAAAAAAAAATCCAATATATTATTTTTTCTGTCATCCCGACCCAAAAAGGCGATATAATCGCAAGGTATATTGACGGATATTCGGGTGAGGACTCGTGAGATAGGGGCATCGTGAATCATTCTTTCTTTCAACTTGCGCATTTCAGTCATAGAGGTACTACTACAAGGTGATCTATTCGGATGTGACCAACCTCGTATAATTTGGATTGAACTTTCTTCAGGTAAGTCGTTTAATCCTCAATTATGCAGAAAGGATACGACTATCCGAGCTATCTTCCCTATAGAGAATCCGAAATATTCGCTCCGTGACAATTGTATTTTATGGATGAAGTTACTACCCAATATTATAATAAAAACGAGTTGAACATAGCGAATCACAGATATAATACCCGTCATAAAATAGATGTTGAAATACTACTGATGCATGAATCCATTGGTCATAGAAATTACCAATATCTAGATCCAAAGTTACATGGTTGCTCACCAGAAGATCTGGGAAGTGAAACAAATCATTTTCAATTCAAAAAGAAACAAACTATATCTCAAAAGTAAACCTCGGACAAAAGTATACAAAAAAATATAAATTTATCCACCACAACTAATCATTTATTTATTCTTCATCATTGGCTCCTCCTCTGAGGCTGCGGTTACATATCTCATTTAACGTTGCATAAATCCATAGTTTATTATTTTTATATGAAATTTCATTAAATACAAACTATCTATCATTCCTGAGCTACTTATAACCCCTTGCTAGTTATATATGTTTCATTACTTTTTGATCTAGCATTCAAGTTGTATTTATAGATGTATAATATAATTAATGTAATGGTTTTCTGTTTATTTTCTCTATGTCATACAAACAAGCAAACAATTCTGCTTCTAAACATATATTACTTATTCACAACAATATTTTCTTTATATCTGGAATTGCTATTTTATGACACTTGTTAGATCGATGGTAGATGTTATGATTTATTTGGAAAAATAAGTGATCTTGGCTCAATTGTTGGTATGAAGCTTACTTTGACACACCGACAGCAATTCATACATCATAATCGATTCCACTCCTCCACGAATGATTTAGAAAAAAATGGAACTAGCAACAAAGAATGAACATTAGGCACGGACGTATCTGAAAAATATTAATACTTTTTTCTGTAAACTTTTCACCAGAATGACGTTCACAAAATATTCCAGTTTGGATGTTTGATGTTATGTGGTTAATATTATTTTCTTATCGCCAATATATTATGGTATTGAAGTATAAAAAATACTGAAAGAAAATGCTGCGAATATTTTACAATAGTATGAGTTTGACAAAGGCTTATATCAGCCCTATGTGAAGCTGTCGATTTGTGCTCAAACATCATCAGAAATGTACTGATTGAAGTCGTTGTGGCTTGATATAACTCAGAATAAATATATTTCTCAGATTTATCGAAAGGAGACTGCAATGGTTTGAACTCATTTGTATAAAAAAAAGTAACTTATAAATGATTTAGTTGTTACCTTCAACAAAAAAAAAATTACTCGCTGGGTGCTATTGGTTTCAACTTCCATTGTCTTTACATTTCACTCTATCATAGAACTTATAACATCAAAATAATCTCACTCAAAGCAATCAAATACAAATGACACAATACACAGGTAGTGATTCAATGAATAATAGATCTCAAATAAAAAAAGGATTAGTATAAATATTCGAGAAGCGAAATTGGGCATACAAGTTTGGTAAATCGGTAAAAAAATGAAAATTGAAATATTCAGAAATGTATGAGAGAAAAAGATTGATATCGAAAGAATATAAATTCTAGAACTATTGAAATTGAACAGAATCCAAGTATGAAGTAAAGTATAGTCAAGACGTATCGATTACAAGTATCCGCAATGGGTTCTTGAAGGTGTCACAATCAAAGCTCTAACAAATAGTACTCAGCAAGAAGCACTGTCAAGTACACTCGAACAATCGGTGATCAAAAACTTCTTGATTAGATTGCCTACCATTAGGAAAACAATAAAAATCTATTATTTACGTCTAATACATAATGTAAGTGTTTAATTTATGGTTTCTGCAACATAATGCCATATATTATAAAATGATGAAGTGATGGCAAGGGATTAATTGTAGTCACAACAGGGGATACAAATTAATATTCACTTTTAATTTTTGAAGTTTGTAAGCTTCGGACAAAACCCTCTTCGGCAAGTATTTCCAAAGCTCAGTTGTTCTATCGAAAAAAGATCCCTGAGCAAGAGAGGTTCGACAGGTCTCCAAATTCACAACAAAGGGGTGAAAATTCTGGACTCGTCGAGTCATCCGTGTATATGTTGCCAAGGGTGGAACGATTGATAACAATTCAGAAGAGCACCCTTCTGCGATGTGTCAATGAATTGAGCGAGTCTGCGAGTGAAGAATCACCAACGAGACGGATTGCCTTTCTCTGAATAGAATCGATAAGCCTGAATGAATGTTTTGGAGCCGAACTCCACACATGAGAACTAGACTCCAAGTCAATTCGTATCTGAGCCTTGTAGATCATTGGAAGCTGACAAGAAGTGAAGTATTTCTTCGTACGAAATAGAAATCCAAGTTTCTGGGAAGCATCTTTAGCGATCGATCTCACATGGTTTTCCCATGAGAGATTATCACTGATCGTAATTCCTAGCATCGAGATACTTGACTTTGTAGGAATAGTTACTCCTGACATCTGAATACTAGATGATGATAGATCGGCTTTTCTTGAGGATAGACATGCCTGGGTTCCCTAGCATTGAATTCCACCAAGTTCATGTTTTCCCAATCTATTATTTTTACCAAGTCATCGTTGAATTTATTGACGTGAATTTTTCTTTGATTTTTTTTTCGAGCTGGTATGGGGACTCTGGAAGAGAAACCAGTATGAATAGTTCTTTCGTCCGCAAAACTATGTACTGAACAAGATGTTCTCTCGAGAAATCATTGATATGGAGCAGGAACAAAGTGGGCGCCAGAACTGAACCCTGTGGAACATCTGGATTTATTGGGAGAATATCAGGTGAAACTACATCAACATCACACATCCGAGGAGGCAAACCATAAGAAGGCAGCTTAGAAAGGAGACCCCTTCGCCAAACTCGATCAAACGCTTTTTAAATATCGAGTGCAACAGCTATCGTTTCTCTGAATTTTTCGATTGAATGCTGTCAAATATGAGAAACATAAGCCAATAAGTCACTGGTAGATCGTTGATGGCGAAATCCGTATTGTCGATCATTAATTATTCCTGATTTCTTGAGATATTTGATGTATTTGATGATATTCATATTTAATGCTTTTTCTATGACTTTGGAAATGATAGAAAGCAATGCAGTTGGTCTGTAATTACAAGGTAAAGTTTTCTTCCCTTTTGTAGGAACTGGCTGAACTCTTGCTGTCCTCCAGGACTTACGGAAAACCCCCTCAAGTTATATGAAAGGTTTAATATTTCTCAAAGTACTGGTGTCAATTCAGGGGCACATGCTTTCAGAACAATTGCTGGATTCCATCAGATCCGCCAGCCTTATTCATTTTCAGGTCTATTCAAATATTTCTTATATTTGTTTGGTGAAAAATTATCCGAAGCATCACTTGTTGCACTACACCTATTTCTTGCGTTAACATGCTCAGATCTCGTCTCCAAACTGGGTTTTTGGCGCCAGCGATTGAATGCCGCTTGTTTGGATGTGACAGCCTCAAAGCAGCTTTTATTGAACCATGGTTTCTCAGACTGTGGTCTCTTTGTACAACTTTGAATGATTGTTTCCATTCCCAGAATAGTATCACATATAGTGGGATCACCAGATGAAAAACAGACCCTTCTCCAAGGAAAATCAGAAAAAAAAACATTCGAAGACCGTCCCAGTCTGCTGACTTGTAATGCCAGACACGACGTGCTGGTAACTTACCATTCATTGGAGCCAAATACGAACAAGTTGTTGAAAACAAAATGTGGTCAGAATTACCCAAAGGGAAGTGAATTTTGATCTGATAAATATCGGGATAAGTAGTAAGAAACAAGTTCAGTGTATTGGCAAATTGGTTATTCGTATCAGGAATACGTGTTGGTTGATGTATGAGTTGTTCCAGATTTGTAGTAATAGAAAATGCCTCTGTCTGTCGTCCCCTTTCATCTGTTCTATTCGAGAATTAGAGCCATGGAGAATTGTGTACATTAAAATCACACAATATGGTGACCTCAGCAGTTGAATATTTTTTTTATGAAGTCGATTTTTTTCATAGAAATTCGAATAGTCCGTCAAAAGAGTCATTTTTGGGTGATGAATAAAGACAACAGACAAATTTACTTTGTTGATGATTGACAAGCTCAAACCACGTAATAATCTTTCGGTTCTAGCCCTTCTTCGCGTTGGCACAATAAATCATTCCTAGAGTATAGACAAACAACACCTTTGAAACGAAAGCGAAAATAGAATTCATAACCTGGACAAAGCATTTGTACATTATTATGTATTATGTATTATTATTACATTATATGAATTGACTTGAGTGTTTTGTGTACTTGTATTGAAATGAATGAAACTGAAGAATCATTAATTTATGATGAATAAATTAGTCATAAATAAAGTTTAGTATACTATTCGCAATAATAACTATTATTCTCTCGGAATATTACTTCCTCGCCGCTCACCCGGCTCGGTTCGTAAAAATTCCTCGAAATAATAGGTATCATTATTGACTCGTGGTATAATCTACCAATTATTTTCGTCAATGGGACAATAGTTCTTTCAAAAGTAAATTTTCAGCTCATGCTGATGGTGAACTTCATCCACAATTGAAATATTTAACTTGCTCTCAATAGCCTCCAGTTTCTCTCGAATCATCTTCCCACAACCAATCCTCTATATTCTTGCAATTTCTCACATTAAATTCTACATCGTCTTCAATTCATTCACTATGAATTATGGAACGACTCGTCCTTCGTGAAATTTATTTAATTCGAAACGAATTGTTTGTTACACCTCACAAACCACCCCAAATCAGACACAATGGCTCTCTGTTTGTTCTTCGATTTTCAACGGCGTGGTGAAGCAGGTAGAAATAAAACCGAACAAATTGGGAAGCCACCGCTGAGAAGGAAAAAAATCCCTGAAAAGAAAATTATTATTTGGCCTCGACGAGTTTTTGCAATTTTATGTGAGGGATTAAGTAGTCGGAAGCCCTAAGTCATCTCTGATAACGCATCTTCACCCCTAACGTCCATAATAACCACGAAATTACTATTATTTAGAATCAAGGAATTCAAACGTGCAGGATCAAATTTTAAAAAACTCCATCATCAATGTGTCGAATCAGTATTCCCACACACGGAATTATACCTAAATTGAACTAACAGGTAGTAAATTCACAAAATTTATTATATTTATACATGAAAGAAGCATCTTTATGTCAAAAAAGTTTGAGGATGAACCATAATTACCAACCACATAAAATGCTTAGCATACAGGTGTTAAAATGGAATGTATATTTCAGGATTCGAATGTTTCATAATGCATTTCTTGTACCATTGCTACGAAACTAGTAGCTATATTATTCATACACCATTTATCAAACGACTGTGATGCAAATGGGGATTTAATAAATATATTCTGTATGCAACAATACAGAATGAATTATCGATCGAGACAGTGAACACAAGTAACTCGTTGAAAAATGATCGCAGCTCCTTGTTTGAATTTTGAACAACTCCTTACAAGTATGAGAGCAGATAAAAGTGAACATTGGAATTATTAGGTGACTGTTCACCATAATCATTATCAGTTGCGATTCATAAGGAAAAACCTAATTTGAATTATTTAAATAATTTGAATCCATGTTACTCGCTTATCAAACACTGTTCTGATTACGCATACTTAATGTTTTATTGAGGAGAATATGAGGTACAAAAAATGCAGTGGAATCATATTTCCAAGAGATATTCATCTGATGTATCAACAACTAGAGTAGAATTTCTGTAAACCATGTAGATTTTGTTGATGATAGAGGCAAAAATGATAATTGTGCTTGTTCAGCGCTCTTTCCACAACAGACAGGGTGTTCCAACTACTGAAAAAGTCTTTAGTTGTTGCGAGAAGACCTTGAATAGAGATAATTTACATAACTATAAAACCAGAAACATTTGATCGAATCGAATAAAATCACAAAATGTTACGCCTCCTCCTCAAATTGTCCTAAAAATTTTTTGTTAGTTTCCGTTAACCAGCAGACGAACATCAACCCTCAGAAGTCGAAACTTGGGCGAGCAATGGATCAACGAGGCCTCACCCTTTTACGTGCACGGTGGCCTGGCGGGGAATCGAACCCCTGTCTGCCGTGCTAACCTCTATACTACCGAGAACCACCCACCACATGGCAACTTACATTTCGCAGTACTAGACAACTAGACAACATTTTTCACGACATACGAAAAACGCGTTGATATCAATTGAATTTCAAACGTTGACAACAACAATATGTTTTTGGTTGTTTTGTTGTGTTATTTGAAAAGGTAATAAATAATTGAAATACATTTGTTTTTTTTTTTCAAGGAGAGAGGAAGCCGAAAAAAGTTCATTTCAGCAAAAAATCAATTTCATTGTTGTATCGATTCTCGTATTTTCTACTACCCTTTATTTGATACATTATTTTTCATTCTTTAATTTCTGAATCCATCTTCGGACAATGTTAAGTTCAATCTTAATATCGATTTCATGTATATTAAGAAACGAATATTAGTCACAACGAATTGGTGTGAGGTATAATTTTGAAATACAGGATGTATTTTGATAACATCCTAATATTGAAGAGTTATTCAGGAATTCATTTCAAGAAGACTCCCTTTCAAGAACATATTTTCTGAACGCCATAACTGTCGAACTGGAAGTTTGAAGATAACACCTTTTTGTGATTCTGGTGTGACCGTAGATATTCTCGTGCAATTCAGTCCGCATCTTCTGTGTATCGAAAAGCATTTTCTGCTTTAAAACTAATTTTTTTCAGAAGCGTCAGTACTGAATTTGCAAAAAGAGCTTTCAAGGGAAAAAATGAACTGAAAATCATTTTTGAAATATTGATTCTATTCACTTCAGTTTTTTGTTCAATAAACGGTTATTTGCTAGTCCACTTACGTGAAAAAACAATTATGCGAGGTAAATGTAAAGGTAATTAATTCAAGTATCAACGTGTTATCGAAAAAGATCCTGTTTATTTCTGCAGATTATATTAAATTGAGTATTGTTTGAACATAATTTTTTTGCACTTGAAAAGGAATTCGCCTAGAAGTTTTAAGAACGGAAACAGATTCAGTTTCCGAAACGTTAACAGATAAGTATTTCCATATATGTCAGTTCTTATTATTTTCTTGATAGTCAAAATTTGAGCTATACGAGAAGTTGCTGACTAATTGGACTTGTTCTATCCAGAAAGAACTGTATTTCAATAGACGCAGCAATTTTTCGGGGTAGATAGAAACTCTGCCCTTCTACACTTGTATAGATTCCAATATTAATTTTTATTTTTCCAGATTGTGGTAGGTTACAAACTCAAAAAACTACGTAACAATTGAATTGAGGTTTTGCCATGGGATTACTTAAAGTAGATGATATGGGCGAATGTATAAATTGAAAAATAATATAACCAAAACAGCAGTTCCTCGATATTATGAATTGGTGCTGATGTGCTGAACCCATGGTGATTGCTGGAAAACATAATCACACGCCATTCGAAAGATTCGTGAAATAATCCAACCTAGAGTTATTATTTGATAGAGTACTTCAACAATCTGAAAAAAAAAACTCCCATAATTTTTTCAAATTTATATTCTTATTCACTCAGAAGGCCGAGCCTTGTGTGGGCAAGGGTCGGAAAATTGAGCGCCCTACTGATTTTTACTGCAGCACATTTGCTATTTCAACAGTAGGAAAACCCACACTGTTACCGGTTTGGTTAGTGTATTCGATCCAAATATTCCATCTATCACGATTGATATAGGCAACTTACAATTGCCTATCACACTGAGCCGGCTAGAAAAATTCCGCCAAGACCGCGGATTGAACCAGCAGTAAATAAGCCAAATTGAATATAAGGACTGCGCCTTACACCGCTTGGCCACACCAATCAAAATGAAACCTGAAAGTTATATAGCTCAATAAAACCACAAAAATTAGGGTATTGGAGCATGCGATGTTGATCAGATTCAGTAACTGAGATATATTAATAGACATCACTAGTCTGAAATATGAACTGAAATAGTACGTTGTTGGGAAGTTAGCATCAACTTCAAATTTAAGTTCATTCGATATTCCTACTCAGGTACAGTTGAATAAGTATATAAAGCTGTCATTGCTCGAAATTTGATATATTGTGTATTATGAATCTATCAAGAATAGTTGAGTATTATCAACGCAATGTCGAATCATGAATTATGAAAATGGTAGGTGGAATATTGACTTGTTTCAATAGGGAAACCTACTCAATAATAATATTATAATAATAAATCTTTGTTTCCAAATGTAAGAAGGGACAAAAAAATACATGATCCTCACATATACGTAATGTGTGTCCGAAAGGGTTGGATGTTCTTAGTTCCCCAAAAATAAACCATATTCGACTACTAGACGTGAGTTTGCCAACCATACCATCAATAGGTGACCAATTATCAATATCGGATGGAATGTTGCAATCTTATTTTCTATTTCCGAACCCACTGAAATTGAATTCCAGGACGCCTATGCATTTCTCGTACTGCTGATGCAAATGACTTTTCACGAGTAAATGAATCCATTCACCGTCATTGCAAAAAGAAATGAGCACTGGCAGGAGATAACTGTATCGATAGCGATATGAACTGCAATTTTATTCGCAGTTGAATATGCAAGAAATTGAGTGCATTCCACAACTATGTTCCTTGGACACTGGTTATTGCACCGTTCTTTATTATATCTGAGAGGACAGCTTCCTTATCGGAGTAATATCGGTGAATTTATTTGCCAGTGTATAAATAACATTTCGCAGTTCTATGCGATGTAACAATCACATAACAGAAATTGTTAAGAGAGTTGTTTATTTCAGTTTGTCATAGGAATGTTTTGGATCGAATAAATCATTGTTCTTCAGAACTAAACATTTTCATGCAAATCTTATACAATATTATATATTTTAATCAGAAAACTGAAGTCACAAAAGTAGCCAGGAATAATTACCATAATGATACAGGTTTTCTAAGAGATCTTTGAACTGGAAATGAGCAAGAATTTTACTGAAAGAGAAAAATACAGATGAAAACGCCTATAAAGGCTTGTCCAGACCAAAATTGAAGTTCTGGAACTGTTCGCGAACTGTTTAAGAGCTGCATGCTTGCTACGCGTCCTCACCAAAAATTGAACAGGGATCGCGAATAGTGCTCGAAATTTCAAACGTGCATTTCCCCGAGGTTCTCCTCCTCTTGGGCGAACTTTGTGATGTTTGCGTACTACTCTGGAACTATTCGCTAACTACCGTCCATACCAAATTCGCGCCTGTATTAGAACTATTCGAGAACAGTTCGCAAGCTTGGTCTGGACCCTGCTTAAGTAGCCTCTTTCACAAAATCGTAGGGGTTTCTATCGTCTACCGGTGGATACCTATGACTTGTTGTAATAACTGAACCGAACAGTTTATTCGATGAAGATATTATAAAACCCGAAATTCTGATAGAACCCAAACGGTTCGTAAAAGTATTTCCATGCTTTTTTGAATGTGCTAAATTTATGATCCAATTCGAAACTACTAGCGCACCACTGTAAAGTTGATCGTGTCTACATATTTACGTTGGAACCATTTTATTAAATAACTGATATGGATTTTTCAGTCGCATAAATAATATATCATTATATTATTTATATCATTTCATTTCAGTGTATCACTGTTTTTCTGTGACATATATCACTTCTGAGTAAGTAGTGCAGTTTTCTGTTAGTGAAAGGAGTTTCATGAGCGGATCAGTATTTCCAAAGATTAAATCCTTCAAACAAAGTTAGGAACTCCACCGACTTATCATAGTATTATAGATAACAATAGATGTTTAAATCTAGGTGAAACAAATCGGTGAAGATAATTTTATTGTCTATTTACAACCTGTTTTGGAAAAATTCTGTAATTTTTACTTGATGATAGTTTCTATCAGTTCCGCAGTTTGCCGGTATTAGGAAACCTGAGAATCTTCTTCTTGCTTTTTTTCTAAAAAAAAAGCAAGAATGTTCGAACTACACAACCTCATTGTGCTGAAATATCAGAATGTCGGTCACAAAATTTCATAAAAACGTACCAAATTCTCAGTGAACCAATATACTAAGAACCGAAATCATACCGTGAAGAAGTATCTCATTGTTCCTGAACGTTGAAAAAGGTTAGATGAATTGCAAAAATGTTCGTTGGGTAACTAATTGCTCAGGGGATTCTGTGAAAGAGATTGTTGTAGCACCAAACGTCCCAGTTAGCCAACACCAGAACAACCCGAAATAAAATGAGTTTTTTCTTCAATTCCTAATCATGGAATACAGTTCACAACGATTCATCAAGCTACATTCTTCCAATCAGCTTTTTTCAAACCGCAGTGAATTGAGAGTACGAAACAGTTACATCGTCATCGATTGAACTTCTTGATGGCCTCTCAAATGTTATCTCGAAACCAACTTTTCCTGTGTTTCTTTATTTTTTTCGGAATGCTCGATTTGAAATCCAATTGTTGCTCGTTTTTTGTTGTCGGCTGTTATTAAGCGTCTTTCTGTAACCCTATTTGAATTCGGTTAAGCACCAATGAATAAAATACACAACTTTAATTGGAATAAACGAAGCGAAACGAGAAGACGAAGAAAGCTTGATGTGTCGAGAAATCTCTGCTCCAGACTCATTCCGTTTTCGTTGATCGGCGTTAAGCCGCAAAGGCTATTTTTATCTGTACAGGATGTTTCACTTGATTTTTAGTGGGCCGTTATCATTAGCTCGATTTCAATTTGGATGAACCCATTGACATTAATCGTTCAATAAACTGTAACATTCTTTTCGCAATCAAGCAGAGAATTGTGTGGGGCTCCTTCTTGTTTCAGTTCGGAGGAAATCATCCCTTCAAGATAGAACTACTCGAATTGCTTATTTTTCACAGCTATAAAGTAGTGTCTATCCCTCCATAACAAATTCAGGAAACGAACAATGAAAACGTCGATGATATACTAGTACATATCATGGTGGAAAGTGCACCATTCATCTCCAGGAAAAAGATTATCAACAATAAAGAAGAATGGTCCCTGAGCCGAAGAGACCGATGTCATGAAGAGTTAGATGCTGTGGTTGATGAAGCGGTGATTTTCCATGAATTCCGAGGAGTAGATTGATGTTTCAAATAGAATAATAGAAAGAGATTAGAGGGTGCTCAAAGGTCGGCAAGTTCCTTCTCCAATTTCTTCCTTTCCTTAGTGAACAACTGGTCACTGACGAGCTTAAAGTGGGTTAAGGAAAAGCACATCATCCCCCAACCCTTCTAACTGTTTAACGATTTATACACAGAATATCTTAATAGTTCGTGAAATTATAAAAGTTTGGAGCGTTGAGTATTTGAAAATTCGCCGTGCCAACTGTACAGAGATATTGAAATATGCTTGAATAATTCTTGATGTATTATTTTCCGAAACGAATGAAATACAATGAAAACAAAAATTAAAAATATTGCTGAAAACTTTCTGCTTATTTCTTCCAATTCAAATTTCATGTTATTTGTTAAATCATTCTGTTTTTTTCTGTTATAGTGGTAGAAAAAGTATAGTGTGTAACTCTCATGAATTGCTGATTTCTCACTGATTTGCAAACTTTATTTGATCTGAAGTGAACTTTTTCTGTGAGAATATTCAGAACATTTTTTGAAGTATCTTTCAAAAACTACCTGTGTACCAAAAATCATTACTATTGGATTCAGTGTCAGGTTATGATAGCATTTTGACTACAGCGCTTGCATTATATATTCTTTCACGGCCATAACTCAAATAATTCCAATCAAATCGCTCTATCGACAATAGCATGAACCATGCTATTTTTTCAGTAGAGAGAAACAAATATTTCGTATAATAGTATTTGGAGAGCTTCCCCCAGAATATGAAGGTCGGTGGTTCAATCCTCGCTTGTATGTTGTAGCTTTCCTTTATTCGTTTATCTGGTGTCTACTCATGTCAGTTTTCAGACCATAAAAAATCCATTCATGGTTATGGAAGATCCAGTTGAACTCCAAAAGTTACAAAAACACTTATTTTTTATGTTCAGTTAATTTATCTCTGAGGTTCATTACAAGGACGTTCAAGTCAGTGGCTTACCAATTTCAATCAATGTGGTGTAAAATTTGAAACTCTTTCTAGAGATCAATCACCCAAACACCAAACTGGGTTACAAAGGACCTATCCCCTCCAGCCCGCTTTTTGATTTATTGTGGAGAATTTAATCAGAATAATTAGTAATAACAGACGAAGTCCATTTCTGACCGAAAAACTTTGGATATATAAACAGCTCATCCTAGTCTTTAGATTCAGTATCAATTATCTGCTCCTGAATGTGCTAACCTTGTTAGCGAAACACGCGTCGCGTGCAAATGATATCAGTATTATATTTCAGTGTTTCGGATTGTGAATATTTTTAACTTGTGATTACTAACTACATCTTGTGTCAAGAATGAAGACTTATTGAATATGAGAAAATCGTACAGGGGATTGTGAAATAGATCCACACTCCGAAAAGTTTTGCATTTTGCCACAATTTTCAGCGACTGACTTATTTTTATGGTGATTTTGTTGCTGCAAATATGTTGTGGAAACATTACGGGAAATGATTTTTGAAAACGACAAGTGATGTTGTTACAATTTCAAACATTAAAAATGAACCGAATCAGATATCAGTTGGGATACAATCTGCGTTTGCCTTAGTAGCATTTAGTGCTATTTTTTTATGACAGAAAATCACCCGAATGATTGGAATTAACATATCGATGAATCTTTTTGAGTTCTGCATTTTTATTCTATTTATTCGTTTGCCGACTAAAAATGGTTGTCTTTCGCAATGAAATTGTTGTTGTCTTTCGCAATGAAATTGTTGTTGTCTTTCGCAATGTATTATCTTTTTTACTTTGCAGTTTTATCATTTCTTGCTGCTTTTTATTTCTTTCGAAGCAAGGAAAGTTTTTCCACGAATTCTATGTAGGCCTCTGCTATATTTTTTCATTCTCATTGTCAACTGTTCGCTTCTTTCATTCTTTCATAATTCTCAGTCATTTTTATTGATATATTTTAATCTTTTTTGTGGTACGTTTTTATAACCTATAATAGAGTTCATAAAACTACAATTCTCCAGTACGATTTCGTGTTGAATATGAATTTTAATCATGTATCGTCCCGTTCCATTTAATGCATGTAGAAATTGGTTATGAACTGTTCTAGCTATTTCATCAACTTCTGCTATAAATTTTGTTAATAACAGACGCAAAATAGGAAAATAAGTGCTGCTGTGAATAAAAAATTTGTAAAACTATACGCACTTACTATAGATCCCTAACAGTGACCAATTGATAAATACTGTTACAAATACTTTTGCAGCTTTTCAGTATTATAATGCTGCAGATGTTAGATTCGATTGATCCAATGTCTCAACGAATCTTCTTCCTTTCTTCGTAAAATCTCATATCTACTTCGTTGTAGCTTGATGATACAGTCGTATAAAAAGATAGGTTCAGTTCGTTGCTCTTTCCACTTCATTTGAAATAACATACCGACTTCTTCATTTCCAGCGAATTCTCCAAGAATAATACCAGATTCTTGAAGAAAAATGATAACAACCGTTTATATATTGTAAGAAATATAAGGCAGGTGCGGTGAAAAATATTTCACGGTTCGGTTCGTCAAGAATAAATTCTGGCGATTGATATTTGTGGTTTTGGTTATATTTTTCTGTTATTAAAAATCACCATACATCGTGATGAAGTGGATATTTTAGTATATTACGTAACGAGGAGGATGGAGAGGCTAATACGCATGAACGAAAATTGTGAGAACAAGACGTAGCCGATTTCGGCAATTTGCGGGTGTAAATAACTAGCCTTTTCCTCTAGTTGCGGACTGTACATTTTCTACTCCCACCATGTTGTGGTTTGCAGTGATCAACGAGACACTAGATGACAGCAAATGGGCAAAAGATTTGCTTGTTTCATGGATATAACTAGATTCAGTACCAATCAACAAAATCCTAAACAATTATTTTTTTAAATCATCAGTTTTGATTCAATTTCACAAAGAATTTGAATGTAGACATGAGATCAAATTTATCAGGTCAAATGTTACATATCCCATAATTTCAGAAAAATAATTTGGAATAATTAGGAATACACTTGTATTCTAAATGAGCCATTACCTATCTGCTGTCAAATACAACAATTTATTTTTCCAGAAACTTCTCTGCTCAAATTATTGTCTATTAATGACTTGAAATCAGACACTAGCACGCACAAACAGAAAGTATGGTGTTTTCTTAGTCGTGAAGGCAGCTTCGGAAGAAGACTGGTCAGTGTTTGCCCCTGTATCTCAAATATTCAGTGAATGGTACCACCTTCAATGGCCCCATAATGGCCAATAGCGATCCATCGTGATGCAATGTTGACATCGTCCTTGCGCCCACCTACATCTCACTAGAGGTGATTTGGAGGTCCCAAACAAATCTAATTCAGAAATAATGGACGGAAGTTTATAACAACATTTGCATTCAAAAACACATTCTGTTATTTTGAATGCACATAACATTAATGACTTACATACTCAAGATCAACTTCACTGTCGAATGTACCCTAAAGACATTGAATGTGGTATTGCAAGTGATGGTCTTAGCTCCAAATCATCTTCTTGCTGATGAAAATCTCGGTTCGATCCACTGCCTGGGCATAGAAAAGGATAATGAACCTAGATATTGTTGTTGTTGTTGTTGTTCTAGAATTGTTCGTTCCGTTAACCAGTTGACGAACGTCAACCCTCAGAAGTCGAAACTTGTGCGAGCAATGGATCAACGAGGCCTTACCTTTTAACGTGCGATTACCCAGCACGGTGGCCCGGCGAGGATTCGAACCCCGGCCTTCCGCTTGATAGGCAGTTATGCTAACCACTACACTACCGAGACCACCATGGTGGAAGAATTGGAACAATGAAAGCTTTCACCTTTTCCGAGAATGCAAGTCATTCTAAGTAATATTGTACAAAGAAACGGAGAAGAAGAAGAGGCGTTTATTTCAGAAATAGGCTACCCTTATATACAAAAATTGAATAAAGAAACTATTATCATACTCAATAATATTTACGAAACCATATACCTAATATTTTCGAAATCCTACGATTAAGGCTAGTGGTTTCACAATATTTCCTATTGGATTCCATAAAATTCCATAAAAATGTCAACAAGAATAAAAGTGAAATTCGAAATGGGGAACAAATAAGAAATAACTGTCTGTATTATGATTCCTGAATTTTTGATGAATAATTTTTTGCCTTTTTCCTTCTCTGAATCGAAAATAGAAAGAAATTACAACTATGAAAGAAATTAAATAAAGAAAATAACTTACACTCTCTGTTGATAGGTACGTGTATATCATTCAAAGACGTTCGATCATTCACAAAAAAGAGGAAAAAGTCCATTCGAAACAGCTACTTTCCTGCCTATATGGCGACGACGAGCACTGGGTTACATAGATATCACTTTTTCTTGCTCAATTTTTATACCAAGCATATGAAAATTGAAAAAATTAGATAGCAGAGATAGGGATACCCACACTATAAAAAATTTACAAAAAAATTGAAAACTTTCTCTTGAGCTCTTCATAAAATTTCATTCTTTCCACAAAAATACCTAATTTATTGATTCCTGTAGATATGACTACAAATTCCTTTTAAAAGTTCCTAGCGAAAAGCTTTTTTCCACTTCATTTGGCTAGTAACAAATTTCAAAGATATAAATTAACTCAACTTCATTTAGACCTTTGAAATTTGTTCTGATAATATGATAGCTTCCATTTCTGTGAATGAAATGTTCATGAACTCAATAGTGACATATTAGCAATTGTTTGAAGGGGACAAACCATTTACTATTTTATAGATAAATCTCATCATCATGCAAAATGAAGCAACCTTCGAGACACAGAGAGCCATTGCAACATGAACAACATTTCATTTATAATTGCTGCATATCTCTCATATTTTGAAATTATTTTCATTTCTTCATTTCCAATATTCTGTGAATGTCTCATTTCATTCGAATTCATCGAGAATAAAATGCATAAATAAGAGTCAAAATCCGGTGTATGTATGCTCATTAGTGATAATTGAGTTCCAGATGATTTTTTTCAATTAGTATTCATGACTATGGCATCTATCTCGATTCTTTCAATGAAATATAGGGTGTTAGCAAAAATCCTTTCTTCAGTCGTAAACTACGTCTGTGCACCAATTATATTTTGATATAGCGGATGGTCACCTACCGATCGATAGTACCTACTTCGTTTTATTTTCCTGTAGTAATAAACTAGTTGGATGGCTTGAAGTGAGCTCAATGATTCCGAAGTAAGTCATCTGTGCATAAGAGGTTTATTATGATGTTTCATGATTGGACGCTTCTTGCTAAAAGTACTTTAATGTTGGTGTTCGTGTGAGGTATCTAGGCGATTGGATCGATTAATATTTGTTGGTATACGGAATATTATTTTTGCATGTTGCTCTCTAGTATATCTGGAGCTGAAGAATACAGCATAGGTATATTTCATAATCAGCCCAATGAGCTTCTCATAAATGAACGATTTGTTATAATTTCCACAATCAGCATTAAATCCAACCATTTACTGACATTTGACGCTGAATGGAAATTGGCATATTTTTTTCTACGAAAACTCATCAAATCATGGATTGTTCATTAGGCCTGCGTTAACAAGCATTGCATTTGTAATTAAATATGAAACTATAACGACTAATTTGAAAGGAATGTATACAATAATTAATGGAATGTGTATAATGAATAGATAAAATGAACTATGAAGCAATCAAACAGACAGCAAATAAAATAATATATTTGGACAATTTATGGAGATTTGTTTTCGAAATATTCTGCGAGGTAGCAGTAACAATTACGAGATAGCAATATCTCACGGTGTATTTTTAAAGTGAATTTCTGAGCAACCTCAGTGAGTCATGTAAAAAGTTGTGAAATTTTAGTTTTCTCTATTTGATCTGATACAAACCTGTCGACGTCTATCAGAAAGATAAAACTCAATTCAGACGAAGTCAGGGCCATTATCTTCAATTTAATTCAGATCATATCAGGATGTCAGAATGATCAGTGTTTCGTTCATATCAAACATATTAAACACGAAAAACCCAAAGAAAAGAAATACACAGCATCTGGTAACAGAACTCATAATTTTATTATCGATGACGGTGTTGACAAAATCTGTGGAATATAAATATCATTTCGTAATAGATACAAATGAAAGGAAAAACAGAACAAAGTATCGAGAACTAATTCTCGAGCCATATGAAGCTGCATTGAAATACTTCATTTGTTGATGAAAATATGAAAATGCCATTCATAATTAAACAGCTGTTTGCCACCTCTTGTTAGTCATTTTATGGATTTTAGTTCATTCAGACATGAATGTAAGTCACTAATAATGGGTGGATATGTAAGTCAAGCTGTACTTCCAGTCATAATTTTCAGTTCTACGTCAAATGCAGTCAGCAGTGGGAGCCGCAAAATATCCAAAAACTGTTATTTTATCATCTTTTTATCCACATCATAATATTTTCTTTGGACAATTCCAGTGAAGTTGGGAAAATACTAAACCAATCATTTATCTATTTATGAAAATGTTGATGTCATCAAAAAGACTTATTATATCTTTGAAAATCATCTGTAGGTGAATGTTTAAAGGACCACACATTATCTCATTTTGATTTTATCGTGAATTCGAACAAATCGACAACTGAAATCGGTAACATCTGGAAAGGAACTTTTTATTGATTTACAAATTAGCTCATGAATCGAATGTTAGTCAGTTTATGGGATTGTGTTAGTAGTTTTCAGGATAATTAAATAGTTTAGAAGACTCAGAAGTGTCACACCCAAATCGATAGATTTCACGTAGAATACGTAGCTTTTGGAAATACAATGTATGTACCTCCTCGAGCATATCTTTCATATATAATTATTGAATATTTCGAAAAATTAAATAGGCACACCTCAGTGTCAACCTGAACCGTAATTGAAAAATTTCAAGAATTGGAGTCGAATCTGATGGAAGTAGATACTATCAGTGCTGAGGGATTTGGATCTCAAAGAGTTAATGGGTGAGCGTGGCCCAGTGCACTTAGGCCTGATAAGACCCACGTAGGGTAAATTTACAGTACCTACAGAGAGCTGAGTCTCCCACCTTCATTCTGAATAGATGATGTCTCAGCTGGCAGTATCCTGTCAGAACACATGTTGATAGTCGAAGATTCTTCCTGGACATTGACAGACATTACGATATGAAAGTATTTCTTGATACGCATCGTTAATGTCATGTCATGTCCTGATGGAAGGGTCAGGTCCCACAGGATTGAGACCGATAGCCTGCTTGTCTAGAGAATCAGCGACGCATTAGCCTCTTGAAGAAGCATGTCCTCTGGTCCAATTCAGAGAAACGGTGTTATCCGAGAGGCTCCATTTAGAGCATAGTGACATTCTTGTACTAGCTTCGATGTGACTCGTGGTCCCTTTTAGGCCATCAGTGCTTGTGCAGTGGATGTGCAAAGTTACATCTGGTGATTTCTCTTGCTGTCATGGCTATTCCAGTGAGCTTGATCTGGAGTACAGTGTCAAATCTTCCCAGGGGCCTTACCATGGTGAGGTTCAGAGATCGGGAGTGGACTCTGCATCCTGAGCCCTCATTCCTTTTTGATGCGTCTGTGTAGGATCGAAACAAATCAAATCACTTTATTGGTCCTGTGGAACTTACAAGTTATAGGATAGGTCGAATATTATTTTATACATAGGCATACAATGATGGTCAAAACATATCAACTTCATACAAATCCAGCTTCATTAAATTAATGTTATAGAGAAATCAAATTACAAATTGAGAACTTCATCTACGGTATGAGAGTTATGAACAAATAGAAACATTTTAAAGATAGATAGAAACCAGAATTTTATCAGTACTTTTCAATGATTTGGGCAAATAACAAGGTGACTTGGCGGTTATATTATATTTTGCGGGGAAAAATCATTACATTTTTTTGTATCTACATTATGTGACCCATTGGTGTGTATGAATACACATATTTCAGAAATTATTTTATAGATGTTGTAGACGCCTTTTGGATCTGCGCTATCTTTCTTTAACAAGACTGATAAAGGCAGACTCGGTGATAGGAAAACACAGTTGAATAATTGAACGAGGTTGAAATGCAGATATATTTCGAAACGAACTACGAAAAGTGTATGTAGGTTGGGCTCCGTGAGCCCATAAAGTGAGCCATATGCCCATAAAGGCATACATCACACTATTATGGAGTTGTTAGGTGAGGTTCGGTTTAAAGTTAGTTCTCTGCTGCAACCCGCCTGGGATCATTATGGCCCATGCCAATTCAAACACCACCAGCCTCTCAATGAAGGCGATAGAATTGTTTGGAGGGTGATCTTTCAGATACGATGGGGGAGTGACTCCCTGCCAAACATTGAATACCCGATTCGGTCCATAGCGGGACAGGCACGAAAGATGTTTTATACAGTTTCATAATTCTGCAAACAGAGATTGAACGTAGGAAATTCGGTCAGTTTGAGTGTGTTTACATGATGATTCAAACGACAGTGAAATGTGATGGCATCACTAATTATACCAATTTTTCTTCATTTCATATATAGATTCCTAAAATCAAAATACAATGAGAAAAAAAATATTAGCGCTGAAGATATTCTTTTGAATTCCATCTCAATTAAAATAAAACAATTAGCTGACCAAAAAACGCAACTTGAATTCTGAAAATGGCAAAACAACGGACTTCTCTTTTGGAAAATCGACTTTCGAATATTTTTAAAAATGTCACCCGATCAACGACTCGCCTCCTGGTGCGGTTGACTGGTGATACCAAAAATATATTTCGGGCATCAATACTCCAAAGGCTCTTCAAATCATTTAACCCTATGAAGATACATCTATTTATATTGAGGATATGAACTTTTTTTATCATATTAAACAAGAATCTGATGAGGGTACTGACATTTCCTGAAGCTCGATGGAATCAATTAACAAAATGAAACGAAAGCATTCCATAAATATCAAGCAAGCGATAAATCCGAGCGGAACGATATAGCCGGTTGAAATATGTCAACATGTAATGAAAATTTCCAAGAACTATCGCCGCGAGTACCTACCAGTCATTTGTTTACGGAAGTTATTAGCAGAGTTGTGCAGAAGGATGCCTTTGTATATTCAAGCTTTGTGTTGTTGGAGGTTTACTTCTGTTAGAAGTGTTTATGCGCTCGATTCTTGGAATCATGTTACGAGAACTCAACCCCAAAAGGTTGTAAACGTGAAACATAGTTATGGTCGGGGGAGAAGTTCTAGAATTACGACTTATGAAACTGCAAAGAGTGTAAGAAAATTATACAAATATTTGTAAGTGAGCGATTTCTCACAATTTCTGAAAGATAACAAAAAACTTCACGAACTAATTCTCTACGAGTTGGTTCAAAATGTCACCGTTTCATGTTGTCTTAGGGTCTATTTAACCATCTCTCGTCGAGCGGTGTGATATGAAATTCACTTGATAACTGGTTTAGTGATTCAAAATATTTTGTTGATCAACTTGGACACACGGTCGAAGTGACCAGTGAATTTGGTGTTTTTTCCAATATTCCAACCGAAATATCATTTTTGAAAAACAAAAAATAATACTTGATGCCATGGTAATGTCATAGTGTGATTTATCAAAAAATGGTGAAACTATCAGATGGATTGCTTCAAGCAATGTTAACAAGAGTACGTTTTGAATGGACCAATTGATGAATTCTTTAGATGAATTGGTTGACTGGCCAAAAGATTTGGAAGTTGACTACAGTAATATTTTTCTGAAAGGCCAATAACTATATTGTATTTCCACCTCCTAGATGAAACTTTGTTTCCTCGTTGAAACTGAAGACGAATTATAAAAGTTTCTAATGCAGTGTTTCAGATCTCATTTCCAGATGAAATATGTAAAAAATCACCCTGCTGAGGAGTGGGTGCAGTGTAGTTTGATCGAGGTTAATCAGAAAAAAAATACGTTGATTATATGTTGGTTATATGAATGGGAGTCGGTACAGGGAGTTCTAGATTTACGAATTCATATACTGGTACCACCAGTTTCCCAAGGTTTGGACGTTTTGATAAAAATCGAATTTGAGTGTTCGACCTGGAAGCAGTGCAAATAAATACTCTCTGCAAGGTACTCCATGCCAAACCCAGACCACGCATTCGTTGGAACACACTGTATGGTACCAAAGAGAATGGCTCATAAAATTATCGCCAATATCATGAGAACATAGTGTGAAAAGATTATTTTCATTACATTTTGTCGCACTTCGTCATTCTAAACAGTAAAGCTTCAAGATTTTTGTCCATCCATATCATCATTGAGCTCCATGGAGAAGAAAAAAATGGTTTTACATGAAGTGGTTTCTGCAGATTACGATTTGTTTCATTTTCAATTACCTCCAGTTTCAAAGGCAAACTTTGATAATAGGTCCAAAAAATCTGTCACTGTCAACGGTCCATGAAGGTGCCGAGATGTGTCCGGAATTGTTTTTTTCCCTTTTAGCTGGAGTTTACTTGAGTGAAATGTTGATTTTGGAAAGAATATGTGAAAATGAAAACATGCTTTCATTCAATGAAACTCTCTCCAACGAAAAAAACTCAACATGCTTCTTATAATTATGATTGCACGGACCATATGAATATTCTCTTTTTGAAATTATGTTGAAGACATCCCAACAGATCGAAAATATTTCAATGTTGATGGCTCTCATTGACCCAAATATCCATTTGAATTCATAACAATCATTTATTCCTGACATGGCCCCATCTATCCGTTTATTGAGAAGTGAATCGATAATTCATCTTCAAGGTCCATCCACTTACTATCTAGCAGAAAATGAAAACTGAAGGCCCTCTTACCCTTCTTGCAGAGTTTGCAGCAGATTTTCCAGCCTGAGCAACAACGCACTAAAATATATTTTGTGTTGTCGATGAAATAGATATCACAGATTGGCTACCAGAAATGTCATCCTGACCACTTTTGTTCATTAGTGATTTACTTCAGAGAACTGCTCATAAAACGACAGAATATGAGTATCTCCTCCTTTCTTGTGACACTGTTTCTTAGAGATGGACATTATCAGGAAAACGTATAATAATAAAGTATGTGATGATTCCAAAATTGACGAATATGTTAATGTGATAAACATCGCAGATCCACAGCTGGGAGAACATTTCATAAAAGGCCATTGCACCCTAAAAAATGAGAGGTACATTGACCAGCTTGTGAATAAAAAAACATACTTGAGAAAATCAGTTTTATTCAAACCTTTTTTGCATGACTAAGAAGTAATGCTGGTCAGAAAGAGAAAAGTTATCGTATACTGGTGAAGCTAGATAAACAATTCTCGATATCGAGTGTAGAAAGTTACAGGCAGGTCGGTTTCACATTCCTATGTTCTGAAAGTTGTCAATGAATCTTAGAATCAATTGTTACTGCGTGTCGAAAAAAGGAACATTGTGTGAATGATTCCCAGAATGATTAACAGATTGCATATGACAGTTATTCTCGACGTAGCATTATTTCATCACAAATAAGTGAACAAAATGAAGACAAAATACCCGATAAAAAACAAGACACTTGCATGCGACCAGCCCGTGTAAAACGTTGTATAATTCATAGGAAAACGTGTGGTCTGTATTATGAATGTTATTTCCAGATAGTAGCCGTAGAACAGCCACCAAAAAAGAGGCAGTAAACACGCAACTTTCATTTGGCTAATATACTTCATCAGCCAGCTTTCGACCCCTGACTCATCCGAATTATATTATGCACTCCTAATAAAATGATTCATGTGGGTTGGTGCATTTTTTGAGGGCGTGTGGTGAATCGGCGATTCTTTTATCGGCACGAAAGGGGAGTCACTTTTGCAGGCCGTTCAACTGTTTAGATCATTAAAGCAGTTATTTCATTAACCGAATCTAGATGCAGGCAGAACTGAACGAGTGATTATTGTACGAAATATATCCATCCAGCATGATCCAGTTTTTTTTTTTCGGGACAAGTTCCGATCCGCTTTCTCTATTCTGTCAAATCTGGTAGAATTCATTGAATAGTCCAGTACAGTCTAGAAAAACTAGTTAATCAATAATTCAATTTTGATAATTGTTTTATCTGCAATCAATCGGGATTTACTTGTTTCTGACCTTCTTTCAGGTTTACAAGTGACCAATTGTCCATTCAGAGATGAGGTAGGAAATAACTTTCCTCTTTGGAAACTGTCTCACCTCTTCGTCTTCTATTCGAAATGGAATCTACGAATTGTTCAGATCCCTGCTAACGTAGTAGATACGAGTAGATAAAACGGGCTCACCCTGATGCGATATAATAGCTAGCACACTCTTTATTGGTACCAAACGTACAGGGAAGATATAGCTACTCACTTTATCCCCAGAACAAAAATCATCTCCGAAAACTAAAGCCTCACTCAGTTTTCAAGAATAAATCATAACCTTTCATTAGCTTATGTCGCACTGTCGTTCAGGGGCAGTCCATTGCCGCCAGTAACATAACTGAGATTTGTGAAATATTATTGTTATGATAAACGCATTCTCAATAACGAAACCAAATTGTACATACCTGTACCTACATTATTATATTCTATAGCTCTACGTAAGTAAATGACATTCACCATAAATAACAAAACAAAATATATTGAAATCTTACGATTTTTCATAACTTGTTTCATTTAATGAAATTTCCCAAAAGACTGGGAATAAAAACCATACAAACATCGGCAAAAGATAAAATTTCTCTTTCGAAAGGAAAATTTCTTTCCACTTCCTCCTTCCTACCTCAATATTACACTTTTCAGAATTGTTGCAGATGTCGACATGCCTATTTATTGGTACCTTGTAACGAAGAATATATTCTGATTTTCTAATTATTTGAAGTTCCTTTCATAACCAAATCACTCATTTAACTTGAATCTGTATTGGTAATTTTCTCTATAACTTCTCAACTCGAGGAAAGTTCTTATAGAGAAAATGAAGAACTGATAGAAGGAAACTGGAAAATATGATTCCTTATAGAGAGCTGCCTACCTACCTGGATATGGCCAATATAAATTCGAGTTGTACACTTTTTTCTTCGACCAGGTAAATATTTCAGAACCCTCATTTAAGAATCATATCGATAATTAATTTTAGATATAGAGTATTCTTTCGATATTTATGAGAAACTCAAAGGAAAGAAACTTTATTAAATTGAATATTGAACGATACAAACCAAACTAGTAATGTCAAATAAAAAAAAGGACAAAAAATAGGTTGGTGAGACTCGAACCCACGACTATGGAATGGATCGACTCAAAAGGGTAACACTATAACCAACAGCCACTTGGACTGTTTCATTTCAGATCATTATTGGGGTGAAGAGTAGATGTGATTCCTTCAATTACGTAAAAAATAAAACGTCAATCATGACGATTCAAACTTGACTGATTAACTAGAAAATATTTAAGATATAAGTACATTTATTTCTGCTTGAATGAAACAACTTGAATTTCGTGTTTGTAGATAGACAGATCAGAATTGTGACGTCTCTACAAGGTTTTCCCTGGTAGTATTTTCTTCGCTTTGATTGGTTGAATTCATATCCTACCTTGTGTGGATATGGAGTTATATATCATGTCCATTCAGTTGACTAGAATCGCCTGCTTATCATAACTATGAAGGAATCAGTATATTTACGGGTGGAAGTAAAAAAACTAATTTTGGGGATGATGTGTTGAAATAAAGTGAGTCAGGTCTATGCAACAATGGCCGAGTGTTGTGCAGCACTAAAATCATTTCTGAAACAAAAATCAGTTTTGGGTTCTGAAATGTGGGTTCGGTTATAGGAAAAAAAACTCATAACATGCAATTTGTCACTATCACATAATTTTACGAACAGTTGTGACTACAGTCGGGCAGAAAGTGTTGGGAGAATTTTCAGAAGTAGAAAGTCAATTCTCGAGAAATTCGAAAACACACATTGATGCCCAGTTTTTGTGGAATATAATCTTCTCCATATTGATGACAATTTCGATCATTTCTTGAAAACTTTTATATTTCATCGTTTTCAGTAAATTCGATTTAATAAAATCGTGTATCTGGTCTGTTCTTTCGACGAAATGATAGTTCTAATTGACATCTTCTCATTTATCGGTGAAATGTGAGGGAATAATAATGAAACCCCGACTGGAATCGAAGCCAAATGACTTATCCACCCCTTTTGTCTTCGTTCATAAAGACCGATCCAACTCATTCTCCATCACCGCGGGGCTTTTCTAATAACACCAATCAAAGAGCGGTGTCCAACCCTTCATCCCTAATCATCCATATAAAACGATTAAAATCCGAAGGAAATTCACATCTGCCGTCTTGAATCCAAATCACTTGTACCACTCGAAAAAATCAAAGACGAACAGGTGGTTTGCGTGAACCCAGAAACGAATTCTCTAGCTCTTGTATTCGTTCGAATGGAGGCAGCGCCTACCAATCTCTCATACTCGAGGCTTTTTCAGATTCGAAACTCGGAGCGGAAATCAAGTAATCACCGTCTTTGTTTACCTGCAGCCAGGACGTGTGGTAGGTGAAATCTTGTGGGAACAGTGACGTACAAAAAAGGAGAACTGTAGTAAATTCTCTTAAAAAATCACGATGTATGTTTCGATTTTCCTCCATCAAGTACGGCTCGTGATTCTCTTTCAAGTTGAAGATCCATCAACAGATATCAGAATCGATCACTATTTCTTCTTCTATCTTGTGTTTCACTTACTTTCTTTCTGATATATGTACTTTTGGGTGGTCATTCGCATTTGAAAACCTTCACATTGAAATATCAGAGCCTCAATATTCATCACATCTATTTCGTGATACATTGATATTATTCAACCCTCTAACCAGCACACAATATAAAGAAAGTAAGAAAAAGTGATGATAGCATGATACCACATGAACCATCCGCAATTCAAATATTCATTGTTGGAATTTGTCCTTACCAGTGAGAAGTAAAACATACGTGTTTTGTTTTGTCTTCCACTTTTCAGTAATAGCTTGTTTCGACGATGCAATTTCTCGCTGCAACTCTGGAAAATTGAATGTATTCATGCAAGTTTTTCTAGTTGCATAAATCTTTATTGGTGCGATGAGTTGCAGCGACTTAGTTATTTATTTGGTGAATTTGTTACCGCAAACCACAAATTTGTGGTGGCACCATTGTAAAGAATGGTAATTTTGAATTATTCAATCATTTTTCGAAACTGAAGAAGTCAAGTGAATTTATCACAATTACAATTATTAAAAATGGATAAAATCATATATCAGTTGTGATAATGTAGGCGTTTATCTTGGTAAAATTCAGTGCTATTTGTTAATATTGGCAATGCAAACTGACGAATAGATGACTTTTCTCGCAGCGACGAAATTTCAGCGACAAATTGCATCGTCGAAACATTCGTTAATTACTGAAATCATCTGTATTGATCGAACGTGCCAGGCATTGGTGAGATATGTAAATCAACTATCAATAGCAGTCAGACATACGTGAATTACTGCGTTTGTTGTGTCGGTAAGACATTCTTCAATCACTGAAAACATCTTTATTGATTAAGGGCCGGTATTATAAAACAAAGTTAACTTTAACTGGTACCCATTCCTACCAACAAAGTTAACTCATGCCTTCTGAAGTACTGTAACATGTGACGTCACTCCTCAAGTTAACTTCTAGTTATCTGTCAAAATAGTTTTATAATACCGGCCCTAAATGTGTCAGGCCATGGTGAGATATAAAAATCAATTACCAATCCTGGTAAGACATTCTTCAATTACGGCGTTTGTTATTTCTCCAATGTTCCATGCATCTTGATCAAACGTACCTGGCAGTGGTAAGATAAAAAAATCAATTGCCAAGCAGCAAGACATATGTCAATTACTGTGTCCGTTGTGTCAGTAAGACATTCGTCAATGTTGTATCTTCCATTTTCCGTATATTTTGATCAAACGTGCCTGGCAGTGATGAGATATGAAAATCAATTGCCAAGCAGTAGGAAATACGTCAATAATTGCTTCGTTCCTTCTTCCATTGCCTTGTTCTTGTTCGATCCCGTTTAGCTCTTATCATAATCATTGTCCAATAGTTCCTTTTGACTCTATATTTCGAGCTCGAAAATTTCGTCGCGGAAACAATATCATAAATGTTCACATCACGAGGTTCTTATCATCAGTTTTTAGCCTGCATGAGTCACGGCTAACTATCGAGTTTTATATAATCATTAGGGAAAACCGCTCGAATAATTTGGATCGATCATCATCTTAGAGGTAAGTCGATCAATACATTAATTATATCAGTTCAAACGTGTCTAATGAACTCAACTGAAGCAAACCTATTATTGAATGTCATTTGAAATGATTTTCCATCGTGACTAAAAAAAATCCTTAGTCAATATCACTCTTGTCTTTCTTTCACTCGTGAATTTGTTGCCATTAATATTAAGAAATATATATATTTCTCGTCTTCCACTCAAAATAACTCTCATAATATTGGTGTCATCGAAGAAATATTTGGTTATAATCCAGATACTAGTCATATTAATGAATGAACATAAAATTCATTCCGATTAATATGGAATTGAGTTAATTATCCATTGAAATACATAACAGATAATCAATTGATTATTGTTAATTATATCCTCTCATTTCTGATGATGATGTGGAAACCGATATGTTCATATTACCAACACCAGATCAATGTCATTTCACATCAAACTTTTAATTGAATTGAAGAACATCCTATAACAATAATGTTCAATAAGTGGTATAAATGAATGATGTTGATATGACGAATATCATTATTTCAATTACGACGGATAATCCGAACAAATACGAACCAAATTGATTCATATGAGTTTTTGTCAATTGGAATCAGCAACTGAATCTGTTTCCATTCACACTCATCATCTCATTTTTGATTCATTTTTCGATTCAATTCGATTGTTCCAGGTTTCAATAGAATTCAATCGTAATTAAAATGTAATTAAAGGTTATGACAGTACTAATCATAGAGAACATTTTTAACCACGTACCCGAATAACTTCAGTGTGATTCTCAAACACGTTCTTGTTGATTTTGTTGAAAATAGTTTTGAAAGAGGGTTCGCATTTGATGAGGAGGTTCAATGGGATAAATATTTTCGCAAAAATCTATATACCTATGGAAGTTGAGAAGATATACCTTCCACACAATCGCACCAATACAATTTCATATAAACTTGAAAAAATCCATCTGTTCGAAATGGAAGTGTAATTTGCTTCAGCGCATCAGAAATGAATACAATAGAGTTTCAAGAGACAGTTTTTTAAGAGATAAAAATGTATTCTCTTCAGGGGATGAAATTATAATGAATGAATTCAGAAAAAAGTAAAACGGCAAATAGTTCTTGCTGTTCTACAGACATTTCAAGAATATTCCATAAATTCGGAATAGTTCATTTGGGTATTTTCAAAGAGATTTGTCAAGATATTCCTTAACATTCGTAGGATAATGTCCAAGAAATATTAGAAAAATCACGGTGATTATGATGAGTCCAAATTATTCTTTGTAAGTTGTTTACTTCTTTTTGATCTTTGAAACATTCTGCCAGCTATTATCTAATTATTTCATGCTGAATTTGACATTGTTTGTCGGATTGCCATACCACATATTTATATAATACTAATGCTTCCTTTCCAGAACGATAATGATAAAGTGACCGTTCTGATATTTTTCTATTAGTAATCCACCTTAAAAATCAATTCTAGAGACCTACCCAGTCACCTTCCCGCCACGGCACCTCTGGCCGACCAAATGAAAAACGTTCCGATTTATCATCCTTCTGTCTCTTACCAACTCATTCCCAAGGCCTATAATCCACTGTTAACGGATGCAGGCAGGTGCACTGGCGATAGCTCCTTATCTGAGAGAGCAATAAGGCAGCTTTCGGCCCTGGGCCGCAGACTCCCCTTTGACAGATCTTCTCGCAGTGAATTATTTGAGAAACCGTAGCAGGTGTAAACTGCTGTTTTGTATGTCATGACCATGCATCGATATATTTTTTTATCGGCATTGTGTGATTATCAAGTCAGGTTTCAAGTATTTCATTGTTGTATTTTGTTAATGGTAACGTGGACGTATGAATGGAGCAAAAAATAACAACATCCTGTGGATATTTTTTTCTCAAGCTTGTTGCTTGTTGCCTACGGCGTCGGTTTGTTTCCTAGCAACAAGCTTTCGAAATCTGTTATAAAATTCTCGAACAATTATCAATGTTCTTGGGTTATTACTACTGAAAAGTCCACTCTCTCGGAATGAATTACTTCATTACTGAAACCCAGAAAGGCGTGTTTCTTCTGAAAACTGAGCTCTTAATTTCGTATATCATTGCCCATCTTTCCTACATTCCAAATAAAGTTTTTATCAGTGGTTCATTACTCATTTTGAAAGAAGACAATGATGACGAAATTTGCAATTTCCTTTTCACAACTATTTTTTTTCTCGAAAAAGTTGGGATACATGATTTTCAAATTGTAGGTAGACGGTTTATATTTCCAGAATTATAGCTCAAGTACGTTTGAGTGCAATGACTCGACTGAAAATCTCATTCCGCGGTATTAGTCATTTCATTGATCAAACAGAGATTTGCTCCATATGTAACATGTACGAGAAAGAATCTCTCATGCATATACTTCTGGAAAGCCCCATATATAATGGTATAAGAACCATTAGTGTTTTTCCGAACATCAGCTCATTCAACGATTTGGTTGTGGTGTTGGACTCTGGAGATTTCACTCTTTTATCAAAAATCGCAAATGCACTTATTGATATGATGAAATTACGATCTTTCATTTTAAACGAGTGAATGTAAATGATAGGATTTATTTATGTTTAATGAACTCCTTGTAATGGGATGTATTCTCTTATACAATAAAGAATATCTATCTATCTAAATTGTAGGTAGACGGATTTCATGAGATACATTTATTTTATTGAAATAAAATTGAATGCATGTCACTCGGATAGTTTCATTGTATTTTTTTACAAACTTAAGAATATTCGTGAAAATCTTGATACTCATTGAACCTATTAGTCCAAGAGACGGAATAGAGGTCGACCTTCACCCAACATACTTTTTATAGGGTTTCATAAATAGACGAATACGCCTTCAATGGCTTGCCTATCAAAATGTGGTCCAGACTATATACAGTGAGATTCAAAAATTTCCGCCATATGGGAAATTTTTTTATCATCAATTTGTCATAAAATGTTATTTTTCATAAAAATTGGGGTATTGCAGAATAGTTGTATATGAGTTGTCAAAATTTCAAAAATCCGAACAGTGTGCAAGGGGGAAAGAAAGATAGGAATTTTGATCAGGTGTAAACCACATCTCATTTTTGACATAATCAAAAAATTCATTCGAAGGACTTGTTTAGAATTCAGGCGATTCTCCAACAATCACGAGTCTTCATGACCTTCCGACAGTAGACCACAACAGAAAGCCTTCAAAAATCAGTGTCCAAGAGGAGTACGATATTCTCAGACCTATAGTGGTACCAATTGAAAAGGTGACTATATTCCAAGCCATGTCACAAAGTAATACTTCTGAAAATATTGAGACATGTGGCATTCTAACAGGCAGACTTGGGAGTAATGAGCTAATTATAACTCACATGATTTTTCCAAAACAAAAAGGAACCACAGATTATTGCGTGGCAATGAATGAAGAGGAGATTTTCGATTATCAAGATCAATATAATTTGATAACAATAGGATGGGTTCACACTCACCCCACTCAAACTGCATTCCTTTCAAGTGTTGATCTTCATACCCATTATCCCTACCAGTTACTGACACCGGAAGCAATTGCGATAGTATGCTCCCCAAAATATAATGAAACTGGATTTTTCATATTAACTCCTCATGCTTTAAGTACCATTGCAAATTGCCGAAAGAGTGGATTTCATCCACATTCAACTGGGCAACCATTATTCAGAGTGGCCGATCACATCCGAATTGAAAACAATGCACCTCTGGAAGTATTGGATCTACGGAAGGCACATCCACTTTTACAATATTAATTTTTTTATAGATATATAGATAGGATTTTATTTTTACATAATTCATTAATTTTTTTCATTTATTCTTATATAATTTTCTATTTCATTTTTATATTCATTCTGATTGTACAAGTGTTTGAAATTCTGAAATATAATCCCACCATTGAAATCAATATTCAAATTTTCAATCACATCCAGGGTAGTTTACTCTTGATCACAATCTATTTTTCGTTCTCCCTTGAATTATATGAAATAACGTATGTGACATACATGGTAACCATCCCTGAATGCTTAGTCGCGATTACAGATACTGTGTAGAACTATTTGGAATGTAAAGAAAACCTACATATATGAAATGTCTAGTTTCATATCCAATTTCACTCATTTGACTATAGCCGAGGAATGAAAAGGAAAAGTGGGAAAATATGTTGATATTATTAAAACTTCTCTGAATCAATCCATTACCTTCACTTGAAATATCCAAACTTCTACTCATTCTGAAATTTAAAAAATCTGTTGATATAACAAATATAAGTTGTTTCAAGTCCGAAATAGAAATTAAATAGGAAAGTCTATGTAACTGTTGTCATTCCGCGCATAAAATTAATGTATATGTATTATAATATGTTTAGCTTCCATTTTTCGAATGCAGTATCCTTCCATTTCCTTAACATTATCAAAAAACAGTTATAACTGTGAAGTCAGGTAAATTTCGAATTACCCTGGAATGTCATATTCCTCATATTTTTCATTATCCAATTTCGAGCATTCTGAATTTCTAAGATGATCGTAGATACCACCTGTATCTCCCAATTTATCTTGTGCGGTCTCTTCTCCGAATGCTTCCTGCGTAACTAGTATAGTCCTCGATCCAAAGAAACCAATTTACATAATTTTGATTTGGATCTGGCCGGTCATTTTGAAATCCGTAATATATAACATCTGGAGTTAATTCGTTTCAAGTAAAAATCCGAGGTGAATGGTTCAACTTGAATGGTTTTCGTATATTCGTTGAATTTATTAGGCTCCACACTCTTAAAAAAGAAGGAAATCCTGATGAGTATCTTTATTTGGGTAGTTTCATAGGGAAATAAAAGTCATATAAGTAGGTATTAAATTTCAGGAATTAATTAGACTTTTTCCTTTCATTATAGAAATCAGAAGACTGTGATTTATCATCGAATAGAACCATACATCGGTTTCGGTAATCTTCATATCAGATAGAACCCCTGATTTTATCTTGTTGGAATGGGATTCAGAGACGGATATCAAACTCTATGCAACATAACCATTCAGTTTTTATAGTTGCCGTGAAACCGTTGGTTGGTAGAGTTGATTTACCCAAATATCGGAACTCTTACACTCAAAAACTTTCTTCGCAAACCAAGTTGACGTATAAAGGAACATTTTTATGAAAGCTACTTGTAGTCAAACGTCCAGGGGCGATGTGGCCAATATCCATTCGACTTATAGATGTATTTTTTTCTTCGACCAGGTAAATACTTCAGAACCCTCTTTCAAGTATCGTATTAATAATTATTCAATTTTACATATATGAAGTTTTTTTCGATATTTATGAAAAACTGAAAGGGAAGAAACTATATTAAATTCAATATTCAATTCTTGCCTACGATATCCTCCAGAAATTCCAAAAATTAATACTTCTCGAAAAGTGATAATATTTCAATTGTTGAAAGAAAGTACAAATATATTGTGGTTTTGGTGAGATTCGAACCAACACTATAAAATGGACTGCTTCAGAGGGAGTATGCCTCAACCATCGAGACCAATTGCCATAATTTCAGTTAATTATTGGTGCAGTGCCGTTAATAAATTTATCACTAGAATCACTTTTTTTGTGAGTTAATCTGTTACAAAATATTTCCCTCATATATAAAATGTCCCATAAGAGCAATGCAATTATCGAAAACTTACAGCGGTAATTGCATCGTATCGAAAACTTACAGCGGTAATTGGTATCAAGTCACCATAACAACACATTTGAAACCGTATCGCTAGACGTCAGTAAACAACAAAAATAAATGTCAGATAGACTTCAAAAATAAAAAAACATTTCGCGTTCAGGTGAGTACTCCATACAATCTATAGAGGAAAGTATAAATGAACAAAAAATAACATTTCCTTGAGAATTTCTTTATTCGTGAAATATTCCAATGAATTACATTCGTGCATAAAAATGACCAGATAATTTTGCATTCAAGGATGATATCTTATACAAATTGCATTCGGTTATTTTCATATTTTGTGAAAGAGCCCTCGTCCTTCGGACTCGGGCTCTTTCGCCAAAATATGAAAATAAACTCTTGCAATTTTTAGATATCACGCTTTCTTGCAAAATTATCGGTAATTTTTATGCATTCGTGCAATTATAACCGAAAACAACATGGTACACTGATAATCACAAAGAAATTGTTGACAGATTGACAGTAACGAAGTTCTAGATTTCGCAGAGGAAGCCGTGATTTTGAAGATGAAATGTAATATCTATCAATACGACGGGAATATCGAGATATTACAATTATTTTTAACATCCATTTTTGCGATTAATTTTCGTTTCTTTTGAAAATAATTCGCTAAAATCATTGATTTTTGAAAATGGTTTCTATGAAAATTTTCATAATTTGGTAGACAGTTCAGAATTGTGACGTTTGTACAAGGTTTTTCTTGGTCACCAATTATTTTGTCAACTATTCAGTTGACTGGAATCGCCTGCTCATCCTTTTGGTAAAATATAAAGAAATTAGCATCACGGGCGTGAGTAGAAAAAATAATTTATTCATGACCGGGCGTGAAGTAGCACTTTATCGCCCGAATTTGCGGGCGTAAAGGAGCACTTTACCGTCCGCGGACTACTTTATCGCCCGGCGGGCGATAAAATCGTTGAGCAGGCGCTAAAGTGAATTTTAATCTCATATCGATAGGAGTCTATATTCCGATGGTTTCAATAAATGCAGAATTATCGAAATATATCTGAATTATACAGGAGTACATATTACGAGTCGAGAATCCATCAACGACCATCATCAGACTATCAATATATCTATTGTTCTTATAGGTAACTCATAATGAGCCTTTCTATATAATTCAGGAGGTCTGTTTCAATAATTGTGATGGCTCCTTTTGATACTACAATTTTCTTAATATTTCTGTGATGCAAAATCCTATGATCAAAGCCAAAACTTTATGAACAATAATATGATGAAAACAATTAACATAATTAATTCAAAAATGAATTATAACTTTATATTAACAATAAAATTAGAACAGTTATTTATGGAAATATGTGGATTAGTTTTTTGTTGTACAATTCACACTTTCATCGTCCATTTCAAAACCACTAATGAATTATCTGTGATCACAAAAATTGACAGCCTATATAATCTTATTTCGAAAAATTGACTGATTTGCCATGGTAACAGTCATTTCATCACTTTTTGATTTATTCTGTTACCGATATGATATGATTATACTTCGGTTGGTCCCATCCGAATAGATCACCTTGTAGTAGTACCTCAATGACTGAAATGCGCAAGTTGAAAGAAAGAAAGATTCACGATGCCCCTATCTCACGAGTCCTCACCCGAATATCCGCCAATATACTTTTTGCGCTGAATGTGATAAGTTCGAAAGTGTAAATTAGTTTAAATAAGTGAATTGAAGAAAATTTTCCATATGTACTATGGGAAACAAAACAAACGATGCTCAGTGAAAACAACGTAGAAACTTGGCGAACACTACGAAAACTCGAGGAAAAACTCCGTTCCTACTCGTTTAGTAAGTGAGATTGTTTTTAATGTTTTTTGTCATGTTTTAGAAAAACCAACGGAATGAGTAGACATATAAATGGAAATAGATGAGACTGACAATGATTTCTGATCATTGATCATCGGCAGGGGCAATCTACTTTGTTGATCAACATACGGCTGAACTTTATTCATCATCCTAGGCCGTTTACTGCCCTGCACACTTTTTGAGTTGTGCCAGCCGAGTGTCTCGCGCCCAAAGACAATTTCTCTTTGGTGGGCGCAGGTCCGTCGTCAGATTTGACATCGAAATTTTCCGCCACCAACAGTGAATCTTTCCGTAGTGATAACACTGTTACTACTGTACTGGGAGATGATCCGACTGAAGCAAAGTTTTACGGTAGTGATATCCAGGATGATTCCGCACTGCAGTGGTGTACCTATCTGACACAAGCACAAGAGAACGACAACGAGGAACCTAAAAACACTCGAGGACAAACTCTGTTCTTACTCGTCGTAAGTAAGTTTGTTTTTCATATTTTGTCACGTTTTAGAACGGAACCAAAGACGTGAGTGGACGTATAATTGGAAACAGCTGAGACTGACAATGATTTCTGATCATTGATCATCGGCAGGGGCAATCTACTTTGTAGATCATTCTACGGCTGACCTTCAATTATCATACGCCTTTTTTTTGTCCCGCACACTTCCTGAGTTGTGCTCGCCGAGTGTCTCGCGCACGAAAACAATTTCTTTTCTGTTGGCGCAGGTTTCAGACCGTTACACTACCTCATATTCACCCCAACTGAATCCGGTAGTTCAGACCTTTTTTCTCGACATCTGAATTGAGGTTTTCTACTGGACCCTCAAATTTCGTTGGGCAAAGGTTTCTCAGCCCTCAGTACAGCTATGCCTGATGAGTGATCGATATGCTGAAGCATTCAAGACTACTTTGTTTGACAAAGCCGGTGCTGATGAAGCATTATGCAACGTTCCTCCCACGATTCCGAACCACAGAAGATTTCTGCTTGCACTAGACCTGAAGGTACAACCTTTCCCTTCAAAACACCCCGAGGGCACTGCTCATCGAAGTCAATGGCAGTCTTAGGAAAATCAACAGAGGGGGGACACCTCAAGCAGACAAAACAGAGGATGGTGAGAGCGGTTCACGACGTACAACAACAAATGGACGAAATAACATATTTGAACTTATACTCTGGTCGCATTAAATATTTGGCAGCACGTGGCAATCTATAACAAACAACTCCAACATTTTGGAATGTGTTCAGAGATATAAAATCCATTTTTATACTCTACCTTATGAAAAACTGGCACCTGAACCCCGACAATTCCACCCAGCCGGCTAAACCTATGTTGTGAGTGTTTAGCTATATTACTGGAATTTGACTACATTGGACCCGCCGTCAATGTCAAGAACAATTTTTGGTTCAGCTATTTTCTCAGGTTTGAGTCTTACTGATAGCTATAGATTTTTTTTGAATCTGAAACATTTGCATGAATTCATCACAGCCTCTCGGAGCTGTGAAAAATCTGATGTCTGAAAATTGTTTTTTAACGTCAGTGGATTCGACAGATGCCGATAAACATAAGAAGTATTTGCGATTCCAATCTAGACACAACATTTTTGAATTTGAATTTTTTGTGTTTTGGCTCATCTTTGCACCTTATATATTTACAAAAATCTCAGAAACGGTTATACATTTTTTTGAGTTCAGGAATTTTTTGTATCTGTAGCTATTTAGACGACATTTTTTCAATTAGTATTACCAAGATGGAGTGTTCAGGAAACATCCAACAAATTTGAGGTATTTTGGTAATCATTACGATTCAATATTAATGGAAAATAAATCCATTTGACACTTGATTTCGGTTTGCCTTGTGGTTGAATATAGGTGGCCGTCTACAAAATTATTTGAAGGGCACCGATGTATAACCTTGCAGACGGATCGAGGAGATTTTGACAATGTAAATTTCCACCGAGTTACAGTGACTTTTCATGTTAGGCAACTAGAAGGTAAAACAAGGCCTGAATTTTCCAGAATATTACATGCACCAACGAGAAAGCCAAAGGTTTCAGTGAAGCAGGCCAAACTCCACATTAATGTTCAAAACCTTCAGACAGTTCTCCTCAAACTGTCACATTTTGTCGCATAGAGACAACAACACCGTCAACGCGCAGATCAACCGGATGTCTGGAATGAAGCACCCAAACCACAACGGACTGGCTGGTGATATTTGGAAGTGGTGTGAAGAATTAAGCATAATGATATTCAGGAACTTGAGTTTTCTGGTGGAGAATATATATGTATATGTGTGTATATATGTATATATATGTAATCCTCGATCTCCAGTGATGATAGCCAGCCAGTAAGACAACTCAGACCTAGACGCAATGTCACTCAGTCTTGAAAATGGCTCCGAAATGGGAGCCGAAACGTAGACAAGTAAATCTTTCCAGACGCGGATCAACCATAATTTCCAGCCAGCACGTATGTGTATATGTGTATATATGTGTATATATATATATATATATATATATATATATATATATATATATATATATATATATAAAATATTTATATATATATATATATATATGTATATATATATATATATATATATATATATATATATATATATATATATATATATATATATATATAAAATTATCAACTAGTGATGTTCGTCTCATAAATAAATTCGAAATATGAGTTTATAGCAGATCAAAGTCCATGATGTGTCACCTTCGGAATGCAATATCGAGAATACGCCTTCCAAGAGCGGGCCAAAAATTTCGATAACCTGAAGTTGATCTGTTTACTAACTACTCTAACTCATAGGATAAAACATTTTTATCTTTACAGCCAAACCCCATAAGTTATGCAACTGATGCATTACATTAACTTGGTCTTACACAAACATTTGTGTTTTCCCAATCATCACCACTTCCACATTTTCCTAGAATATTGAAAATGATCGAAGGGGACAAAGTAACATGTTTCGTGTTTCTGTTATCGCAGTCCCAAACTTGGTTTCCACAAATTGATATCAATTTTGAAATCCATTATATTGTATTTTGAACCACAATATATAATTTTTTCAGTTTCGTTTAAGCACCTACATCCACTGTGGTGCCATCTTTCCCTGGGTGAACCGATTTTGTCTGGCATCCATTTTCCAGGAGAAAAACTGAGGGGTGAACCTTCAGCGATTCTGATGGCATCACTTATTGCAAATACGATGAAACCATACAATTTATTTTCGTCTCATTGGTGGATATTTGTGAAGGAGATGTGGATAAGGTAGATCGCCCATGGGTGCAGCTAGGTAAAAATTATTGTACTAGAAAATTACATAGATCAGCTTGAAATCTGATATCTCATGCATTTAACTATGATACAATGGAAATGTTTTAGAGGGGTATTTTCAAAATACGATCCACTTTTTTCCCGATATGAGAAAATCTGGGACCCTTACCAAGTGTTGACCAAATTAGAAAAATCGGAAAACCTCATTTTGAAAAATATATCACAAACTTATTGTTATGGTTGCTCTAAAGCTTGCTAAAGCGTAAAAATATGATTCAAAATCAGAATGAGTAGCATTTTTATGGTATGATCAGTACAAAAAAAAAATAAAAATAAAAAAAAAAAAATCGTTTACCGGTTGACGAGTGTCGCCCTTCAGAGGTCGAATCTTCCGCAGAAAATGTATTGACGAGGCCTCTTGCCTCTTGGCGTGTGAGTCCCAGCACGGAAGCTCGATGGGAAGTTGAACCCGAGTCTTCCGCTTGAGGGGCAGACGTGCTTGTCTCTTCACTGCCGAGAACCAAATTATCCACAGAAGACCAAGAGAGCAAATACAAACATGTATGTTTTTTTCCCCATTTTCCACGGTGAAACGTGAATTGTGTATGACATCCACGATTATCAATAAAAAAACCGCACACATTCAATCAGGTTTTTTTCTCATTTTTACTTATAACAATCCTCATCACCCAGCTACACCTCAGCACAAGACATGCTGCCATTTCTGCGGCTAACCAAATCGATATGAGCACGGACACCATACGATCAAATGAAGGCTGGTCCGAAAAATAAAATACTTTTGGTAAATTCTACATAGACCAGTAATTACAAATGGTACATTTGCGGATTACCTCCGCAATTTCATTAAACGAGTGTAAGTTTTCTGGTTATTTGAGTTTTGCAACATTATATTGTATTAGCATTCAAATACTGTCTGTATCAAATTCTTAGTTTATAGTAGTGAATCAAATGACATATACAGTTCATTTAGACTACTTCATCAGTATGAGATCAGTCTGAATAAAATTTTGATCGCCTTCTGATAATTCTTTGAACATCTACAAGGTGATCTATTCGGATGGGACCAACCGAAGTATAATTGAGGATTAAACGACTTACCTGAAGGAAGTTCAATCCAAATTATACGAGGTTGGTCACATCCGAATAGAGAGACACCCACCCATCTCAAAAAAAAAAAAATTCAATATATTATTTTTTCTGTCATCCCGACCCAAAAAGGCGATATCATCGCAAGGTATATTGACGGATATTCGGGTGAGGACTCGTGAGATAGGGGCATCGTGAATCTTTCTTTCTTTCAACTTGCGCATTTCAGTCATAGAGGTGATCTATTCGGATGTGACCAACCTCGTATAATTTGGATTGAACTTCCTTCAGGTAAGTCGTTTAATCCTCAAATATACAGCCGCCTCATGGCAGCCTTGATGTATTTCTATCGTGTTCTGGATATAAATACGTATCTATTTACATGACATCAAATATACCGGTTGTGCATTAAATTTTGTATGTATTTCGGGCGTCATTTTCTTTTATGGCGTTGATTAAATATTTCACAATAAATGTCGATGAATAATTATAACTATGGAAACGAAACCGTCTGCTCTAGAGGTATTCATCAAGTGCACAAGTCAAGGTAGGATTAATGTGAATAATTCGATTTTTGCAGACGTTTCGAAAACCGTACGATTAATTCACGGAATTTAATAATGGTCTCGAAGTGGTTGCGCCAAGTTATCACCCAAGTATATTACTATTCCATTTATTTAGCAGAACTACCATAATTATCCGTTCCAGGACGGATATTGCACCGTATCCGTGACATCCAGCTTCTAAATAATAAGATTGGCTGCAGATTATTACTGGGTGACACCCGAGGAAATGAGGAATATTCAATAAATTTGTTAGGTGTGGAAATGTGGAAATGAGATCGCGATGTCATCATTTGGCCCAAATTGAAGGATTCACGGTTTCGCTACACGCACGTGAAATATCTCTTTCGCCTCGGGGCTTGAATAATAACATCCTTTCTCACTGTTAACTATCACTCAGCGATGTTAAGAGAAATAAAACGGAAGAAGTAAAAGGTTTATGGGTACGTTTCTTTGTTCACAGAGAAATGAGTCCCGATCATTATTTTTTCGTCGCTTTCGGGTCGGTCTGAGAAATAAAGGAGTTTAGTGTTCTCTCATATCGGTCTGCAGTGAGATTTTCTCCGCAGTGTAAACTGAATTGAAACATATTTCAATTCTGTTGATGAAAAATTGCTTCTTCTTAATTTTTCCTCTTTTCATACGTTGTTAAGCGGGCATTATTTTTTGCTACAATGCATTGCATTTTGTTTAAAATTCGAATGACAAAAAATGTACAGTGTATCTCTAGTGATGCAAACATGGAAGCATTCATTAAATTTTTTTTAAGGCATAAATTTGTTCAGAGGGAGTCTTTTGACTCTTTCATCGTTGTTATGAAGAAAGAACGGTCATTCGTGAATATAAATTAAAAATGAAGAAGTGGATGAATCTTTTTTATCTGATTGAAGATACCTATTCGATCTTATAGAGAGATGAAATTTTCCATAGCCTTCAGGTACATAGTGATTGAGTCTATATGTCTTCAATTTCATGACTATATATATATATGACTTTTTCATTAATTTGCTGATGAGAAATATTCAAATTCTTATTATTTCTGTTTATAGTTCAAATTGGTATATTTGCCTTGATACGTAACTGCAATACTACGATTACTAATATGGTAACTACTTCTGTGTTCTTTTAGCGTGTATCAAATGTTCTTTCCATTTGACCGATATAAAACATAGGACATGAACCACGGATTTTCATCAAGTAAAGGCCACTCCTAATCAGTTTTTGACAACAGAAAAATAAACTTATATGACATGAAAATATTTTGTTTGTTTTGTCTCCATCATCCGTCGGAAGAGGAGATTTGGTAATAATGAAATGTTTTCATACGGAGAAAAAAGCGAAATTTTAGCCATAGTGTGAACTGGCATAAAGGTGATCAGTGCTCCGCTACAGAATTGGATTCCTCCTAGGTATACATCTTCCACGTGACTTTCTCAGATAGCGCAAAGACATATTGAAAAAATCTTAATGTCTCATCCGAAACATTTATGATATCTCAAAGATGTACATGTATATCTTTTACATATCTCTGAAACGTCCGTATCTTACAAAATAGGACCATTTGATCATATATTCTAAAAACATCTTGAATATATCTCTCCATAACACCTGAAATATATTATTGAATTATCTTTTTGATCAAATAACATAAAACATTCCATGGATTTTTCAATAACACACAGTCATCAAGTACTCAAAACGATTTGATTCGAAACTTGAACACTTCATAATCTAATTATTAAATGAAACAAAATAATTCTGTATTACCAGTGTCATTTTTGATTTCTCTGAGCCGTGGTTAAACCTCTAGATTCACTTCACTAATAGAACCGCTGTCTGAATTTAATGAGCTGAAATGGCAGAGTTCATTCATTCCGCCTAAAAACATTCATCAGTTATCCTGTGTTGCCGATTTGGTCTGATAAAGTATATTTTCGAGATATCTCATAGATGCCTCATATAATATATCAAAAGATGAGATAAATGATATATCTTTTGGTTATCTTTTGAACGTCTTAAGATACTAAAACATAACTTTGATAAAAATAAGATATCTTCAAGATGTCGTGTGCTATATGGGTTCAGTTCATTTTTCATCGAGTGATCTCCCAATCTTTTATTTGTTGAGCCCATTTCCAGCTGTTAGAAAATAAATCTGAATTAATTTCTAGCAAGAGCACATTCACAAATCGTCAATCGAATCTGTTTGGATTTTAGAGCTAGATCCTATTATCCAATGTGGAGAAAGCAAGAGAAATGCTTATTCTGAATCGTCCATCCGATATTGAAAATACTCTCACCCGAACGCCAAGTTCCGCATTCAAATGTGTCATATTCGGGCCATAAAGTCAAAGTCAAGTTTATTCAGCGCCATGACAACTGTTACATCGATCGAAAGATATCTGATCCTTTCTTCCGGCGGAATATGCAGAGAATTGTTTTCGACGGTGTGAAAATGACGAAAATAGACGGATGAATGCCGGCATGCAGATAATAAAATAACGTACGGAGTTTGTGTATTGAAATATATCTGCTATCTCACATGTATTGTTTCAATTTTGGAACTCAACTGAAATGTACAATCTCATTTGCTGTTCGTGTGCACTAGTCCGTTTAGTTTGGAACACTGAATTAAGTAGTCATTATATTGAAGAGATATACAGAAAAAGTAGTAGGTATTTTTTAATTTTCTCTCATTTTATTATGAAGTACTTTAGAACAACTCACTGATTTTTTTCGAAAGAATAATTGCTATTTCAACTATAGGGAATTTCAGAAACCCACAGTTACTGGCTCGGTTGGTTACACCTACCTCAACTACCGAGCTTAGTATCTGTACAATAAACATTCTTCTGAAGAATGCACAGAGTCGGCCAGAAAATTGTTTACCGGAATCACAGTGATGCGAATCCATAGTGGACAGTGAACGAAGTGAATCAAACATTTCATTTTCCATAAATCCACCTGAAATGACATTCAAACGAAATTCAACACAACACAGCAGGGAAAAATACTTCGACCATTGCCTCATCGCATTTGAAAATTTCTGCCGCAGATACAGACGGAACGTCAGGCCCAAAAACCTGCAACAAATTTCATACTTCACGTAGGCATTACAAAGAGACGAACTTCATGAGGCTTTCAACAAATTATTGTCATTATTTGTGAATGTTATTAACCTACTCTGAACATTTGGTTCGATTTTATTAGTTTCGCTTCAATTGGGCATGCCAATCATATGTGACAGATAGACGACGTTTGGAATGGTCACCAAAATATTGGGTGCATCAACAATACGAAATCGACTAGCCTTTAGCGATGAAGAAATAATAAATAAATAACAAATTAAACGGTAGGTAACGTACTATTTCTGGAAACTAGTCCTGTAGTTATTAGGGAGGCTTGAGGTTGTCAAGGACGAAAGTAAGGGTCCATATATTTTCTGTTCGTTCGATACTCGTATAGTGTGAAATAAATTTGGTATCTTGTAAGCCACAGGATGACGTTTCAAATGCCAAGAGATCGTCAAAGTGTTTTTCCGACCTCTTCTCCTTTTGAGTGAACATCTGGGCACTTACCAGCATGGGAGTACTTTAGAAATGAACACACTCTCCTATTAATGTGAATAAAATGTTTTCTGGAAATGAATAGCGCGGAATAAGCAAGCTGTCATCAAGGAATCATGTGAAGAGATATAAACAAATATTTTAAAATATTTCATCTGGAATTCAACATGATGTGAAATAAGAACTGATTATTTTCTGAAACAAGATGGATTGGGTACTTGCACTATTTGATAGATAGATAGATAGATAGATTTATTGAAGTTTTCAATTTAGACAATTGATAAAACTCAAGTCAGAAATGATCACATTAACAACACAAATGTATCTTAATATTAATATGAATGAAAATAGAAGTACGTGGTATAGGTAAATACAGTGGGTGTATAAAAATTACAGGCAAAACAAATATATATCACAGATATGGATTAATGAGAGAAAAGTAATATTGAAGTTACTAGGGAGCTTAAATTTAATACAAACTGAGAATTGGTTATTTGTCCAAGAATTCTTGTAACGAGTATGGCTCAATGTCACACAACAGATCGAAAACACATTTTTTGAAAGTTTGTCTTGTCCGTTCTTTGATAATCAAGGGTAAATGGTTGTAAAATTTAATTGATGCGTAATGCGGCCCATTCTCTGTATTTTTCAATCTATGTTTAGGAACAATATAATTGGATTTCTGTCTGGTGGAATACTCATGTCTATATTTGTCATCTTCAAAATTCGATTTGTTGTCGTGTACAAAAAGTACACAAACATAAATGTATATAGCATATACAGTAAGCATTTTTTTACCCTTGAAGATACCACGACAAGTTTTTCTGTGATTCATATTGAACATTGTTTTCAAGATACGTTTTTGCATATGGAATACACGTTCCAGTTGTGTACTCCCTCCCCATACTAAAATTCCATATTTCAGCAGAGGATAAACAGTTCCATAATATGCCGTTTTCAGTGCATCTATTTGCAAGTGACTTCTCAATAATCTTATTGCATAACACTCACTTGCTAGTTTTTTTGCAAGATAGTCAATATGTACTTCATAATTCAGTTTATCATCTATATGGATCCCCAACATTTTTGTACTTGTTGAAATAGCTAGTCTGTCACTACTGAGCTGCAAATACTCCGGAATAGTAATATTTTTGTAAACAGTTTTGAACAATATACAGTCTGTTTTAGATGTGTTTAAAAATAACTTGTTATTATTGAAATATGTGGATGCTATAGAAATGCTATTTGAAATTGTTTTTTCCAAATTGAGGTTCCTGTTTACTGGTACAATGAGATTGGAATCATCTGCATAGCTCACAACTTTAGTACCTGACTGTTTGTAAATTTCAGAGAAATCATTTATATATATAATAAATAGCAAAGGCCCAAGCACACTTCCCTGTGGTACGCCTTTTTCTATTTCAGTGAAGCCTGAGAAAAAATCATTTTGTTACCTGATATGTACTTTTTGCTTCCTGTTGCTCGAATACGATTTCAAGAGATTCAAGGCATTTCCTCTGATTCCATAATTGAAAAGCTTTCGAAGTAAAATGGAATGATCAACACAGTCGAACGCTTTACTAAGGCCCAGGAAGACACCACAGGCACAAGAGTTTTGTTCAATTAAGTATTGAATTCCATCCACAAACTTGAACAAAGCTGTTTCGGTACTTTTCCCTTTGAGAAAACCATGCTGGAAATCATTGAACAAACCATGTGCCACAAAAAAATTCATAATTCTCATTGATATAATCACTTCAAACAATTTGGAAAAAGCTGTTAACAAACTTATTGGTCTGTAGTTATTCATGTCATTTTGTTCACCTTTTTTATATATGGGTATAACTACGGCCAGTTTCATTTGATCTGGATAGGTACCGGATACTAGGCAATCATTAAAAATGTGGCATAGAACTGGTAATAAGGACGGGATACACTTCTTCAGAATTTTTGATGGTACATTGTCTATACCACTGCTCATTTTATTTTTGAGTTTATGGCTGGCTTGGATTATTTCCTCTTCACTCACTGGATAAAGAAATATCGAGTTTTGGTTTGTTTTACTAGGGGTAGAATTTTCATTGTAATGAATACTCTGGACAGCTGGAACAGAGTTTACAAAATGGACATTAAAATCGTTTGCTAGATTAACCCCGTCGCCATGAGTATTAGGTAAAACAGTGTTGTTATTTCCCGCCCTGCTGTTGAGAGTATTTATCACATTCCAGGTGGTTTTTGACTTATTGTCACTTTCTTCAATCATATTTTTAAAATGGTCACTTTTTGATTTATTCAGAAGTAGTCTGTATGATTCCCTGTATTCATTGTATATATTTTTGAATTTTTCATTACCAAGAGCCATTATTTGCAAGGTGCTAACTTTTTCTTTCATACTTCTGATTTCTTCGTTCAACATCCACTTCTTGTTTTTCATTTGCTTCTTCTTGATTTTTTTAATTGGAAAGAAAGAATTGAAAAGATCACAAAATTTACTCGAGAAAATATTCCATTTCAGATTAGTATTAGCTTCACTAAAAACCTGATACCAGGTAAGTCGTCCTATTTCCGATATGAAATTACCAATATTTCTTTCTGAAAATAGTCTTTTGAAAATAAAATTAGAATTTTTGGCACATACAGGCTGTTCAATATTTATGAGTTGGGCTCGATGGTCTGAGAGGCATGAGTCTATAACATTTGAGGTATAGTTCAGTTCCTTTCTAATAATTATATTATCAATGCAAGTTCCAGATCTGTTGGTTACACGAGTGTACTCGTTAATAGTTAGGACAGCGTCAAAAGAGTTCAAGATATCTAAGAATTCAGATTTATCTTTTGATTTTACCATAAAGTTCAAATTAAAATCCCCTGCTATAATGAAGAAGCCGTTACTTCTAAGGAGTAGGGAAAGTAAAGAGGACATTTTCTCAAAAAACAATGGAAAATCACCATTTGGGGGGCGATATATACATACTATGAGGTATACGGAATTGTCCAGGTAAAATTCAGCACCAGCACACTCAAAATTGTTTGTGATTGATAAGTCACAAATGTCTTTTCTCGAGTGACCTTCAATACTTTCCTTGCAGTAAACAGCCGCACCACCATGTCTACCTTTTTCACGACAGAAACTAGATATTAGTTTATAACTATTTACACCAATAACGTTTAGTTCATCTTCACAGCACCAATGTTCAGTGAGGCATAAGAAATTTAAATCATAATCCATTAAGAATATTTCTAGTTCATTTGTACTGGTTCTCAGGCACTGAATGTTTTGATGTAGAAGACTTTTACTGTTTGATGGAGGAGTCAAGGAGTTTTCAACTAGAATTGAATTTGAGATAGTCTGGGATACAAAAAATTTTGTGAATTGGTGTCGTAGAGGTTTTTCTCTGGATGAGAGAGCCGTGGATACAAGAAAGTATGCAGTGGCGCATTTTTATCATTTTCACCTATTACACATTCATTTTCTCTATGTTCGGGTATGTGGTAGTCCTCTGAATTTATATTCCCCCTTTAATCTCATGGGCGGAACCAGATATCACGGTCAGACAAAAGTAATGTTGAAAGGCACTTTTTCAGTATTTTTTCATGAAAAAAAGATGGTGTGACATCACTTGTCACCGAGAGAGCGATACAATTTTTTTATGAAATGGTGAGATGGTCCTGTGATATCACGTTTGATAGGTCTTTCAGTTCTCTATCCAGTAATTTTCGAACCGTTTTTAGATAATTACCAGTTCTATTATATTCTTCAAAATCTTCAAACTGAGGCAATCATAATTTCAATTCAAAAATCTGTTGAATTTACTTCAATAACCTCTAATTAATCTTCATGAGAGTTACACCCAACGTTGGCAAAATCAAAAATAGTCCTATTTTCATAAAAGTTGTGACTTAGATCTAAAAAATGGATATTCGATTGCTATTAACTCTAGTCCAATTCGCAAAGGTGAACCAGTGTCGGATGAAAATGGAGAGGTCTATCGAACAAGGTGTCACATAATCCCCGTTTCTACAAAGAAGTGTGTTTCCCCCTCTCCTCCGGCAGCTAGTGACATCACAACCTGTTGACTAGTCAAATTGTTGCTGAAGAATTTCGTGGTTATCATTCATAGGTGGAATTTTTCATTTAAACTAGATTCATATGTGGAGACAAACCATAATCCGAAACTAGATTTCATAGTGAAATCATTCATTTTATATACCGTAGATTGCAGCGAATCCTGTTCGAATATCTCTCTCAACAATTCAATTTTGCATTCTTTGAAGAATTCGAGCTCACAAAGAACAAAAAATCTGCTCTCCAGTGAAAAGTGAAATGTCGTCCTGATGACCGAATACCAATCGAGGCGAGAGCACCCAGGCGTATTTTAATTGTTATTTAATTAATTCTCCGCAAAATATGCTATCAATCTTCTCCGTCTCGCAATTCTCTGAGAAGTCGAAAACACCTTCAAGAAGCTTTTATCTGAATATTGTCTACACAGGAAGTTGAAAATTACTCTTGATTCTTATTGCGCAAAAAGATTGATGATGGATGCGTAACAAAAGAAGTCCTCTGTTATGATTCCTACATGCTTTTGAAATGATACATTATTATAGTTGGGCTATTATAGATTACGAAGAGCTTTAAACTGAGTGCTGCTTTCAAATAGTTAACCGACTATTAAATTACATTCAGAGGTTATTGGCTAGGAACTGCTTCTTTGTTTGTTGAAGAATTCCCAGAAACTATTTTTCTGATTCATTGATGACATCAAACAACTCACGGGTTTTGATGAATTTCAATTCATGACACGAAACTGATGACGGAGTTAATACACCGCTGGAATTCCTTTTTCAATTTTTATCTTGACTTGATTTTTTTTATAGATTATAAATGAGTATTTCTTCATACTGTACCATCAACAAATCCAATGAACACTTTACTGTACATAGATTTTGATGAGTACAATTTGAGGTTAGTTAATCATTGAATGGCCTATAAGGTAATCTTTTATATGATTTCCAAGCTCTTGCAGCTATATCATCTCAGTGAAAAAGGTAAGTTGCTATTATATTACCTGTTGTTTTCCCTCACTTCAGAACGCTAGCAATTTAGTTACTTGGGGTTCACATTCCTTTGTTTCTGATATTATTATCGAATTGTTCGAATGTTATTTTTCTAAATAGTAATAATATAGTACTATTGATATTATAAATCCTACACATGTTTCCCCTGAAAATTTTACTCCTTACTCCACGTACAATTAGAGTTTTGATATACGAAATTGTTGCGTTCACAAATCCAATGCCAGACAGCTGATTTGATCCACCATAGATGGCAGTGGTACTCGATAGGATTGCGAATTAACTAATTGGAAATATTCTCCTCATGGAAATGATTATTGAATATGCTGTTTTTCCGGTAAACATCCTCTGAGAGCAGGAATTTGGCTTTCATTCCTAAAGAAGGGTATATTCACAATCATTGTATCCACAATCCAACAAAGTGCCACTGACAAGACCTATCACAGCTGTCTGGTGTTGAATTTGTGAATAAAATCCATACTCAAGTGAACCGAAATCTGGATTTCTGTAAGGGTGCACCTTCCTCTGCAAACATATCAAAGACGATTCTCGTCTTGACTTAGGAACAGCCTATCCGATATTTCACGTCGAACATTTTCGAACACAGCAACGTCAATATTTCTACAAATATTTATTATTCTCTGTCGTATATTCAATATTGTAGCGAGTTCAGTTTCATAAATCTACTGCTTCGAATAGCCCCATAAAAAAGTTTAAAGGGGTCAAATCTGGCAAGCGGGCTGGCCATTCCGTAGGACCTCGATGGCCAATCCAACGTCCATGGAAGGTACTATCCAAATAGTTTCTTACTCGTCTGAAGTAATGTGGTGGTGCTCCATCTTTTTAGAATAATAATATCTATATCGAATTCATTAGGATTCACTTCGACGATTTCGGTGATTAGAGGATCAACAGTAGTTTTCAGCATATTGAAATACTCCCCTGTTGAATTTTGTTCATTTAATGATTTTGGAGATATTTTACGTGATACCCATCTACTTGTAAAATCAAAAACTAGAGAATGAAAATATTTGAACTGAACAATGATGTTCGTTGTCGTATTTTTGTCTTTTTTTATGAACAAAAACAAAACTATAAAACCTTATCGGGTTGTTGGGATTATCATATGGAAGAGAAAAACGAATATTTCTAGCAATATCGATAATAATGTGTTTGCATTCAGGTAATTGAAGAGTCGGCTCGAACAACGTTGTAACTTACAATGCTCCATTTTTTCAGGAAGAACAAAAATCTATATACGTTTTATTTGAACTCCAAAATTAAAAAACGTTGTATAATCATGACAGTATCAACGGTGTTTCATACTGTTAGGCATAACTATACACGATATATCCATAGTTTGGGCTATAGAGTTGTTTATACATGAAAAATTTGGAGTAACGTTGTAACTGCTTTGTAACTTACAACGTTTTTCCATAACTTGCACTTTCTTCAATATATTATAAAGTCTAGGATACAGAATGAAAAACGTGGCGAACTATTATATTTTTATTTTTCAGTCTGCCTTACGCAAAAACCAACAAAACCAACTGTTATCTTTAAATCAACATAACTAACTGGAAGAATAGGAACTAAGTCTATACTGTACCCTACTTGAATATTTTTTTAATGTAGAACAAATGAAAGAGGGAAAAAATTCAATAATAATCCTAATACGAAAAGTAGAACAAGAACTAAGTATATATTGTATACTTGAATATTTCATAGTATAGAGGAGGTAAAAGTAGGAACTGCTTTTAGGAATGCAATAAAAATACATTAATAATCCTAATACTGAAAGTATAAGTAAAATTTCCGCGCCAAAATAAAGCAATCACAATTATCTCTTCTGGCGGGACTATTGCCGGCATCATCTTCTTTCTTTTGATTAGATATTCTTCTACTCAGTCTCAGTCAGTAGGTAACTTTGACTTATTGCTTTGCCACTGAGCAATATATGATTTGCGTTTTTTACCACTATTTAATGTATTTTGTAACGAAGCCGATAAATTTAGCACAGACATGATGCAAAAAATGCAGCAACATCCGCCCAAATATTCTCGTGCACTACTAGTTACAACGTTGTTCCGCGAAGGTCGGCAAAATGACAAAAGGAAATATTATTTTTAAGCGGGATATTTGAAAAGAGAGGGATATCAGTCTATCAGACAGTTGCTTTAGGTGCCATACAAAGTTATTTTGTGATTAACTCGATTTCATACAATTTGCGAGTTACAACGTTGTTCACTCTTCAATTATTGAATGTTCCGACATTTTTTAGTTGAAGATATTGAATCCATATTCTAGGGTTTTGAAGTATTCACCAGGAGCTTCGAAATAATGCATCACAAGACCCCCTTTCTTTTTCATTTTTTTCCAGGTGGCGCCCAGTGTCTTGGAATTTTCATTTATCAATTTTACTCCAAAATGAAGCATTAATGCATCAATTCCAGTATCCCAAGATTAAATTTTTTTTGGTTGACTTGTTCAAAAAATATAAGGGGGGGGGAGGAGAACATTGAAGAAAAGCAGTGCTCATCCCAGGTTTCTAGAAAACCCCTCAGAAATTCATTCCAGAGCTTGTGCGAGTAAGGGATACCTGGGACGTACAGTTTATGAACTGGAATTCGAATCACTTCGGATACGTGACTGGACGGCAAATACCGTATTCCAAAAATTATGGTATTCCCAGGATTCGAACCTGGGTCATCCGGCTGAGAGCTTGCGCTCGATACAGTACAACCACGGGACCCGTTCGGATATCATTTGAGTGATGATTTGGCGCCGTTGGTATAACACGATGAAAAAATCAACGGAGCCTTCTTATAACGTGCCTTTCCTAGCGTCTTCGACGCGAACCAATATTTGCATAAGTTTTTTGATTCGAGGACCATACGATAATCAAATGTTTATTGGATGCACAGTTTGAGTTCTATCAAAGTTTCGTCACCCCAGAAATTACTCAATCGAGAAAAAGCAACATTTTTGTAGGATTAATTTCAATTTGAATGAATTTTTCTCTAGTATTGTGATCGATTGTGTTCTGATTATCGCCTATGCAGATTTCCAAATTATCACTGGAAACGAATGGCTATAGACGCGTCCCGTTACGAATGCTGACATGTCATTCAGTGATACATTCGGAATGAGCTGTTTTTCTGCCGTTTCACAGTAATTAGTTTCAATGACCAAATGAATCAAATGAAGGACTTTTTGTCGAACACGCCGTTTAATGTTGACAGCAAATGGAGGATATCCTGCTTAAACATACAAACATCGAGTAGTTTCCTTATTCTATTCAGTGATTAACTGCTCTCTCTGGTTTCACAAAGCTTTTGTAATGGAAGACTTATCGGGCGATGCAAATTATACTGCACGCTTGTACAACAAAACGACGTTTCAACCTAATGCTTCTGTATACCAATGCCTTGTGTCAGACGGAATGAGATGCATTAGCGGATAAAGGGAGAAAACTATAATTGGGTTGTAGCTGCTATAAGATGAAAATTTTTTACTGTCATTATTATTTTGGTTGCAACATAGGCTTACTCTACCAATATATTGATGAAATTGAAACGGAATACTAATACTATCTATCCCTGAAGATGATAAATCAGTTGGCAACACACGCGTAGAAAACAAGTGCTTTCAATCGATGTTGAAATTATTGATCTCTACCTCGAAGAGGTAATTTTTATTGATTGTGACTATGCATTTCAGATTGGGATTTTGATTTCGTGGTATTGGTACAGTTTCTTCACATGCCAACGATCTCATAAAGACGATGTAATTTTTTTGAATAGTCGGATTCCAAATGGTCACAAAAAGCACAAAAACCAGTCGATAGCTGATATTTTTAGAAGTCCATGACTAAAATAGAACTCGGAGAGTTGGTTATGTTTGAATGTTTTTTAGGGAGGTAGACATGTCATGAAATTCATTTTTGGGGCTTTCTCTTAGAATGGTCGAGCTGGGATTCTCATGATATCTGTTTTCAGGGCAAATTACAGAACTCTAAGTCAATTTTGCTTTTTATGATATTGTACTTACGAATCGGGGCAAATACACCCCTTTATCACAAAACAGATATTATAAGACTCTAAAGCTCATTTTTTTTCATTTTCAGGGGATAGATAAGCGAAAAAATTCATTTGGAGCATTGTATTATAGACTACCGAAATAACAAATTTCTTGAATCATCAAATTTCAACGACACAAATTCTGTTATAGATATTCATAACAGTTTTCTTCAATTTCAAATATCTCAATAATCGTGGATCTAGTTCTTTGGTTGAAATTCATACCGAACCAAATATGTTTTCAACAAGGGAAATGTGGGATCTCCCCATCCAAAATGTTCACATTTCAATTATCATTAATCAAAAACTCTGATTTTCAATTCAATTGGGGTAGTATTGATATTATATTTTTGCTGATGAATATTTATGGGTAGTTTTAAATAATGTGAAATGATGTTATTAGCATTATCTACTCAATTTGGTATCAGAGTTCATAACAAAATATGCTAATTTGACTTTCAGTGAATAATTAACATTTAGTCAGTGAGATGTGAATTCAATATGTGATCATTTGGGACTGTGCATTAATTTTCATTTTGCCAAATATTTCGATGATTGACGTAAAATTCGTTTTGGTATAGGTATACTGAAGCTAGAGATTTTTCAGTTACATTCCACTCCAGATGTTTTTTATCTGATTAACTGTGGATTCATGTGATTTGCTTATTCTGAAAAGGCAAAAAAACGAAGAGATATTGACTCACGAGTACTTAGTATAACTACTTTTCTTCGGGCTTGAAGGCCGTCCTTCTTTGAAATTTCTTCCTAACGTTTTGCTAGCGCGAGTGGCCAGCTTCTTCAGAGGCTTACTCATTTCCGATGACTAAACGTTTCGATTTCTTAAGGCGTATTCATATTGATGCAGGTAGCATATCTGCCTATTCGCTGTGTGCAACAGAATAGGGGGGGAACTGCCGAACGGTCGTGCGCGCAGGGTGGAGAAATGTGGCACTTCACTGAGCTACTACGGACAAATATACACGTGAAATACGTCGAAATCGCATATTATATACATTTAATATAATGGGTCATCATAGATGCTGTGTTAAAAATTGTGCGAATAATTCGACAAATTGTGAATATAAATTTTACTGTTTTCCAACAGCTAAACATAAATTAGTTCGAAGGAAAAAGTGGATTGACGCCGTAAGAGAACACAAATATCTTAACCTAACTTTTTCTAATATTACATGATGCAGAAAAAATAGAATAATAGATTATATTTGTATAAATAATAAATTACTTTCAGTGGTTTCGAGTCAAATTGGAATCCCAAACCCAGTACTCTCATTTGCAGTGCTCATTTTTCAGTAAATGAAAAGAGCGAAGAGAAAATGAGTGCAAGCTACATTCCATCCAAATTTTCTTCGACTGATATGAAAAGAAACATGTACCACATGGTCAGCTTCAACTGAAGCTTTGCCTTTCGGTTCTGTAGCTGGTTGGAATAGGAACGAGTGCGTTATTTTTTCGAAGCCGGTTCTAATAATCATGTCCATATTGCACTAATAATACTGAAAAATATATATAATGACTTAATTTCAGTATATATATATATCAATTTTCAAATTGATAAAATAAATCATTCTTAGACTTCATTCATGCCAAAGTAATTTCAGTCAAACTACATGATTCGGATATCGAATCTGTCAATTTCATAATGCTATTATTATCATTATAATATTTTCATGTTTACGTTTTCATAACGTACAAAATTTAAGTATTATGCTAAATACACACAAAATTGAATGTCGAACTTACTTTTTCTTCTGTAGACTCGATGAATATTCTCATATGAAAACGTCTTGTCTTCAGAACTGATTATTTTACACCAAAATTAACAACTATTCTTGAATTTTTATTCGTTCCCCATACACTCCGCTAGTCACGTAGCGCAGAACTTTGCCACATTTTTACCACCAGATGTCGCGTCAAGTAACGCACACAGCGAATAAAGCGGAAGGCCGCGGATCGAATCCTCGCCGGGCCACCGTGCTGAGTAATCGCACGTTAAAAGGTAAGGCCTCGTTGATCCATTGCTCGCACAAGTTCTGACTTCTGAGGGTTGACGTTCGTCAGCTGGTCAACGAAAACGAACAATTTTTTTAGTCTGGAGTTTTAATTACTTCTGTCGGGTTTGGGGATTAATCATCATTATTAGTTGCCGCACTACCTGCCGTGACTTCATTAGTGATTCTTGATTTCCTCAGAATGGGATTCCAAATTCTGTTTAGACTCAACGCTTCTTTTTTTCTGTTGAAATTGTCCGCATGTTTTTGGATCTCTATTGCCTCCCGTACCAGTCGGCTATGGTAACCCTGGTTGGGGGCAATCACACAAGTGCACGGTATGCGATAAACTCCTGCTGCAGCAGCTGCAGGCTGGGGCAAACCGACAAATCGGCGGTGGCGGAACACGCACTGAGTGAGGGGGACCACAGGATTCTGTTTGAAAATGCTAAGCTGATTGCCCCCAACCAGTGTTACCATAGCCGACTGGTACAGGAGGCAATAGAGATCCAAAAACATGCGGAAAATTTCAACAGAAAAAAAAAAGAACTTTCAGTCTAAACAGAATTTGGAATCCCATTCTGGGGAAATCAAGAATCACTAATGAAACCACGGCAGGTAGTGCGGCAACTTATAATGATGATTATTCCCCAAACCCGACAGAAGTAATCAAGACTCCAGACTACCTGCATTAATATGAATACGTCTTAAGAAATCAAAACGTTTAGTCATCGGAAATGAGTAATCCTCTGAAGAAGCTGGCCACCCGCGCTAGCGAAACGTTAGGAAGAAATTCCAAAGAACGACGGCCTTCAAGACCGAAGAAAAGTAGTTATACTAATAACCTCGGCCGCGAAAGCCTCAACCATTTGGTCACGAGTATTTGTTTCATCAAAGGTTTCTTATTGGAGGAAATAATGACACCATCCTTTGCGAATTCCTATACCCACAAATAATTCTTTTTTACGTAATCAACTTCCAGGACGTTTCCAGAAAACATGTACGAGTTGAGAAATTTCATAGGTAGATACTTCTTTTATATCTACGATTCCAAGCATATGTAGTCATTGATTAACATGAAAACCCATACTGATCTTCCATGACCAAATTAGTGTATGCGAAGTTCAGATCAATCTTCTTGAGACATAATAAAATTGATTCTTTTGTTTTTAAAATGTTCGATTCTGAGTGCGAGTTTTTGTATTTTGTGGAGATTCCAAATATATAATCTGAAAGACGAATTGATTTGAATAATGTATTTTTTTTATTTTCAGGTTCAGGCGGAAGACAAAACTGATACGTTTGCAATCCTTCCCTCAGGCAAAATTATGAATATCATGGAACACATGCCAACATATTCAATATAGTGCACTCGGAATATAACTCTTGCCTACATATTCTGTATTTATATAAAAACTGGATGGTGAAAATCCATTGGCAATATGAAGATGGGGAGATAACAAAACTTTTGAAAGAGAAAATCGTGTTGGTTTCACCCCAAAACCCTTCGGTTATATTTGAACCGTATATAATCATCTGTGTCCTCTCTTCCAGAGCGTATTTTCAGAGAACATTCGTGTGTTTTTCTGTTCAACTGCAGAAAGGAGACCTTTTTATTGTATTTGGAGAATCGCGCTCTCCATATTTATGGAAAGGGCCCAAATAAATTAATATATAACCCGCTAGGCAGAGGTTTTTTTATTTCGAATCGAAAAATTGATGCCTCGTGAAATCGAGCCTTCCTTTTAATGGCTGTGTTGCCCAGGCCAACTGTTTTGAACATAAAAACATGAATCTGAACTTGTGATAATATCTGCGTCAACTGCTTTTTATAGTGGGGTGCCGTAAGGCGTGAAATTATGAATTCTCGGAATCCAGGGCAGAGTCAAAGCGTGTTGGACTGCATTGTTGAAAGCTCAAGAAAAAAGTTAAGAAACGAAAAACGTCCGATCTCGATTACAAACATTTTCAAACTATTTCCCGACAAATGAGAACAAGGGAAAATATGTTCACAGCAGAGATTTATGTTTAACTAACAATATTTGAATATCAACTTCAATGTGAATTGATTCATATTCCGCAAAAGGTAACGGGTTACAGCAGAAAAAGGTATTAAAAAATATATTATCATACAGTGGCTTCCTTTAATGCCTACCTTCCTTGCGCGACTCTGCGCCATCTGAGAAAAATGGGTCTTGTGACTCATCCTTTTGAAGCTCCTGACAAATACTACACGACCCTAGAATATAAAGTCAATATCTTCACCTACTACAAAATGGCGGAACTATCAATAATTGCCTGAATACATCAACATTCAACTTCATACTTTGTTGAAATAAGCTGAATCCAGTTCAGAAGATGCTCGAAAAAGTTCAAGGCAACCCTTTTTGACATAAGAACAGCTTATTCTATATTTCACGTCGAACATTCTCGAACACAGCAACGTCGATATTTATACAAATATTTATTATTCTCCGCCGTATATTCGATATTGAAGCAGGTTCAGTTTCATACACCTTTTGCTTCAAATAGCCCCATGAAAAAAGGGTAGAGGTGTAAAATCTGGCAAGCGGGCTGGTCATTCCGTAGGACCTCCACAGCCAATCCAGGGACAGCGGGAAAGTATTATCCGAATAGTTTCTTTCTTGTCTGGAGTAAGGTGGTGTTACTCCATCCTGTAGGAATCCGCTTCAACAATTCTGTTGATCAGAAGGTCAACAGTAGTTTCCAGCATATTCGAATACAGTTTCCCTGTTGAGTTTTGTTCGATGAATAGAGGTCCTTTCCATATGATTTCCCAATATTCCTGCACAAACGTTAATATTTTCTGGAAACGTGAGGTTTGGTGTCCCTCCAATAACGGCAATTTAGTCTCTGAACATTGCCGAATATTGCGGATTTCCTTGCAAAGGTGTCCGTCATAATTTCACAGAATTCTTTTCATCGATCAGGGTCATCAGTTAACTGCATAACTGGTGTACCATTTGGATTTTGCATGGTTGATTCTTATTGCTCTTCAAATGTCTCCACACGGTAGAAGGGCACACCTCACAAACATTGCTTGCTGTTCTTCCAGTCGCCATCTTGAAATTTACGTCTGTCAATTTTACTCAAAAATATAGTATTCAGACTGTGCCGGTTATGTTATATATCACGAAAAATGTGAGTAGGTGGCAACGCGGTAGTAGTACGGAAAGTGAACGATGTGGGACAGTGAGACAGGAGAGAGCAACTCTGACCGCCGTAGAGGTTACCGGTTGCACGTTTATCTCAGTAATGTAAGTACTTATCTAAGCATTCGAGTTGTTTTCAAACATTTTCAAAAGTGTCAATAAAGGTGTAGTTATTAGAGTATTTGCTGATTACTTCGTTTCATCCATGATTCCACTCCACGACCGTAGAGTTTCATCTCATATTTGGCACCCAACTAGAGGCGGGAAACCGAAGAATCAGTAGGTACCTGTTACTGTTACCATTCGACAAGCGAACGTTAGAAGGTGGAAACCGGCGTCTGATCGGCAAACTGTTTGAATGAGAGGCGAGAGGTATCCAGGGAGAACGAGAGCAACAAGGTACGAAGAAAAGGGTCGAAAGCAACTCGGCTTGGTTTTCGATAGCAGGTAGCTGAGAGCTGAGGCGCAGCGGAAAAGGACAACTGGGTGAGACTGTTTTATGTTGACATTCTTTTTCGGAAACATTGCGGAAGTGAAATAACACTAGGAACTAGACGAAAATTATTTTTGTACGGGATACCTTGTAGAGCATGTACGTAGGTTAGTTTGATTAACGGCAGGCAATTTAAAATGTATAATGCCTAAATCAAGTAAAAAGGGAACTGGAAAAAAAGCTATAAATCTTGATACGATGGAGGAGCGAAACAACTCAAGTCTCTGTGAGGGTTCTAGTGACAATTTAGGAACTGAAAATAGTAATTCAGATCTATCGAATTTAGTAAGGGTTATGCATCAGTTGACTATGGATATGTCAGATTTGAGGCAAACAGTCGGGTTGTTAGCAAATAGAGTTGATAGGGACGGGCATTTGAACGGAAACCAGGGCCCTAGCGAAGGGAATAAGGAAGAACGGGAATTGTTGGAAAATTTGCCGGTAAAAGTGGGTAATATTGGGGATCGGAATTCAGGTCAGGATCGAGCTTACATTGTAAATTGGCGTGAGTTAGGAGGATCAACAATGAATTTTTACCCGAATGGAAAAATACACCCTATGGCCTTTTTGAAAAAATTAAAGAAAATTTTAGGAGATGCGGGGGTGCCTGACGATAGTAAAATTAATCTTGCAGTGAATACATTACGCGGATCAGCAGCGGATTGGGCGGTTATTAAGGAAGGTATGTGGAATAGGTTTGAAGACTTTGAGAAAGCATTTCAGGATAGATTCTGGGGGGTAGACAGGCAAAGAGATCTTTACTTGGAAATTAATTATGGAAAATTCAATGGAGATAAACGGGGAGAGAGTAGAGCTGACTATTTTTTGAATTATGTGGTGCAATCAAATTATTTGATAGAAAAAATAGCAGAGGAAAAATTAGTTGAATTGATGTCTAAACATTTTTCAATGGAAATTCAACGGGGAATTATCACACAGGGTTTAAAAAGGATTGAAGAGGTCGAAACATATTTGAGAAAATTAGATGATACATGGGTAGAAGGGTCGAATGATTGGCGCGCACATAGGGGTTCAAGAGAGGGAATAGAGAGAGATAATAGGGGTTTGAGAAATCAAAACGATAGGTTCGAGAGAGGGCGTGAGATTCCTAGAAATAATAACCCAAATAACGGCCATCATAATAATAGTACTGCGCGAAACGTATCGGGAAATGAAGAAAATATACGTACGATTGTAACATGCTTCGATGAACCGTCAGAGTATTTACTTACAGAATCAGAGGAAGAGTGTGAGGAACGTGAAATCATAAAGTCACCGGTAATTGAAATAATAATAGGTAAGTATAAATGTGAGGCTTTGCTAGATAGTGGGAGTGAAGTGTCAGCCATCTCGGAGGAATGTTTCAATAGAATGGTGAAGATCGTAAATAATATTCCGGTCTTACCGGTAACTAATACCTCAGTTATTGTCGCGGTAGGAGCTAAAGCTCAGAGAATTAAACGTCAAGCACTATTAACAGTTTTGTTAGGGGAAGCTATTTGTGAAATAACATGTTTAATTGTACCGGGGTTGAATAATGGTATTATTTTGGGGGTTGACTGGATGAAAAAAAATAAAGTAAAATTGGATTTCGAACAAATGGTTGTCAGTTTTTGTCAAGAAGATAATAAACATCAGTTGCGATTTTACTGTAAATCGAGTGAGGCGTTTTCCCTTTTATTGGAGAAAACAGATCAAAATGTTGAGGTTAATAGAATTGAGCAAACATATTTGAGAATGGAGAAACATAAATATTCTGAAGCGGACTTTCGAGCAGCGGTAGAGATGAGCCATTTGAGAACTTCTGAAAAAAATACCTTGTATGATATTTTAAAAAAATATGAGAATGCATTTTCGGAAAGTCCTGGGTTAGCAAAAACTTACCAACATTCAATCGAATTGAATAATAATAATCAATTTTGTTGTCCCTCTTATCCGGTTCCATTTATTTATCGAAATGAGGTAAGGAGACAGATAAGGGAAATGTTGGATAACGACATTATAAAACCAGAGCAAACTGAATTTATTTCACCTCTGGTCACGGTGAGAAAGAGGGATGGTTCAATTAGAATTTGCCTTGATGCTAGGTTTTTGAATGATAGAATAAAAAAGGACTTTGTGATGCCACCTAACCCGAACGAACTATTGTTAAACTTTAAAAGGGGACAAATTTTGAGCACTATTGACCTTACGGCGGCTTATTGGCAATTACCTATCGTCCGAGAACACCAAAAATATGTTGGGTTTATGTTTGAAGGAATGTCATATACTTTTAATCGCGTTCCGTTCGGATTGCAAACATCAATGGCTTCATTAATTCGATGTTTAAAAATTACTTTAGGGGACTTGAATTATGCTTTTGTTTACGTAGATGATTTGATTGTTTTCTCAGATAATTTTGAACAACACATGAACCATTTGAGTAGCATATTTGAGAAATTATTATTAGGGGGGTTTACAGTAAAATTACGGAAGTCACAGTTTTGTAGAAATGAAGTGAGATTTCTGGGCCATGTTATATCATCAAATGGAATTTCGATGGATAAACAAAGACAAGAGGCTATACAAAGATTTCCTATACCGAAAAATGTCAGGGGACTTAGGGGGTTTCTTGGACTTGTGAATTATGATAGTCGGTTTTGCGAGAATTACTCTCAGCTAACAGTCCCGCTACTAAAGCTATTAAGGAAGGGGACTGCATGGTGTTGGACCAAGGAGGAAACGGAAGCTTTCGAAAATATCAAAAGGGCCTTTTTGGAAGTTACATTAATTTTTCACCCAGATTTCAGTAAGACATTCTACTTACAATGCGATAGCTCAAATTATGCAGTAGGTGGTTGTTTATATCAAATCGACGAGGCTACGTCGGAGAAGAGGGTTATTGCATATACAAGTAAGACTTTGAAAAATAGTCAGATGGGGTATACAGTTACAGAGAAAGAGTTATGGGGGGTTGTACATTGCCTAAGACAGTGGAGGGTTCTTGTACTAGGAAGATCCTTGATAATAATAAGTGATCATAAATCTTTAAATTTCTTATTGACCAGCCAATTTAAAAGTGCTCGACTGGTACGGTGGACGTTATTTATCCAGGAATTTGATTTCCAGATACGACATTGTAAAGGGGTTGACAATGTAGTAGCGGATATTCTATCACGAAATCCTATTGATTTGCATAATTTGCGAGAGCCGGTACAGAGTAACGAGACAGTTCAAATATTTTTTACTCGATTGAACGTTGATTATAAATCAATACGTAATCATTTTCTGCAATTACGGCAGGAACAGGGAAAAGAAGATTGGATACGGGATAAAATAACATTTCTAGAAAAATATGGTGGTGACAATAAAACTGATCTGGCTTTAGGTAAATCACAGCAGAGAATTTTGAAATGGTTTGTTTTATACGAGGGTTTGTTATTTCGAAAAGGAAATCAAGGTAATGAAGGTTTTAAGTTGTGTGTGCCGCGTAGTCAAATAGTGGATTTGATAAAATATCAGCATGAAAATATCGGTCATTTTGGAAAGACAAAAACATATTGTAATCTTAAACCTTACTTTTATTGGCCTAAAATGCAGAGGCATATACGTCAGGTAGTATCGTCCTGTGATATATGTCAGAAAACGAAAACGTCTCGTCTCAGTCGTGGACCAAGACACTCGGTACTAGTGAAGCAACCGGGAGATCTTATATGCGTTGACATGATGGGTCCGCTTCCACGAAGTCGTGGAGGGGTTACTCAACTATTGGTTATCGTAGACGCGTTTAGTAAATTTGTGAAAGTGTATGCTCTCCGGCGTGCTACGGCAAGGGTAATATTGAATAAAATTCTAGATGACTATATTCCAACGGTACAAAAGCCGAAATGTATATTAAGCGATAACGGTTCGCAATTTACTTCGAAACAATGGCAAAGTATCCTTGCAAAAAATGGTATTCAAGTCAAACATATATCTGTTTATTTTCCCCAGGGAAACCCCACGGAACGATATAATCGTGAAATAGGACGTCTACTTAGGGCATATTGTGCTGAAAAACACACTAAATGGGCGAATTTATTACCATGGGTCGAAAACTGTTTAAATAATGTGATTAATGAAAGCACGGGCTATTCAGCAATTTTTTTGCAATTTGGTAAAAAGCCTGAAAATCCTTTTGAAAAATTTGTAAAATTTCCACCCTTTCAGGAAGAGGTAATGCCGCTCGAAAGGTATTGGTTTTTGGCTAGAGACCAAATGAAATCAAAGGCCGATAAGAGAGCTGACCGATACAATGCGGGTAACAAAACAATCTCATTTAAAGTAGGGGACAAGGTTCTGGTTCGAACGCACGCGCAATCCTCAGCTGACGATCGTGTGATAAAAAAATTCGTATGGCTCTATGAAGGACCTTTTACTATTGTACGTCAGGCAGGTCCCAATTCTTACATTGTTGATGATGGAAGGGGAAAAGAAGCTTCAAAACAAAACGTTATAAATCTCAAGTTATACAAGAGTTCTAGCGACTTGTGGGTTTAAGACAGTTCTTGAGTTGTCTCATTCTTATCCGAAGCCAAATATCCAGTTTTTTTTTATATACTTAAATCGCCGTTACCATTGTAACTGAATTTAAGTAGGGGGGTGATGTGCCGGTTATGTTATATATCACGAAAAATGTGAGTAGGTGGCAACGCGGTAGTAGTACGGAAAGTGAACGATGTGGGACAGTGAGACAGGAGAGAGCAACTCTGACCGCCGTAGAGGTTACCGGTTGCACGTTTATCTCAGTAATGTAAGTACTTATCTAAGCATTCGAGTTGTTTTCAAACATTTTCAAAAGTGTCAATAAAGGTGTAGTTATTAGAGTATTTGCTGATTACTTCGTTTCATCCATGATTCCACTCCACGACCGTAGAGTTTCATCTCAAGACATAAATTTCATTATCCCAATAAATCTTTTTTGAGTTGAGTAAGAAGGGAAATAGACGTTAAATAAAGCCACTGTATAATAATACAGTTTACAATAATTTTTTACTGCAACTTGTTATTTTTTGCGAAATAAGAAGAACTTCACATTGAAGTTAGTATGCAAATGTCATCTATTAGTTATGAATCTTTGCTCCAAAAATTTTTCCTTGTTCTTTCTCATTTTTCAGTGAGTTAAATATTTTATAATCAAACCAAGCATATTTTGTTTTTTAAATTTTAATTTTAGCTTTCAACACTGCAGTCCAACAGTTATTATGGAGATTCATTGATTTGCCCTGGATTTCGAGATATACATTTTACGACGACCACTATTATTGGTTTTATTTCGTCTTGATATACTGAACTATACGTAAGGTGAAATATATTGGAGAGAGATCATTGCCAATTAATAAATCATTAAAAAAACAGGCAGGATCTGAAAAACGTTTCAAACTGGAACCTTCGCAGCATCATTAATTTGCTTAGGAATTTTTTGCTGACATAATGACTAGATGGAGGAAGTAATGAATTCCTACAATACTGAAGATGTTCTTTGGGTTTTGACTGAAAGCTGCTCTTATAATTCACTTCAATAGTCCCAGAAAGGGAACTCAACAAGTAGGTTTGGTGACTTACTGAGGTACTAAATGTTCCAGAAATGATAAGTAACAAAATTCCACTCCTGAAAACTTCTTTCGTTTTATTCTTTCACTACTATTAGTTATTTCTTTGACGAATTGGTATAAACTCAATACTTCCAAACTATGATGTAGTTAACATCGTCATATAAAAATGGTTTGGGGTATCGTTGGATCCAGAGAATTATGTAGATTTCAAAAATGTAATAACATAGAGGGCGTTCCATTTGGAAATCACATGCTGGAAAAAATAAATACATCAAAACGTGACTCTTCATGAGCTCATTCAATGTTTCGAATTTCGGAAAAATAGCTGAAGAAGTGAAGAGTTAACGATAGGTGTACTGAAAGTCTGCACTCTGCTCTTCAAGAGGCTTGAAGTAGTATCTAGCCCTACAATATCGGGCCGGATATCGTTCTGAATACATCCAGTGTTTAGTGACTACAACTCGCCAACATATCATATAAATTAGCTGCATATCCACTCTCCAATTTCTGTTGTAACTTTTGTCATTCTGAATGTATTTCTGTTATCAATACGATCTCCAACAATGTATTCAGAAACTAACCAATAATAATAATAATAGTTTATCTGAAGGCCAAAACTAAATTTTCGTTTCAACTGTTAACTTCCTTAATAGTCTGCGAGGACCTGAAGGGCAACTAAAGGAGTTAGGACGGGTGATATTGTGGGCCGCCTGACAGAATCATGTGTTCTAATCAAAAAATATCAACCATGAAGTATCATTGGATTCAGATAATTATGCAATTTCAGAAATTCAATTACATACAGTGATTTCCACTTCAAACTCAAACGTTGAAGTCATTTCCGCATAAACCGAAAGTTGAAAAAAAATTTACGAAAAAAAGTGCTTCTTTTTCAAGTTATTCAATATTTTGAATTTCATAAAAATAGATGAATAAATAAAAAAAAGGGGCGTAGTACAAGTCTCTGTCACCTGATCTATTGAAAGTACCCCTAAATAGGTCTATATAAATAATATTCGCGTTATTGTCAGGATGTTTCCAGTAATAATATAGAAATACCATGCAAATGAACCTGGAAACGAAATCATTCGGGGTGGGATAAAAAATAAATTCAATGAATTTTTGTCACTTTTTGGACACAGCGTGAAAGCCGCAATATTTTACCGCTTTTATGTAACAAAACGTTCATTTGTAATTATTATCCTGCGTGACGATGAATAACTTCATCGAATGGATGTTGTATTATGGTCATTATTTTTGATAACGTCCATTTGTTGAAATTTGTGATAGATATGACCTCCAAACGTGAACATACACAAGAGAACAAATATCACGAATATTCATACGAACCAGTTAATCAGGAATTGGTTTTGATCTTGTCTACGGGTAGGGAATGAAGAACTAATTATTATTATATTGAAGCCTTCGATAATAATGTTGGTGTAGCTGAGCTGGAGCGTACAAACTTTGGCAAAAAAAACACCAATGAGCAGGAGTATATTTGTGAGAATTCAATGGGCTGAGGAAAATCTTGTGGAGTTCGGAAGAATGGTCTCTTTGTTTTTTTCAATTTTATTAGATAAAATGTTCAACATGTTGACGTAGGTATAATTTTTGTTCATAGAATTATACTTGAATGTTGCATTGGAGAGATAAAAAAGGATTTTTTATGAAACGTTAACAGGAATTATTTCAAATTGAAAGAAATCAATTACCGCTCAGTATCATTCCCTGAAAAATGTTTCGTCAGAGTTGTTCTGTTAAAAGGATTCGGATCATCTTGGGGTGTAATAATCAAAATGATTTGAATGTTATTCATGGAATGAATTACGTACAACTTATATGATTTGGAAAGAGCAATTATTCGAAAATATCAATAACTATAGTTTTACTTCGCATAAGGTATTGTGAAAACATCACACCTGAAAAAGTATCAGTCGTCAAAATCCCTAAAAAATAATATGTAATGATAATAAAAATCATACTCACCTATTATTTTGATAATCTATTCGAGTTTATTAGTCGAATTCTCAATCATTGACCATAAAATTAGCTCAAATTTCCTTCATGATATATTCGTTATTTTGGTCAATAACAGCCTTCGATATGGAGCATTGTCTATAATATTGAAAGCGATGTGGAAAATTGTTTAAATCTATTTAGCCACGATAGTTGCAATTCTGGGTTTTTGGGAAGAAATACGTTTTGCACCTTCAATAAACCGCTATTCATTGCCAGAGCAATAAGTATCACGTTTCTGAAAGGAATATTTTCTATCGAAACTTATGCATACCTATCTTAATAGTATATACCGTGTGTCACAGACTCATGGTACACCCCCGTTTTCTCCTTTGTTTTTCTAGCTATATTTTTGAGATTCGGAACATCGAATAAGCTCACTGTACAGCATTTCTCGACATATCTGAAAGGAAAAAACAACTTCCAATTTTTCCGGAAATGACATCAACTTTCGATTCTTGAATGGGACACCCTGTATATTGTTACATGATCGGCTAGGGATGATCATGAGGAATCCAACGATACCAGGTTTGATGATGTTATCTCCAATGACTGCGGAAATATCGCCATTTATATTATCCATAAGCTCAATGAGTGGGAGAGAGAATTGGATTGACCCGCCAGTAAAGTTTCTCTCTCCTACTCGTTGCGCTTATGGATAATATAAATGGCGATATCTCCGCAGTCATTGGAGATAACATCATCAAACCTGGTATCGTTGGATTACTCATGATCATCCCTAGCCGATCATGTAATAATATACAGGGTGTCCCATTCAAGAATCGAAAGTTGATGTCATTTCCGGAAAAATTAGAAGTTGTTTTTTTCTTTCAGAGATGTCGAGAAATGCTGTTCAGTGAGCTTATTCGATGTTCCGAATCTCAAAAATATAGCTAGAAAAACAAAGGAGAAAACGGGGGTGTACCATGAGTCTGTGACACACGGTATATCATGGTAAAAATCCGTTCTACTTCGAAATAAATGATCGAAAATGACAACTACTCTTGAGGTCCCATTTTCCGTCTTGATTTAGTATGATTGCTTTTGATCGATTCGTTTCAAGAACACAATTGTTGGTCACAAATTTGTATTGAATCTATCCGCCAAAAATCTTAAAAAACAAATTAATTTTCCAATGAGTTTATATCAGTGTATTGGTGCCACTACGTTGTTCTATGTCGTTCTCGATGATACAATCAACTGAATTGGATGAAATTCTCTTATTGACCCTTATATATGAGGCAACGACTTCACGCAGTGAAATGAGGAACCTCGAAAAAAAAAAAAGGGTTCACTATCATTTTCAGACACTTCATTCTGATATATCACGAAATCACGCTCCTCACTACAAAATCGATCTCTTTTTTGAACTTATTGGGAGAAAGCTTCTCGAAAAGTTTCTAGTTACTCGATGTTTATTTGTCCACTTTGTTTTATACATCGAAGTTTTTGAAAAATGAGCGTAATGCATCGAAACACCGCTTCTCTAACAATTGCCAGCTAATGGACTCATTATATTGAAGTTAGCCATTATAGTGGCACTGACATTGTGTTGCTGCTTCGAAAGAGAAGAACTAATTGATTTTTTGAAGTGCTCTATATTGTGTGATGCAGGCGAAATACTAATTACTGGTTGGAGGTATAGAGGAAACATAGCAGTCTATAGATAATTATCATCAATAATTAAGATGAGAGCTGGCAGGAAACTATTCATGCTTTTTTTATGTCCGAGTGTCGAGTACCGTTCGTTTTCCATTCACAATGTCCTGACCCTGGATACAGGTGATAAATGATGTTAATTGATCATTCATTTGTCAATATGAAAGTGAACAATTGTGGGATAAGAGTCAGGTAGTGAATTATTATCTTGTGCTGTCAATTTTGAATATTTGAAAGACTTGATTCTTGAATAGAAAACGATTTTTATAGAGGCAGGATTAATTTTATTAATTTATCAATAGAATTATTTGAGTTGTTTAGGATGAGAATACTTTTTTCATATGTCATTCATTCATAGATACTGATGCAGAGAATATTTCATCTGGTTCAAATTCGAGTAATATAAGTGAAAGTTGTAACTTTTTCCAATTGTATTTTTGTTCAAAAATGGGAATGAAACTTACAACCAATCTTTAATCATATCAAACGAAGTATTGTTTTGTATATGGATTGGATCATCTGACATTTATTTTTCGATATATAGGTTGACACAGTACGGAATTTTTATGGAATCCAAAAATTAAAGAAGAGAATGGTGCTGATATTGACTTTTTGGCGGTTTCATAGTCAAGTAACTAAATGAAAGAAATATTTTCGTTTCTTACGGAAATATTCAAGGTTCACTTCCCAAGAAACCCAACCCGGTTATTTTGAATCTTGCAATTGTGTGATCTGAAATTACCAAGAAATTTTTCATTTGATTCGACTTTTCAAATGGAGTGAAAGGGTAGCTGAATATAATTAGGTTTCAGAATGAACAAATTATATTTCCATTTCTTCTAAATCTTATAAACCGAATTCGACATGGAACCTATTATATTTATCCAATTTTGGAGTTGAGTTAGAAAGACAATAACTAGCAACATTGTAGAAAGTTTACTTTCATCTGATTTTTATAGCCATTCGGAGAAGAAAATTAGTCATCGTTGGTGTAACTCGGGACAGAGACATGTTATTTAGCGCATTGCGATTAAAAAGTGTTTAGTGTCAATTTGCATGCACATCATAAGGGAAACCAAAATTATATTCTTTTGACGTTAATTACTAACAAGTAAGCCAAAGAACTTTGATTCTTTGATTCAAGGAAAGGGCAAAAAGTCTAAACTGGTTGGGATAAATAATCAGTAGCATGATTCGTGGCAATCTGATATAAAATGTGCGACAAATAACTTTTTTAATGAATCAGCTGGTCTTTCCTCAGGAGCGTCATCTTTTAGGAAGTCGGAACTTGTCTGAGCTAATAACGAAGTCTCACCATTCAACATATGATTCCTAGTGTACCAGTAAATTCCAATATATCCGAAAGGATAAGAATTAAAACTGAAATCTATACTAGTGCAACATAATATAAGCTTTTTTGTTTCCATTCCTTCACGGAATATTCCAATAGAATATTTGGTTTCCTAGTATCTTGTAACCGAAGTCCATTTTTCTTGATACACAGACGTTGACTGACACTTGAATTAGGAACAATTTTTATCACATCTTTTTCAGTCGGAATCAGCGGGAAGTTTCCACCTAATTATCAGACTTTTGTTGTGGATAGTACGTGTTGGGTTACTCGCTTTCCTTTCCTTCTATATATATATCATGGAAATCTCTGGCAAATGCTACTGAAGATATGGGTGATTATCAGGAAAATACATTCTGAGCATTACTAGCTTAGCATACGTCTGCTTAAATCTTCCAGATGAGTGGGTCTATTTTTTCTGTTGGATGAGATACAGGTTACAAAGAATAAAGTATATAGATGGTAGATCAGCTCGTCATTATTCAGTATTAACACGTCTGGTCAAAATGTCTGTTGAATCCATCCTTGGAATAGAAATATATTCAGGAAACTCGAGGATTTCGATTATGTTTATTCTTGGCCGCTTGCACCGCTTCGCTAAAGTTGAACTTGACCTAGGGATAACCTTGAGTTTGGAAATCTGTATGCATCAGTTTCCCTTAGAAGTTGAGTGTCATGTAACGACAGCAAGCCTCAGGTAGCAAATATTCTTTATTTCTGACCGGGATATTATAAGCTTATATCGTCATAGTTACGCTATCAATAAAGAGGGTCATAACTCCCTTGGGACATTATAGATTTTATAATTTCCTCTACCGTTCACAAGTAAAAATAAAATTATATATATATTGTGAGTAGTAACATTTTTCCGTGTCAGCCAGTCCAGATATATCTTGAATTCTTTTTGTTATACGGCTTCACTTTTCGATGGAATTAATGATTTTCTTGCTTGTTCCGCGTTTTTCAAAATATCCTTCATTATATTTGGGGTAGAAAACACGTTTTTACCACAAACACAGCTTGATAACAAAGTTCTGTTTATAAACAAGTAACAAAGCAACAACCTAGCAACAAGAAAACTCTACTATAATCAACGGTACCTGATTCAAATATACCGGGAAGGTAATGAATTGGTACAATTTTCCGTTTCGAAAATGAACAAAATTTTATTCAAATCGGTCAGAAATGAAATTATCTATGTACCACGGGAATTAATGAGCCTTAATAACCTCAGGCAATTGCTGTCCCTTGGGCCAGAGGCCCTCGGGACGCAAACTTTGCCATCGGTAATTAAGGCCCTCCTAATTCCCTTGATACATAAATAACTATACTTAATCTTATTCAACCTATTTTTGAGGACGATTGATATTAGAGAACCAACAAACGAGAGATGAGCAATTACATGATGACTCGGAATATCATAGAGCGTTTAATTGGAGTATGAAAATGGCGATTTCCAGCTCTAGCCCATAGACTTCGACTGAAGTGTGAGACAACACAAGTGTTGATTATTGCCTTAGCCTCACTGCATAATATAATGTGTAGAGGCCAAAATGAAGGAGATTCCAAAGATCCTGAAGATGTACAATGGTGAGTGGAAGTCATGAACCAGGATGAAGTTCCCAATATACCTCCGTTTGAAGAAAATACTGTTGCTCAGAATTTTGCAATGAACCTGATTTTCATTTGAGTGCGAAGAACTATGCAGGCATATAGAATAGTTTCATTATTCACTTTGGAATCAAATAAATTACTGCTGGTTGAAAGTTTCATTTCATACAGACCTATTTTATTTTTCATGAAAACATTCCATCGAAAATCAAAAACACGTTGTTTTTGCATTCTTTCAGTTGCAACTGCCGAATTTTCATTTCCAGATCTAATTTGTGTTTGTCTAACTCAAACACTATTCATTTCTTCTCTTGTCTGCTTCTTTTTCTCGTATGAGGTCTTTGCTTCAAAAACCTCTTGTTTTATCATTACCGACGAAGCATTAATTGACTAGCAGGCAGACCTAACGTCTTTTCAGCCAATGGTTTGGCAACCCTTACATTGCTGGACGTTTCAAATCGGATGCTGTAACTTTTTTCCAAGTCTAACAGACAATAAGAATGATACAAAACGGAAAATGCCCTTATAAGTAACATATAGGTGACATAGGTGAAGCAGTTAGAGTCTTGTACTGCTTTCGCAATCCAAAAACTGTTTTATGATTAACAATATTCGGAAGTGTTCGGCTATGCCCTGCCTTGCGAAGATCTTATTTTCTGGTGAATAACCAGCAATTTCATGAGGCATTTTTCATCAGCAATATCTTGTCAAAGGGCAATTTTCAAATTATCATACAATTCCTTTTGAACGGTGAACCCAATTTTGCGAATTGAATACATCGGTAATTTTCTCTCATGCTGTGTCTTCAAGACTCTGTGTAAGATCATTAGTTTCCTCATTTTCTACGAGCATTTGAAGTTGTCATCATGAAAAGCTACTAGCAATGCATCGTTGCCAAACTGTTTACATACATAGCTAAGATTATAGTAAAGTCTGGTGGTGCAATATGTGAACATTAATCTGAACCGGGCTTTAGTTGAGAGAGCCTCTTGAGAAAGTTGGTGCAAGCGGACATCAGAGTCTTACAACAAGAATTCGGATTTCATAACCACAGTAAATAACATCGGTAGTTTGCTGATTTCCTCATCCTTTGTTTTCTTCATTCAATCAGGTTTCTGAAAATCCATTATATGCCCAGAACCGAAAAGTGTTAAAGAAGGAAATACTTTTCTAAGACTCATTTTACTTTTCCATGGCAAAGCTCAGTAGGAATGTAAGATAAAATTCCGGATGACTTTCATTCATTTCCTTCCGATTTGAGTTCTATCGCGCGGTAAATCCACGGAATGCGATACGTCCATAAATTCGGCGCAGTTAATGTCACCCCGAACGCAATCAATAGAACCTCGAGAGAAGCAGTAATTGTTCCGGCAGTTTTGACACAAAACCGAAGGCTCCTGTACGTGTTCCAGAGACGTTCGCCTCCAAGAACAACTAATATAGAGCGCATTTATATCAATAAATGTCTATACATCGGTCGCGAAATAGCTCCGTGAATCACTGCTGGATTTGATTTAAAGTTTAAGTGGCATTTCAATATCCGTGTTCACAAGTCAGTGCCTATTCGCTGTTCGTGGAGCACGTGCACGAAACGGCCGAGGTTGACAGTTTCAATGTCCCCGAGGGACCGCCGGACGACCCACGGGTAGGGCCCTCGAAAATGGCCGCTCCGGCTCACTTCCAGCTTTCAGCTAACCAGAACTTGTAGCGTTACGCGTTTAACATTCATGCTTGCAGGACAACTTTCGAAGACAGGTTCTGGGTACACGAATTCTATTTTTTCATACAGAACATTTTCTGTCCAGATAGTTTGTTGATTGAACAACTGATCTTGGACAATCTGAGTAGTACATTGATAGGATCATTCTGTAAAGAGTCATTATTCAAAAACTGGACGGATGCTCTAACCTCTGAGCTACCGAAGACACAGAGTTCTCCATCGCATATTCGGGAGCAGTTGTTATGATTCAATCCAGAACCTTCGGCGGTTTTCGAATGACGGAGGTGTTAGATGGGGAAGGATCCCATTCACCAATATATGGTTTCAGCACCAAACTGTACGTTTCAACCGAAGCGTCGTCGATATATTGTCGACTTCAGTAGGTATGAAGTGTAGGTTCTAATTTGTCTGAATTCTGCCAGGATTTCATTAATTTGCCAATTATACAGACACAAATACATCTATCAATGATAATAGCATATAATACCCAACAGATTTAACAATATCTGTATTCTTATTTTCTTTTTCAATATGAAAATATGTTGACACCAAAGACACCGAAATACACCGATCTAATCATTTGAACTATTCAAAAATACCTATATTCTTTCCTGTAATATTTTCACTTCAAGAAGTTTAACAAAACCTAGCCTCATTTTCAGGAATACTTCTTGGCATTTTTTTTTACAAATCAAGAGGACGAATACAATACTTCCATGAGGTGATATCATGAAAATAGCAAACCCTCCCAGTTGATGTATCTATATTATTTATTAGCGTTTTTTCTTCACAAGAAAGGAACATGTGTTTTACTTTATGATTGCTTCTACAAGTAGATTGGAAAGAACGTGTTCAACAAGGACGACTTATTCAACAATATTGTGAACCCCTCCCCTCCCCCTACAATTATTGACTCACAAAGTATCCAGGAAATGGCAAATTTCAAATTCACAAGGTTGTTTCAACCTTGTGGTTACTATTCTTGTGCTTTTTTATGGATGCTTGAAATGTTGTTCTGTTTGACCCATTTCAAATGAAGGGCATGATCATTTATAAATTGCCTGACACAAAACTTTTGTCATTATCATTTTCAATATGCGTACTCAAGTTTCAAGTCGTTCGTTGAATGTCGATAAATTTCATTATTAATACCAAGCCTCGAATTTTCAAAAACTGTAGTGAAATTATTCAGTAATTATCAGCGTCCTCGAGTTGTTACTACTGAGAGTTTCGAAGGGGAACATTTTCTTAAAAAAGGAACATTGAACTAATAGATTTATAAAAGCTATGTCTATTGATGTGCAGGATGCGTTTTGAGATGAAATCTTCGTAAATGAAAAATCTTTCTCAATATTGACCTCAACCCCACCGAATTCTCGAGATGCATCGGGATTACAACACGTTGGTATTTGGTAGTATTATTGTTGCACTACAAAGCAAACTATGAAAATTCAAGATTTTTTGAAAAAAATTGTTGAAGGTCCTTCTTCAGCAGAACAAAAACATCATTTCTTCCTCTTCTTCTTTGACAAGGAGTGTACCTATCTAAACGAAAAAAACGGTCAAAAGGACATAGAAAAACACGCATTGTAGGATTTTCGCACCTTTTTTTCTTGATGAAATGACAAAGGTGAAAGCAGGACTTTTCGTCTCGGTTTTTGATATTGAGTTCTATCATCAATTTCTCTCCGTCGAATCTAGATTCAATACATAATTACATGTACAAATGAAGTTTTCTTCTTCTGATAAAAACATTTGTCCAGCCATGTGATACTGAATCTTTGTATGGTCATTATTCGGTGTTTTTTCATGACTATCGTGAACGTATGTTAATTCATTCACGAACAAATCTGCTGTTACCCTCCCACGAAATTAAATACCATCTGTAACATCCTTGTACCTCATTCAAATTACGAGATCGAGATAAGCCATCTCCATTTATCGAAGAGAGATAATAGCGATCTGTAATCTTGAGATAATCTCATGCTTGTATCGACTGAAGAAGGAAAAGCGCTCGTTAAATTTGTGTTTGTTTGAAGTTTCATTTCTCATAGATTAAATTTGATTTTGATTAGATTATGCAACGATCAGTAGGAGCGATGATTGGAAGAGCTTAGTGATGTCTGAAAAGAAACCACATTTCACGCAGAGACCCAAATTATGAAAAGAGTCGCAAGCTATATTACATAACTACGCAGTGTTTCTTCTCTGAGTGGAAAATTAATTGAAGTGAAATAATATATGGAATCGACAAGGAAAATGGATCATGAACGAGAGGTAGTGATTTCGATCGACCAACGGGCCAGATATTCCTTTCTTGTGTCGTGTCGTATTGAAAATGTCTCTGCCACGTTTCGTGGTTGATGCCCTTGATGTATGGCGTAGGCAGTTAGTAACAAGGCCTACTCGTTGAAGGACTGCGATCGAAGTTGATGGCGTTTTGCACCAAAGGTTCCAATCTCTCAATTTATGTTTCATTCATGTTTCGCTCATCTGACAAATCTTGTGGCTACATAAAACATGAATAGGCGTAGCACCATATTGTTTGCTGACAATTCTCACACCCATTCATTTTTTTGATTCACATCTGTTGTAGGAATTGTTTCTTGTTATCAAGACATATATTTTTAATTGTTTTTTATTGAGTTCTACTCATTATTTACATGAATTTTCTAGTTGATTGTGTATCTATAATAATTGATTATAAACAACACTTTATTGCTACTAACCATCTTCCCAACATTAAGTAGAATCAATCAGTGCAGGAACTAGTAATTGGTGCTATCAATGGTGAATGTGTGGTGTGTGGTGAGCGCGGACACCTTTACAAGTCCCCTAATATATGAGCAAACAAAGTACAAAGAACATGCTATTTCTTTGTCCAAACTTGGAAGGTGAAAATCCTTGGGATATCAAATCCAAACTTGGAAATGATCAATCCTACCGACTGCGACTGCGCAAAATAGACATTCAAGTGATGACGGCACTCGAATTCAGAACTTAACCTTAACGATAATTATTTGGATATAATGAATTCGTGACTTTTGGGGAGAAAAAACTTTGTCACGTTGTCACCAACTCGATATCATCAATATTATTTTTAATTCATTGTTTTGGGAATTCTCTTTGGTACTAGTTTTTTTGTGAGAATGGTGAAATTTGAATAATTTTTTAGCTTTGTTCTTCTCCGAATCAAAAAATAGAAATTACAACTTCGTTGAAAGAAGAAAATTAAAAAAAAAATACAGACACTGTTGATAGAAACATGTAAATCATCCAAAGGAATCTGATTCATTAACAAAAAGGAAGAAAAAGTCTATCTGAAACAGGCACTGGGTTACATGGAAAATCACTTCTACTTGCTTAATTTGTAAACCAAGTATTTATTATTGAATCAAATAGATAACAAACATAGTAATATCGACACAAAGCAAAATAGAAAATTTGTAGAAACAATCTCACTCACCAGGATAATATTTCATTCCAACCCATACAAGATCTTGTTCCGCTCAGAAAAAGTTATCTCTTGACCTCTTCAGTGGAAAAGAGAGTAGATTACTGAAAACTTTTGGTGAAATCTGCAGACAATTCCGAAATATTCAGTTCGTGACAAGTCTGTTATCAGTTTCAATTGACATTTCGGTGAAATTCATTCATAGCTGTTTGAGATGGAATTTTTCTTCCTTTTTGTGAATGTATCAAACATATTTGAATTATATACACGTAAACATCAACAGAGAGTATTTTAAAAAATTTTTGATTTCACTTCTTTCATAGAAGTTGATATCTTTTTCGATCCAGAGAAGAAAAAAGCCGAAAAAATAATTCATAAAACTTTATTCTCTCCACAAAACTGAGTTTCTAATTGTCCTACTTCAAACTTCTTTTGAATATAATTCAATATTATATGATTCAACAGATGAATGTATTAGATTGAACTGAATGAAACGGATCAATAAAATATCATTACAAAAAAAAATGGAATAGAAAGATTTAAAAAAATGTAATCAATTGAATTGATAACAAATATAAACGAATTATTAGTAATATCATTAATATAAATGGTCGCAACAAGGGCAAAAGGACATGAAAACGTTCCGAATGTGATTTCGCATTTTTTCAGGAATAATTATGATTCATGGAAGTTGCTTTCATATTCAGCGTTGACTCACCTCAACCCTCCTATGGTGACTAACGAAAACAAAGGGGAGGTCCGTTCCTTTCGACAACTCATTAACTCGAGTAGGATGTAGAATAGAATCCAACTGGTACGAAATGTGTGATGAACTCTTCAGTTCCTGTCAGAGAATATATTTCCAGTGTTGAATAAAAGAGATTTCGCTACATACAGCACATGTCTTGCAAGTAGTATTTCAGGCAGAATTTCAGAAAAGCTTCTGTCATGTCAGGAAAATGTTTGAACTGCTCTTCCTCGAATGTTTTTTCTTGGTATTGTCAGTACACCGTTTTGAATATACAGAGTGAGTAAGTGAGTTATGCCATAATGTCTTGAATATTTCATGAAAATAGTGTTGAAGAAAAATAAAGTCATACATTAACGGTTTCCCGACTTCTGAGGCGTATGACAACAGACTTCTTCGTGCCTACGAAAGTTATGTTTTCTCGTTGTACAACTAAAAAACGTTACAACTCTCCGTGAGAATTATTTTCCTAAGGCCAGTGCTCTAGTGCTCAAAGAAAAGCACTTCAACTTCGTTCCGCCCCGCGCCTATGTTTACATTTCTTTCAATCTGTGCCGATAATTGATAATTGCTGAAGATATGAAAAGGGGTGAAAATGCGTATATAGAAGCGCACTGCAACATTATGTGGAGAGGGAATATTATTTCTATCTACGGGACTTGCGTCAAGTCAGGAGCCAGATTAATCTTGCTGTTTAAGTATTACAGCCATGTGAATTTTTGAATTTTTTTGCCTTATAAAAAATGTCTGAAAAAAAACTTAGTATGAAATGAAAAGTATATTTCATGACGAAAAGGAAAGTGAATGATTTATCTCGAGAGAAAAATGTTGCTTACCTAGGCTGAAAGCCGATGATTGTATACTATTTCATTCACAATCATTCGGAATAATTTTATAAAGTGAACGAGAAGAGAGTATTTGCAAGTTCAATTTCGATACGGTGTGTTTTGCAAGTAAAGGCATTACACAGAAACGAATTTCATGACGAATCCACAAATTCAAGATACATATATATTCCTGGTGCGATCTCCGATTCGATATTGTTTCGTCAAAAACTCTAGACACAATCAATCATATCTCATATCTGGGGAATGCGGTACTATTTTCAGTAGATGGTGCAATAATAGAATTCTGTCAGCTTTTGATATTTGTATTCCAATTTATTCGAATTGTGCTCGAAGTTTTCCACAATTTTACTGTTCTTCTCACTCATCTATTTTCCGTTTCCAGTTCAATTCTCTACCGTAGTTTCCTTAGTTATTTGTCGTTCATTAACCATTGCTTTCAATTATTAATTGTGTTCCATATGTTTAGTATTTGATTTAAGTGTTGTTTTGAATAGTGTTTCATAATGTTGTATTAATTAGGGACAAAATAATCAATAATCTGTTCATCTATATCAAATTCCGATGGTTAGTAAAAAACATTCAATACATGTACGAAAGTTCAACTGGTCAATATAACGCGAGATTATTCTGACGGCTGATAATAACAAAGTTCATTTTGCTCAGTGTTTACTTTGGTGGGAGTTATATTTGTGTTATTTGCTGATTTCTTTTAAGAATTTCCCAGATTGACATATTTATTTCAAGTTCCAACATCAGTGACATTGGTTGTAACGTGCCCAATAGAAGGATGCAATAACAAAAATGGAGAGTGTTTTCAAATGCGGTCGTCTTTTGTAGCGCTATAATAGCCTGCAATACAGCCTCTTCCTAATGAATTGCAATTACTCAGGTTGATCTGGACTATGGAGGGTTCAATTCATTTCGAATGAAACACTATAACGCTAACTAAACGCTAAATTGACGTACCATTTTTTTCCGCCTTTGTGGTCCAACTCCACTAGCTCTCCCTTCGATACCGATATTTCGAAGAATCTCCTCAAATTACCTGAAAACTTTCAGCACCAAATAGTACGAATTTCTATGAATTCTGATATCTGATTTCCCATATCGAAAAAATAAAGGGAATGCATCGATCTGTAATCTGTATTTACTTCTAAACAGAAACAAACAAACAAAAAATCTAGCGATGTCTTAGGTAAGAACTCATGCAATTTTCGACATAACCCGTGCATCTTTATCCTTTATTATTGGAGTGTTGAAAAAAGAAAGTAATACACTGACTCTGCACGAGTTCTTTCAAAAAAATTAGCAAATAGAAATTTCGTCCGAATTCATAATGTCATGTGTCTAGAGTTGCCGCTTGGCGCCATCTATAAATAACAAATTTCAGGAATGTGAATTTCTCTGGATGGCATTATCGAGTGAGCCGCAGGTGTAGCGTTTTTGACGGAAACATTAACATTGTACTGGTATAGAAGTCATTTCACCAGGAATATATGCATCTTGCACCAACGTAAATATTGTGATTCTTTGTAAATGTCGTTTGTCTACGTAAAGTTTGAAATATTTGACAATTGAACTCCTTCTATTTTAATAAATGAGTTCGGTTTTCCAATCATATCTCATAAATTTCTGCTGTTTCACGAAGATTGTTGCACAAATTGTATTGGATTACTGAATGAAATATTAACGGCAAATAAAAATGGATTGGCTTTGGTGGCGGGAGCAGTATTCCGTACTTGACAAAATTGCTGATAAAACGGTACGGTGCTATTGTTGGACACATGTTTTAGTTATTGAAGTGGTCACTAGTTTTTGAGGAAAAACTGAGTACCAAAATTTTTTCTGTACGTTTGGTAAGGGGCTAATGAAGCGCCAAAATTCATAATCCGGGCCTGTATGGGGCTATGGGCTCACATTTATTTTCCAGTCATCCATTATGTTCATATTAAATACAGAATGTGTCAAATATCGCATTCATCATCTTCAATCTTCCTCTTCCATTACATTCAGACCCAGATCTGGCACTTGAAGTTTGGAAGTGAAAAAGCCTATTGAAGGGATAATTCAAGAACTCCCAACGTAACATCTTCTATACATCACAGAATGTGATCAAATAAGAAGTTCTGCAGAAACACCCATCAAAACAAAATCCGCTATCATTGAAGGATCAAAACTATTTCAATTTCAGCAATCTACTACAAGAGTTCTTTCAACGCCATGTCACCAGCCTCTAAAAATCGAATTCAAGTCTCCTAATTTCAGACCAGCTGACATCTATTTTATCTCTCATCCTCGCCGAATTATTGCATAGGGGTCTTCTGCTTACTTGACTCGACTTGGTTTTACTACTACAGATAGTCCTGCCGGCTGGGGTTCAATAAACACTCCGTTGGGGGTAGAGGAGGCGAGGGAATAATTAAAAAGAGACGCACGCCATCAGCTTGATGATTCATACGTGAGTGTGGAATCAAGAGAAGTAGGGAATAGAAGGAGTGCAGACAGTGATTCAGGAACAGAGCGTGGGTATCATTTTATAGCGAAATTGACTAGATCGTTCCTCGAAATTTATTTATTTGAAACATTCAATTGTATCTGAAATGGGAGTGAATGGTTTATATTGATTATCATTTGCCAAGTGCGATATATTATAAAGTGAATAATTTCGTAACGGTGACAATTGTGTTTGTTGTTTCATCTGATAAAATGATTTTTCCGAAGACATTTCTGAAGATACCATCATATATAATTATTTCTCCTGTTATCAGATGGAATTTGTGAAAATTCCACCATGAAAGATTTGATCATATTAACATCCTTTTTTCGAATTATGATATGAATTCATTTCATTATCATTTCGATATATTCGATGAATGAAAAAGTTTAAGGAACTTTTTAACCTCTCTATTTTTTGTTTGGATATTTCCTATGTTTGCTATCTATTTGTTTCGAATTCCATATGTTTGATATACAAATTGAGCAAGGAATAATTATTTCTTTGAAATGAATGATAATATCTTATGAGCACCAAAGTAAACTCGTATTTCTGAGAATACATAATTTTTTTTAACATTTTCCTCCTATTAACAGTTTTCCTAACAGTTTTCATCTAAAACTTGTACTTGGAATGTCGTTATGATGTCTTCTAGTGAATATTTCCCTCTTATATAAAATGTCCCATAAGAGCAATACAATTATCGAAAACTTACAACGGTAATTGCATTGTATCGAAAAGTTACAGCGGTAATTGCATTGTAACAAGTCACCATAACAACACATTTGAAACCGTATCGCTAGAAGTCAGTAAACAACGCAAATAAATGTCAGATAGACCTCAAAAATAGAAAAACATTTCGCGTTTTGGTGAGTGCTCCATACAATCTATAGAGGAAAGTATAAATGAACAAAAAATAACATTTCCTTGGGAATTTCTTCATTCGTGAAATATTCCAATGAATTACATTCGTGCATAAAAATGACCAGATAATTTTGCATTCAAGCGTGATATCTTATACAGATTGCATTCGGTTATTTTTATATTTTGTTAAAGAGCCTGCGTCCTTCGGGCTCGGTCACTTTCGCCAAAATATGAAAATAAACTTGCAATTTTTAGATATCACGCTTTCTTGCAAAATTATCGGTAACTTTTATGCACTCGTGCAATTATAACCGAAAATTTCACACCAACAGATTTTGACCAATGAAATGCAAATTTTGTTTCGGGTTACCATGGCAACTCAGTTATATTCCAGATTTTTTTTCCGCAGGGGTACTGAGCGAATTATAGTGAAAATTTCACACCTCCACTTTTCAACCAAGGATATGCCTCTATTTTGACTAGTTACCATGGCAACTAAAAAAAATTCCTGAAATTATTTCGAGTCGCCACGATATTTAAGTGGAAATTTTTTGAGAGTTCAAATAATCAACATATGATCTGCAATTCTTATATAATGAAGATATACCTGTGAATAATGCAAAATACATTTCTACTAACTTTAGTGACCTAAAATTATGAAAGGGCAATAGACTGAAGTAGTACCCATCTGAGTTTTAGCATTTGATGTAACTGAATTTAGTTTTTTTTTATTTAACGAAATATGGAAGATTCACCTATATGGGAATTTTTTTGAAATTGCGTCATATTACTTGTAAAAATATATTCCTACCACCTTGAGTTAACTTTAATTACCAAAGGGCGATAGACTGGGCTGGTACCCATCTGAGTTTTAGCATTTAGTGTAACTGAAGTGTTTTATTTTTTTTAACGAAATATGATGGATAAACCCATATGATGAAGTAGTAATTATCAAGCTTTCTGACAGAACCGGATGAACAAAAATGAAAAATCAACATATGCCAAAAACAGCATATGGATTAATATTTTTTTCCAAATTAAAGTGTGGAATTTTCTTACCGAATACTATGCAAGCTTGAATTATTGCTGGAAATTTTCTTTCGGGCACGAATATTGAAGAAAATATCCCGAGTCGCGAAGCGGAATTTTCAAAATATTCGTGCCCTCTAGAAAATTTCCGGATATAATTTGAGCTCCTTTGAAAATTTTTTGACATATGCAGCGAATAATATTTTGTTTGACATAACATGTTACTCATTCACTTTGAGCTTTAACTTTAACAAAATACATTATTCAGCCACATCTTTATTCACGGGCCACTTGACACTTCACTATATCTGTTATTGTATTTGAAGAAAAGGATATCTATTCTTTGTTGCTCCGAGTACGGTTCATGTGAGACCTTGTTGTTTCATTGCATTACTGGCCTTTTGGGGCGTTGATATATATCTTCGTGATAATAATTTTTCTCAACGTTTGCAGAGAATTTGTTATTTTCCGAATCTGATGAACCTGAAATAAACAGAAATTTGGGGATATATTTAATGTGGGTTAAATCGAGATTACTATTATAATTGATTTGAGTTCTCATTTCTGAACTAAGAGACTAGATGTCCAATTCGTCATTGTGATAAGATTTAATGATACACGTACTTGAATCATCCTCGGAATTTTTTTTCTCGAACACATATATTCAGGGGAAATTATTTCTTGCCTTCGACTCGGGATAATTTTCAAAATATTCGTGATATCGAAAAAACTTACGGGAATAATTCAAGCAATGGTTTTATTACAAGTGAGAATTCTATGCATCGAATATCTCGGTTTCGGATTAGTAAATCATTGAATATAGAAATAAATTACGAGGAAATGGTCATAACGGCCATTTTGGCACGTTGAATACATAAACAAAAAAACAGCGAAATCAAAAAAACTACTCTACTTACTATCAGTTCGAGGAATAGACTCCTCTCCTTGCATTTCCTACTTCTCGAGTAACGAAGGCGTCGACTTTATTTTTAGCGTCGCCACGTGGTTTTAAGTTGCTTCCATCTGGAGTTTCCTTTCCGATATTCTATACAATTATTAACGCTATGCACTGTACCGTCTAGACTGCTCGCATCTTTATCTTTTCTATAACCCTCCCTGTTTCGTCGCTCAGAGACACGGTTTTTGCTGTTAATGCAGCGGAACTCACATCAGCTGTTTGTATATATGTCTTTTCCAGTTTAATGTCCCTGATACAATTACTAATTTCGATAGACAAAGGCTGCCTGCGATGAAAAGTTCCTGAAACTCGATTTCATAGCAGTCGACACAGATAACAATAGACTCGATGGAAGTATCTAGTTTTCAGAAGTGGGACAATATCACAGGGATGGTGGGATTTTATTGAGTGCTCGTATAGCGGAAGTGTTTTTATTGCATCTGGCTCGAAGTAAATGAGCTGTGAAAATGTCTGTCGCTCACTGAACTTTTATCTTCCCGTTGTCGCCATTGACAAGTTGGAAGTTTTCTATTTATAGTGTAAGACTATACGTATTGTGGATTAGTTATAAATATGCTGCTTCTTCCTCCTCGCGTCAATGGGGATGTTAAATCAAACATTCTTTAATTCAATTTCCTTCATGGAATTTGGGATTCACTCGAAAATTCAATATTGTTTTTTCTACATGTATATATATATATATATATATATATATATATATATATATATATATATATATATATATATATATTTAATGATGTACATTCTATACTTATTGATACAGCAAAAATCTCAGATGATCTGAATCTTTAAATAAGATTACTGATACATGAGTAGTTGGAAAGATATTTCGAAACCAACAAATGAAATGATGCCATATTTTTATTCAAATGTCATTTGCGAATATGTTTTGACTAAGCAATTACTTTCCTGGAAAAATATAAACTATTTGAAAATTTCATAAGAAAACTTCAATTTGTGGAATATGATTCGATTGTGGCTTCTTCATATACTTAATAAATGAGAATATTTTAGAAATATTCCAGAAAATATTTAAAAAAAAATATCTAATATTCAAAGACTCTGGATCTGATCATCACTTTCAAATCTGAACAACTTTTGAATATGGCATTCTTTGTCATTTTTGAAATGAAGGTATCTAAATCTGGAGCTCATCGGATATATTTTTATTCTCCTGTTTAATGTTTGATTTGAAGACATTGTTAGGGCATTCAGTTCGAGAACATGCTCTGACTTCAGACCGTAATGCAATATCAATTAACCATCTGATACCAAAATTTAATCTGTGTTTGCAGACTTGGACAACACTGTATAAGGGTGAGATTTGTTGGTGCAGCATACACATGACTGATTAATCAAGAAAAAGTTGTATTTCCTGTAAATATATTTATTTGTAAATTGCAAAGCGCTTTCGGCTTTTACGCCATCATCAGTGCGATATCTGCAAGTAACTAGTAGTCGTGAAATTTGTTTGAAAATGAAATTTGAATAAATTACCCGAGTAAGTATTTCAAGTTTCATTTTCAAACAAATTTCACGACTATTACTTACTTGCAGGCATCTCACTGATGATGGCGCAAAAGCCGAAATTGCTTTGCAATTTACAAATGAATATATTTACAGGATATACGACTTTTTCCTGATTTAACACTGTATTATTCCACATGAAACATCCCTTCAATGCATCAGCTCTTCCTCGTATTATCAGCCAATGGTTTCCATAAAATGCATTTAGATGGTCGAAATTGAATAATCATTGAAGTAACAATTTCAATAATTCGAGAATGGTAGGCAAACCATTTCATTTTACGAACGTTCCTGAATAGAATCCCTGTTAACAGTGTTTGTAACAGAATTATCTTTCTATGAAAAATGGATCCTCAACTTGGAATTATGTAGATACAGAGAATCATCCTTCGGGAAGCTCCCTATCCAAATATTAACCCTTGAAATTACCACCGGATCCCCAACTATTCCGCCTACAACGAATAATTCCCTGGATGCCTGTAGGTCGTTACTAGAAAAAAACTCTCCTATAACCTCTATCCCTGTAGGATTTGTACCCTTAAATCAAACACTTCGGGGATTTGCTGCAAACATCCTTCAGCACCCACCCTCATACAAAGGGCTCACCGGCTTGTTTTCGATAATGATATACCTCTTCCTAAATTGACAGGTTATTAGGAAAGTTTCGTTCGTCAGATAATTGGACAAAATTGTTGTTCCTAGTCAGATGGGAACTTTTTGTTTTCGTATCATGTTTGGGAATTAGAAAAAAATCAATCTTCATCAGGAATATTCGAGTTGATTATGGATATGAAGTGAGGTGATACGTGATTTGTTGAAAACGTTTAGTTGCTTTCAGGTATAGATCCACATATCGCCGTCGAATGAACAGGAGATGATTAAGTATCCGGAATTAGTAAGAAATCTACACAACATAAACATATCTTTCGCTATGTGAGATAGGACTATTATTGAATTTAAAAATTTACAATATTACTATATTTTGTTTTTTAAAAAAACTGCCTGCCTCCGAAATCCCTCTGAAAATAGGTACTCGTCATACCACACCATGAGAACTTTCCCCGAAACTTTTTTTTCAGGTGATTCTCATTAGAGAGTTCACAAAACCGTAATACGTGTTTAGCTATACAATAGGATCTTCTAAAGTGATATTAAGACGCATATGATCGGATTCGTTGTAGTGCCATAGCACGCCTGAAGAAGCTAGTGTATAATGAAACACGTGTAGCAGTTTCATGAACTGTTTAGTGAGAATCGAAGAATGGAATGCTTCTGGTAATATTTACGTTATTACGGATTTTCAACAAGTATAGGTCAATTTTAACAGTTATCTTGTTTTTGAATTCGACTCCCATGTTTTTCAATTCTTATTGAGATAAGAGTTTGTGTATATATTGGTATATATTGAACAAGATTCTATAGCAAAGATGGGCAAACTATGGTGATATTTGACGTCTCTTCCTAGGGGGAAAGATTCTGAAGTTGAAAGGGTCAAGAAGAAAATTGAGAAGGGAATGTCAGATTATATATATATATATATATATATATATATATGTATGATTGAGATAAGATATATATATATATATATATATATATATATATTTGCTGCGGTCAGTACTTAGCTGAGGTCATCATATACTAATCCTTGACTATTTCAGTTTCATTTTCAACGTATATTCATAGATAATTATTAGTAAACCACACATTGGTTCCAATATTTCACAAGCCCAAAACAGATTTTTGGGAAACAAAAAATTCTTGCAGTTTATAATTGCTTTTGAACGACTTTGTCTGTTGATGTCCGAGCGGGCTAAGCACCTGTTAGTATTAGATTGACTCTCCTCACAGTCGATTTGCTCGCGTTCTATATCCCCGACTAGAGCGAACATTTTTCTGGCGAAATTAAGTCAATGGGCGATTGTTGGTTGGCTAGACACCAATCTTGGATCTTTTGCTCGAATTCACCAACTGGCCTGGTAGCACTATGGTTTTTTCCTTCGGTTGAAATAGCAAATGCACTACCTAAAATCCAGTAGGGTGGCCGAAATGCTTGCTTGCACAAGCCACTACCTTCTGGGCACACTCGTACAGTGTTGAGAAAATGTTGCGACAATTGACTATTCACAGGTTAAAACTGGATTTTCCATCTATCATGGCTGGTTCACAAATGAATCTGCGTTATTAGTTTTTTGTGATCTACAATCTTGATTCATGCAGGATCATCAACCCCATGAACATCATTATGGACAACGAAAAAAAAAAGAAGAAATGTTTCCAAGTGTTCATTGATCTAGATTCAAAAAGTGCTTTCCAACTTACAGTAATTCGTTAATCAGAATTATGTCTAGTCCCAGGAAGTTAATGAGAAAATATTCACATACATACGCATATCTGAATAAGTCCATACCAGGTATCACAATAGTTGTGATACTATATATGTGAATGTAATGATGACGAATATTTAGATAGGTACCCATCAGGTTTGAATGAATCAATTGCTCGAGTTACTTTTTTTTAAGAAGAAATCGCCAGAAAATATTTTCTTGATAACGAAAATGATTGAAAATATTTGAGAAGAAAGGTAGCTATAAGTTCATATTAAGGAAAATAATGACATTTTCGAAACATTATCTTGTTGCATTTTTCTGGTTTCAATTCCAGGTCAGCCATATATTCGGAGATCTCATGCACTGAAATATTTTTGTAGCAGTGCAATCACATGTCAATGGGAAAAACATTCCCGAATTATGAATGCATTTTATAGAATAACAAAAATACGACCAGAGATAAATCTTACAATTATATTTGCTACTAGCTGTTGCCCTCGACTTCTTAAGCGTAGAAGTCCAACCGAATCGTATAGTCAGCGCACGCCGAATAAGCATTACATCCCTTTTCCCTTTTCTCCAACTTGATTTACATGAACTTGTATTTTGCAATGAAGATTTTCTTCAATCATAAAGGAATACAGCCTATATCACACCTGAATAGTGTGGCTTTCTGTCAGAGAATAACTGTCTTGATCGGATCAGTACTTCCGAAGATTACCCCTACAAACAATTTAAACAAACTAAGTTAGGAATTCCACCTCTTTATAATAGTAATATAGATGACTCTACTAGTTTTGAAAGTAATTTTCTTCCGACTTCTTTATGTAACATAAAACACTTCTTTTCTTGTCTCAACTTTTCCTGCACTTTCGAAAACATTTGACAGTTCTATTAACATATTTCATTAATACCTTGAATGTATCCTCAGGAGTCAGTAGGGGTGATGAAAGAATTGAATATAAGGCATCATTCTGGGTCTCAGAAAAATGATGACGTTAACAAATTATCGAAATTTAACTCCTCCAATATGATTTCTGGAAATATCTGCAAGATAACTCCGTTCACTGGCATCGATATTGAATAATTTCGAATACCCTGATTTCCTGATAGGATATCCATCACACATAATATCCGGTCTCAATAAGGTCATTCACCAAAAAACGCTAGCACATCATTAACATTGATTCAAGAATATCGCTTGAAACCGTTCAGAAGTGTATTAGGAATTCGCATCAGGGCGGAAGAGATTATATCAGATGCAAAGGAAATGAAAAAACGAAATACTTTCATCAGGAAATGAGCAGCAACAAAAGGAGATGGAGAACAAGTGAATAGATTGTTTGGTGATTGATGAGTATGATGAATGAAAGCATCTTGCAGGTTGGGATGAGTGGGGGATTCATTAAATTTCCAGATTTTGGAAACTCAATTGTCGAAAAATAGAAATGGTAGTTTCAAGAATCATGCTGGAAATTTCAAAAATGTTTCGATAATAATCGAATTGAAAGATCAGTGTAAATTATTTTTTGAAGTGTTTGTTGAAATATAGGTGATAGTGTAGACGAGTATTAGGTTTCTTATATTGAGAAACCGAAAATCAATGCAAGAATGAAAATGTCATCTGACAGAGAGAAATGATTTCGGATGGAACAAGGATGAAACTGACAGTTAGTTTTACCTCTGCATTGATAAACGGGCTCTACTGAAACAAAACCTAGGTTATCTGGTCAATTAAGGTTCTTTTCCGATTATTCGCCATCATACTCTGTGAAAACCCTCGAGGATACAACGTTTCAGAATGTTTTTCCACACTAAATGTAATAGTTATCTTGAAATACATTCGATATCATTTTCTTATATCGAATAGGCGTTCATGTTACCTCAAGAAAGCAATAATCCATTATTATGTAAGTTGGAATCAATCCCAGTCGAACGAATTTCCCGTTGCCGTGTTTACCCATTCGGAATTGTTTATATATGCGTTTCTGACATCAAAGTATTTAGTGAAATAATTCATCGAGAATCGAATAAATAAAAGTTGAATATCAGTATAGTTCTCATCTTTGTAAAAAGTGATTTTCATCAGAAGTTTCGATAGCTCTGATCGTACAGGAATCAGTTTTGGAAGGTGAAGATCGAGGGTGCAAATTCTTTCAATATCCTTTCCCAATACGAAAATAACAATATCTGATTTGTTTGGATTCGACCAGAATACTGAGAAATGAATATACCATTTTTGAAATTTTCACGTCGTTTCTTGGAAAAAAGATCAATTTGATAGATTGATAGAGTGATAGGAAAATTTCGTATTCTTCTCCCGAAAAACGTCAACATTTCTATCGCTCGTTAAATAGTGTACCATTATTAAGAAACTTATTATAGTTGATTCTCCCGAACGTCGACTGTTTCTATACTGAAACTAAACATTGTTCGATTTCGGCAGAATTGGTGGAAAACATTTGTTGCAGCCTGCTGTGGCCGGATTAGTATCCTTTATTCCATATTGTTCCGCAGTTGTTCGTTTGGGATTGAAAACGATAAAATTGAGTTCTTCAACAGTAACAATCGCTTCAATCACACTTACTGAACACTGAACGTTTCACAATAACAGGATTTCTGTCACCATTCTGTGTCTGTTCCGATTAGATTTTTTATTCGAATGAGCTTTTGCTTGCAACAACCTTGCATCACTTTTTGTTTGCGTACGATTGCACAAAACCAAAAAGATCATCTGATTCTGAGGTTGATACAATATTCTGTATGGCATTAGATATGATTATTCCCAACAAAGCTGCGGTGAATCTTTTCCGCCATAATCGATTCCATCAATAATGTGCCAGAAATTCTTTGTGTCTCGAAAGTATCGGCTTTGATGTCTTTTCATCAAACCATTTTGTCCAGTTGCGTGAGACTCACCATTAAATTTCAGTATGTCTAGATAGTTCGATATCAAGAGCCTATTACGAAAATTGCCATGGAAAATGAACTGTTCGGTTAGGTAATGAATTTTTGAAGACAGTTATTGTTCATGTGAAGTTACCAACCTTCAGTAGCAATCATCATGAGCACCGTATTAAGATAATGAGTGATTTGAAAATAGTCAAAATACATACTCCAGATTATGAATTATTTCTGAAAGTTTCAGTAGGCAACGAGTTAGATTATATGCAGATAACGTTATCAGTTTCAGTCCCAAATAGTTGTGACATAATTTTTTTTCGAATCTACCACGAGCTTGAAACAATTCCAGGATTTTTTTCTCACTTACGATTTTTCGTAGAAAATTCGGGTCTTGAAAACATTTCCATAAACATTTGATGCTCCAGGAAGAATATAAATGATAATCTGATCAATCAGTTCTGTATATTTAGAATTTGCCCAATATTTAATTCGATGGAACAACTCTTCGTTTTCTTCTAGATTTCGGTAAAATATGATAATGAAGGTTATCGCGGCCGAAATGACTGAAAACGACTCGAAAGAGAAAACTTTCTCAAATAAAATTCCAAGATTGCAGACCATGTAAGGATTATTAAGGATTATGCCGTCTGAATTGCACTAGGAAGTAACTCAATTCGAAGAATGTTGAGAAATTGATTAATTCGATGCATCGTTATTTTCTCTTGAGATATCATATGAATAATTTTCCGCTTCGATATAAATACTATTTCATTGGCACAGCTAATTACTGTAGTAGATGTCTGCTTGTCTATAAAACTTGCATACATATAACAACAAGAATATGTTATTGCAATTTTGCAATTGATGTTCCATTTCAGAACTGATTTGCAGGAAATTATAATATCAGACACAGGTTCAAATCCCATATTCACTGTTTAGTGGTCTCTCAATAATAACAATTCACTCGTTAGAAAAATAGAAAGGAGATATAATTAGAATGCCAATTAAGAAATTGAAGTTCTCAACAAATATGAGCAGACCTTGTGAGGATGATGAGTTTCCTCCAGTCATATCAAGTGGGAATTCCTCTAATTCATTGAAAATATCTTAATGAAGGATGTAGGTTCTCGGTAGTGTAGGGTTAGCACGTCCGCCGAGCTGGGATTCACACGTTGAAAGGTAAGGCTCAATCCATTGCTGAGGGTTGACGTTAGTCAGCTGGTTAACAGAACGAAATATTTCAGAGCAATTTCAGACCAATTTTTTTTAGGTGATGGTAAGAGCGGAGAATTTGTCATTTATGATAATTATGATAAATGAGAGTAACATCATTTTGTTGGCAGGATATGAACAAGAACATGTAAAAGATTAACTGTGTCTCAGTTTCAAATACTTACAAAGCATGTCAGAATAGAAGTTATTTTTGAAGAGTAAACAACCATATCTGGAAGGGACAAATTTCTTTCATTCAAATCATTCGTGAAATTTTTTGTTTGCTATTCCATCTGATGTTAACGACATTCATCAGTTCCACTGTAATTGAAAAAACAATGTATTCATGAGGCAAGATGATTGATGTTTAAAAACCGTCCTCCTGCTGTCAGGTAGTTGGATTCAATTATATTTCGTATCTACCTGTCGCGGTGTCTATGAGTATATCGTATAGCTTTATCGAATTAAGTGATAATATCTAGGAGGCGCCATGAAATCAAATTCTCTGTGGCGACCACCCTTGAATGTTAATAAAAATGTTTTAGTTAATAATCCATCAACGAAATCTTTCGAACTGCACGATAATTTGTTTATTATGTGGAACATGTGACTCAGCTATTTTTGCCGATGGTAATTGTTACATGATGAAATTTCGTTTTTTATATTGAATGCGAATATTTTCAATTAGAGTTTATTCATGAGTTTCTGCAAGTTAGATAAGTAGATGGAGAAATATATTTTTGCCAACATAATGGGAGATATTGAAAGAGCTGAAATGCTAGATATCTTCATTGTTACCTGCACGGGGACTCTGATAAATAGAAACGTATATTAGAATCGAAATGTGACGTCAAAATGACGTCAAATTTGACATCTCGGCAATGTAAGTATAGGACCGAGATGTCGAATTTGACGTCACATTTCGATTCTAATATACGTTTCTATTCATCAGAGTCCCCGTGCTGGACTTGGGAATGAAATGTTATCTGGTAAGTGGATTATTCGAGTAGAGATTTCCTATGATTGCTATTTATTTAATTTGAAGTTCGTGCGCTTGGTGTATAAAAATTGAGAAATAAGGTAACTCCTATGTGATTCAGCGCCCATTGTGCCATATAGACAGGGGAGTACTTGTTTTATATGGACTATTCCTTCCTTTCTGAATGTAATTTATATGGGTATCTATTATCGGATAGGGATTATTAATTTTTTGTTGTTATTTTTTCATAGAAGTTTTGTTTTACCCATACAATCAGAGAAAGACAAAAAATAGTTCCTCAAAACTTCGTTCTCTTCACAAAACGTTCATGTAACTGAATGTTATATTGTAATTTGCAATGCATTTCATCAAGAACAAGTGAATTGGGGTCAAAGTGAGTTTGGAAAAGTCAAGCTACAATATATTCGATAGGTTAATGGTGAACTGAGTTTATCCGTGTTGAATGTTTTGGTGCTGGGCCCCACACTGAGAACTACTCCAAGACAGGCCAGGCTGTATCTGTGCTTTGTAGACCATTGAAAGCTGACGAGAAGTTAATTATTTTCCCGCACGGTATGAAAATCCAAGCGTTTGGGAAGCACCTTCAGCGATGGTTTTCCATGAGAAATTATTACTGAACGCAACATCTAGCATGGACATACTTGACTTTGTAAGGAATTGTTACTCCTGACATCTGAATATTAGATAAAGATAGATCGGCTTCCTACGAGAAGAGCCAAGCCTGGGTTTTTCCAGCATTAATTCCGAGTTGATGTAACCCCAATCTATGAACTTCGCCAAGTCTTTGTTAATACTATTGACGCTGATGCCTCTCTGAATTTCTGTTTTTCGTGCTGATGACTCTGGACGAGAAGCTAGTACGAAGAGGAGTGTCGTCCGCAAAACTATGTACTGAACTAAATGTTTTTTTCCAGCAAATCATCGATATGAAACAGACAAAGTTGGTGACAGAACTGAACCCTGTGTATCAATTTTCTTACTTTTGATACTCAGTATCATTGATACTGAGTATCAATTTTCTTCTCCTGAAGACCTTGTGAGCGAAACGCGCATCGAGTGCAAAAATATCAGTTTGGGGATGGGGTGATTGATCTATGGGAAAAGTTTCATAAGATGGCAGTTTAGAAAGGAGACCGCAATGCCAAACTCATTCATTATCCAAACGCATTTGAAATGTTGAGTGCAACAGCTAACGTTTTTTCCAAATTTTTCGATGGAATGCTGCCGTATATGTAAAACAAACGCCAATCAATAAATCACTGATTGATATTCGATGGAAAAATCCGTATTGTCGATCATAAATGATCCCTGACTTCTCCAGATGTTCGATGAGCTTCGTCTTGATTCCTTGACGTGATTTTGAAAATGATAGAAAGCAATACAATCGGTCTCTAAATAGAACGTGAAGTTGTCTCTCCTTTTATGGGAACTGGTTGGGCTGTGGTTTTTCACTAGGACTCAGGAAAAACCTCAGGAAAGTTATAAGAAAGGTTGAGCAATTCGCAAAGTACCGTTGTCAATTCAGGGGCACACACACTTCAAAAATAATTGCTGGGAACATATGAGATCCGCAAGCCTTGTTTAATATTCATGTTCATTAAAATATTTTTATATATTATGTTGGTGACAGACATATGACTATCCACAGGCTTGATATTCTGGGGTTCTTTTTCCGATGAGTTCAAATAATAATATTCAGCTAACATATTAGCAATTATATTCACTCTTTGCTGAGCAGTGGTGCCTTGTAATCCATCATCTTTGGTTGGGGGAAATGAACTGAACGTGGAATTTTCAGCGATAACTTTAGCAAATGAGAAAAATGTCATAACGTCTTGTACAAATTCTGTGATTATATGCTCCTTTAGAAGCTTCAATTGTTTCCCTACACCTATTTCTTGCGTTGACATACTAATATCTCGTTTTGGTATCGAATCTGAATTTTGGCGCCAGGGATTGAATGCCGTTTGCTTGAATATGACAGCCTTGGAGCAGCTTTTATTGAAACAAGGCTTCTCAGACTGAGAGGTCTTCGACTTGGAATGAATGTCTTCATTCCCAGACTAATGGTATCTGAGACTTCTTGAGCCCGAAGATAGAGTCGCCAGAAGAAAAACAGCCCCTCTCCAAGTAAAATCAGAGAAAACATTCAAGGACAATACCAGTTGGCCGACTTCTAATTTCAGACACGAAGTGTCGGTAGCTTACCATTTATTGGAGTTGAATACGAACGAGTGGTCGAAATCAAAGTATGATCAGAATTACCCAGGGAAAGGTAAATTCTGATCAAATAAAGATCAAGATGAGTAGTGAAAAACATATCCATCGTATTGGCGGATTGGTTATTCGTATCAAGAATACGAGTGGGTTGATCTATTAGTTGTTCGAGATCATAAGTAATAGCAGATGCCTCTGCCTCTCGTTCTTTTTCATCTATTTTTTTCCGGTAGAAATCAGTAGAATGTCAAAAGAATCGTTGTTAGGTGATAAATAAAGCCAACAATCTAATTTACTCTGTCGAGTACCTTTGAAACGAAAGCGAGAATACCTGGGAAAAGCATATACATTTTATTCGTAGATGAATCGAGTTTCAGTTATAATAAAAATGTTAGGTTATTCTGTTTGTAGATGGGGATGCACATCATTAATATTTTTACAATAATCGATTCTCAATACTTCCGATGAAGGATCCCTTCGAGTACCTTCCACCCAGAAATCCGCTTGGAGAGGCATTTTACTTCCAGAGTTTTCTACACTGGGAGATATCATCATCATTTTCTCAATTGATAAATTCAAAAAACCATGAACCTCCATTTGAAATTAACTACCAAACCTCAACGAAACTTAATAATTAATAATTCTGGCCCCGTAAAAAGACCAAATCGATCTATGTCCGTTGTATGAACGTAATCATTTTTGCAAACGCAACTTTGAAGCTCGTTATCTCCCTCATCAGATGAGATATTTCAATGCCCTTCCACATTACTGTTTGATTTCACTAAAACTTTTACAATCAATTTCTAGCGAAAATCTGTACATTCTTCATTGGATAAGGAAAAAATGAAACAATGCTTCTCCCATTCTATGGAAGTTGCTGATTCTTTTCAGGTTACCTGCACTGTCGAACTCAAAGAATTCAAACATATGAATTCGAAAAATTCCAACCCCTGAACTAGAAAAATCCAGTGTGAAAATGATAGAAATTACCATCAAGCAAAGTAGACGTGATTTCGAACGAATCTGGCGTAAAGCGGAAATCTGTTTCAGACATGCCACTGCAGTAAATCGAATTTTTTCCTTTCATACACTAATGTGCCTGCCGGTTTTGAAAATGAATGTATGAATGAATCGCGATGAGCGCATCGAACGGCCGGACAGGGTTCGGCCTCCGCAAAAAAGGAGGGAAACAACTGCCGAACGCTACTACTCATCTTCGGCCATATAAATAACTCGCGCTTTGTTTGCAAGAAGTAGGGAATTAAAAATGCAGTTATTTATTGGAACGCTCGAGTGGTTTTTGAGATCATTCAACCGCAAATTAATATTGATCTTTCATCGTTTGAGAGGTACGGTTCTATTATACAAAGTAGTCCAGATTATTTAACGATTTTTCTATTTCTCCTCACTATGACTTTCGCATTTCTCGATGAAAAAACGTATCGTTTTCAAGCGTCAAGATCAAGTGAATAAAGTTTCAGAAGTCACAAAAACACTGAAGTTGGCGCTCTCCGTTTATCTAATTTATATCATGTTGTGTATCTATTTTACGCTCAAGCAGTAGAAGTAACAATTTCTATGTTCAATTCACCAATCCATGAATTTGCACACAACATGTGTCCTCTGAAATGAAACGAACTAATTCTCAGATATTTTTGATCAATGCTAAGTATGTCGGAGAGATATACCACATAAAGTAAAAAGAAAAATATAGTTTCCTCTACAGTTCCACTCAAAGATGTTTCACGTGTTTCGTAATACAATCCAGGAATATCGAATCACGACGATTCATATTCTTACCATAGAAGTAGTTGTTCTGACGTTATATATCTTCAACCTTTCTAGCATGGATAAACTAAGGTTTGAGCCTAGATGATGGATTCAATAGAGTCCGAAATGTTGGAAAAGAAACTGAATATTTCCTTTACGATTTTTTTCCTTTGCCAACATAAACAGCATTTGGAAATACTCACTTCGACTTCCATGCTGGAGTCATTTAAAAACTGATCTACAGTTTTCTCCAATACATCATTCTAACAAATAAATCCCCTACCATTTGACAAGCCAAACTACGAGTAACTGGTATATAAAATACCTCTCACAATTCGGGAATAACTGTTGATAGAACCTGCTACAGTTCCATGGCCCAAACAGCGTTGATCAATCAGGTCCCTCGTCTCTCTTGAAGAAATTCTGCCCGTTCAGGTGTATTGTTGAAATGAAAATTTTCACGGAGCTGGAGTGGTTCAGTCTGATGAGTTCCAAGCATCAAATCAAAGGAGGATTTGTAGTTCTTGAATGGTCTTCAGAGTTCGTTTTCCATTCTGAAAACTATATCTGTGATCTGGGATGTGTATTGAAAATGGTTATCCATTTTTTCGACCCATATAGAACACAGAATATGATTATGTCATGAACTTCTTCGTTACATCAAAAGAACATATAAAGTCATGTTTGAGCGTGTGAATTATGAATTCAATTATTGGTGTAGTTTGAAACAGTTGATAATGGTGATAGGAAATTATCCTTCAGTTTTATTTCAATTTGAACATTTCATAAGAACCATAAGTAAAATTTGAATATAATGAGTTAATTTTTTGTAACTGTTCGGTGGAAAACTTGTGACGTGATCTGTTTCTTTCAAATTATAATTTTGTATATACGATAAAACCTATGAATATGAGTTTCATGAACAGAATTTAGAAAATCGCATTGCATTGAAACATATTTTTTGTTCAAGTATCAAACATACCATGAAATTGATGAATTTCAGTTGGAAAATGAGAAAACCACAAAAAGGGACAAGAACGTTTGGTGATTCAATACATTGAATATAATATATGTTCATGGCCATAATACAGAAGCGATTGCATCCCATCGCTCTCAAAATTGGGCTCAAGTTTGAAACGATCGTACCTATTGATTCAGTCTGACGGTGATTCAATGAATAATTATTTTTAAATATTGAAATATTAATTGAAATTATTTTAGGGAAGAAATGAAAGATGTGAAAGAATCATTCGAATATATCCACAAATGAATGAATCATAGTTTTTTCAACCCATTTAAGCATTGTTCCAAAGTGAGATTGGCAGAATAGAGTTTATAACGCGATGCAATGCATGACGTCACTCTATCTAGACGACCAGGGGCCTGTTTCATAATAGTACAAGTCTGGTAGCTACAAGAGAAATACAATGTGGGTAAAAGTAAAAAAAAATCATTTAGTTTTGTGTTTCTTTTGTAGCCACAATACTTGATATAGGCCCCAGTTCGAATATATTTGCTTGGTACTACCCACTTACGAATCCAGTCTTGTGCATTTACTTGTCTTGCTAATGTAGTGCGTTCCCAGGATGGATAACTCATTAATACATCTATGAATATTTTATGTATCATTGAATAGGCTATTTTCATTAATAGTTATGTATTGATCGATTTCAAAAATGCTCTCACTGATTTCAGTATTTCAATTTCATCACGGTGAATGCCATGAAACCTGCCCATTCTGTTGAGCTGATTGAAGGTTACTTGAATATAAATACATACGTTGGTGAAATCAGTTTAATTTCATGATATTTCCAACTTTCGAATGGGTAAATTGAAGTGCATTTTCATGACAGTGGAAAAAGAAATAATCAGAAGTCGAAATGAAATGAACGTTGGTAGAAAATTCAGAAAGTACAGTTTATGCCGCCTCATGGCCCAATAAAATCGTGATAAACATCGAACTTCATTAGTTAACAACAGGCCATTACACGATCAAAATGTTTTCAGAGTCTAGCTATTCCCTATTAATTAGATTAATTAAAAGCTACTCCTCCTAATTATATTACCAATTATCTACCCAAAATCGATTTCAAATACCTCCAGCTCTTGCTCGTCGATCATGATCCTAATTATTGAATTCACGTTGAACACCGCCGAAAATAATTGATAACAAAAATTGACGAGGCGAGTTTCGAACTGGGATTGGATTTTGATCCAAATCATTCTTAAGAACGGCTATTAAAAATGCATTAGTCGCCGTCTATTTGGAAAGCAAAATTATGTTCAGGACTATTCAAACTATTTAAATAAGTTAATTAAGGCGTTACAGATTCCTGTTATCTCGAGAAGAAGGTTGCGTTTCAACGGAAAAAAAAGTTGTAAGAGGTATTCTCTTCTCTGATCAGTTAATTATGGCTGGCAACAGGATTTCAAGAGTTCACTTCTACCATATTATCGGGATTGAAATGCACTGAAATTGATTGACAATGAACTACCTTCATCGAATAGTCCAGATAATTTCTTGAGAGTACCCAATACCACAAGAATTTTCAAAGAAAATTAAAATGAAGCCGAGATTCCACTGAACTATAATCATAATAAACATAATTTCATCAACTTCTCTTTGTTTCTTGAAAGGTCGTTACTATTAAATGGAACAGTAACAACTGATAAAATTTCAGTTCCAAGAACAGAAATGAAATTATGAGTTCGAAAAGTTTTTTCACACCAATTTTCATCCATGTCGATACTCTTTGCTCTACTGAAGAAACAATCGCTGCATAACCCTGTTTAGGTTAGTTAGAAACTGAATTGCCATATTGTATTGGATCAGTGGTACTACCAATTTTTTATCCCAGAAATAGGTGAAGTTTATAAAAATTCAATGAAATTGACCATTTTCAAGTTGGAATATTCTGAGGAGTAACATTTTTACGTTTATTTAATGAACGCATTTGTAATTAGAAGAAAAGTTTCGTGCCTTTCATGCAAAATAGCTAAAAACCAACCACCGGTCCCTGAAATATGTTTTCTCGGTATATATGAATCCATACATCATTTTGTGAGTGTAGAAACATCCATTGAACTTGAATGGAAGGAGACGGTGATTAAAATCTGATGTCTGAGTGTTCTTTGGACGTCTGCCTTAGCTATAGTGCGATGTCAATTAGTGCCCGAACGTGCCTAAGAGCTCATATAGCTCATGAGGACCCTCTTCAATCCGTATAATTGCGAAGGCACAGAGTCGTGCAGTAGTTATAGGTATCCGAAATATGTTTGTATTGTTTGCGACTCCTACTAATTGAAATGATGGTCTTTGATTTCTTCGTCATATGGTACGTTCTTGAGACTTCAATGCTGCAAATCGGTAGATGGATTTTAATTACCGAGTCCCCATGTTTTCTTTTGTTTGTGATACTCGACGTTTCAGAGATAAACACCTGTTATGTCAAGATGCTTCTCAAATTATTGATGTCTTGAGTGGGATTGTGTATCAATCATTCTGTGTGCCATAACACTGGTAGACTCCTCTGGAAGATGAGTATACAATAAGTCATAAGACGTCTTCCTTCCGCCATATCCAATGAAATCATATATAGTTTCTAATCGACTAGACATGTAATAGTTATATAACGGTACAAGAGTGATATTGAGCATCAACAGGTGGACAGGTGATCAACCGATGCTAATAAATTATATCAGGGTCAGTTATATGTAATACTGATTGAGTAGTGTTCACTACTTTCTCATCATTCCTACGAAAAATATCAAGGGGTTCTTGAAAGAAGTTTATGAAAATAAAGATGGAAGTTACAAGTATGCTGCGAACTATAAGTAGCTTGTGACTGTTGCAAAAGCTGTTGACGAGAAGTTTTCAAACAATTTCATTATTTCATTGATGGAAAGAGTTGAAAATCAGAAATTCAAGTCAAGTCAAGATTTGTTACTTTCAGAGAGCACTCAGATTATGTCTTCTCTTGAAATTACCTTTTTATATTTTTCGAAGAAATGTCAATTTAACAATCTTTATGCCGTTGAAATTTCAATGGTCCTAGGCGGTTATGGTAGCCATCACAGTGGAGAAATTGGTGTTCTCATGAGTACTTAACGGGTGGGTGTGACGAAAAAATTGTAATGGGTGACCTGAATCAAAGTGAAAATTTTAGTATTTACTTACTCGTGACTTATTAAGAATGTGTTTCTATCGAAATGAAACGATGAAAAGGGTGAAATACAATTCTATCAGGAAACGCCAGCAAGAAATGCGGTAATACGAATTCTCTCTGTTTGATTCATTCAAAATTTGTATACCACATATAACTTGAATCAAAATATTCATACGAAAATTTCACACAACAGAGCAGAAATAGGAGTTCATGAAAAAATCTCACTCAGCAAGAAAAAGTCATTTCATACATGCAGATGGAGGTTTTCTTCGTTTGTGTAAATGATCTGACTTCCTATGAGTAAAATGTACGTACCTATCAACATAGTGTTCATACTTTTTTCTTTCAACTTCTTTCATATAAATATATTTTTTTCCGCTATGAGGTAGACACGATTAAATTTCCACAAAATTTATTGTCTTCGCGACATGTTTCGATACACTGTATCTTTATCAAGCGATGTCTTTAAACTTTGATAAAGATACAGTGTATCGAAACATGTCGCGAAGACAATAAATTTTGTGGAAATTTAATCGTGTCTACCTTATAGCGTAATAACTATGGATTTCCATCAAGTAAAGGCCACCTCAATCCAAAATATTTTTTTTCTATATTTTGATTGGGTGTCCACTATCGCCACTCAAAACATAACATCGTTTTTTCATAAATTCTGAGTGATTCTTTATTGAACAAATTTGAAACATATTCAGATATTGCCTTTCTGGAGAATATACAATATCAAATATTTTTGATTTATCCCAGTAGCATTCATTGAATAATCGAATTATGTCGCGTAAATTATAGTTGAAATAGATGATAAATGAGTTTTGTTTATTTTAATCAAATTTGATTGAAATATAGATGTTCATGAACACTAACATCCGAAAATATGTTTCAATGCTGAAAAAATCATCACCAGAAATATTGTCGTGGCAACAGCTGAAGCGGATGAACCGTTTTTCAGATATTCATTTCTGGATCGAATGAAAATAGAAAGCTTGCGATGTAAACTATATGACTTTGTATATTTTAACGCGCCAATGATATACGAGCATTTGAATAATATTCATAATGACCTAATTCCTGAAACTATTTATGAATGGAAAATGAGTAGTGTGTATCGATCGCTTCAAATTCAAACAACTGATTCAGAATAGCTTTACATGTATCGAGAGTATAATAAAATAGATAGATGTTCATGCCCAGAAGGCGACGATCTATCAATGCCAGGAGTCTTTTTGCCCGAGGGTTTGGGAGTCGCTTGAGGGCATATGCATCTATTTATACCCGTGGTGCATCACCAACATTTATTTTGTGAAACATTTTTTGTCTTTACGGTCTGTGAGGGTCAAAAAGTGAACTTTATTCCCGCACGGGCATGAAGTTGGTAATCAAGCCATAAAAAAAACAATAACGAAATTTGTAAAACACGAAATGGTTTTGCTTTCTTTCTATACTTCTTGGATGCTTGATCCTATTTTCTACACGAAGTGAAATTTCTGTATTATTCAGAGAACTCCCTGAGAACAGCAGCCACAAGGAGATATCTCTCTCAAATAATGAAACTCATGCTTACATGAGGAGCGGGCAAAATAGTGAATTTGAAATTGTTATATTTAAATATTCTTCTCGATTCAATGCTTTTCGAATATCGAGTACTTTCCGATCTCATAATGATAAAGAATTATGGTAGAATGGTATTGGTTCGGGCTTTCATTGTTTATATAGTTAACTTAACCGAAACCTGTTATGAAAATCTATAAGATGGAAAAAACAACAATTCAATCGAATAAGGCACTCAAATCCAAATATAAACTTTGAAATTGATTATGGTCAAAGACTGATAATTCAAAATTTAATTGATCAAGAAAAATAATATGGTGACAAAAATACAAATATTGAGTATGAAATAGTTAAATCAAACATATTTGAATGGATGAATATAAATCCTTTTCCTTGGCGTATTTAATGAAAAATTTTACAAACCATTCCATATATCTATATGGCTTTAACCAGTGATAATAGTGATCTCATTTAATAGTCCATCATCATTCTTATGTCTCCATTCGAAGTTATTTGATTCAACCATTTCATAATAAACATTCCAATTTTTCATCTCAATCAAATTTTGAAAACAATCCATTTCAATTCATCCATTTGGATTTGAATGCTTTATTCGACTGAATTTTAATTCTCAATCTCTAAATATTTGGATTTGAGTGCTTTATTCGACTGAATTCTTATTCTCAATTCCATTATTGAGATATTTTGGTTCAATTCACAATTTTTCCATCTCTTATCAGTTTTTATAACATATTCATTGAAGTTGACTATATAGACAATAGAAATCTGAACTCATATCACTCAACAAGGATCCTTTTCAACCACAGTAAAGCAAACAAATGTCAGAATGGATTGAAATAGCAAGCTTGAGATGAAATAATTAGGTATTCCAGGAAAATTTGCACCTCTTCATTGTATGTGTTTGAACCAACTATCAGCCATGTAGGCAATTCTCAATAATATACGAAAAGTGACTTGTATATGAAAATAAGTTGGTGATGAGTGAATCATCTTCTCCCCTGAAAAGAGATGCAAATTCTCTGTTAGGAACTCTTGGCAGTGGATCGCGCATGTTTTTTTTATATAAAAAATATTGTGAATGGTCATACCATGAAGTAAATCAGTTTTAAATTGATATTCTGACTTCACACATGATAATGTTAGGAAATATAAAACCAGTTTTTCTGCAGAACAAACCGGTAAATAAAAAGTTTATTTTTGTATTTCATTTTGTTGGTTATTTTGACAACTTCATACCGATTTGGAAAACCTTTTATTTCTTATAATATAAGATTGAGGTACGTTGAAATACCCAAAAATTGCACGAAGAGATTTCATGAAGACAGGATAAGTTGTCTTATAACGAGGGTTGTAAAGGAGATATCGTGTTCTACTGTGGACCATGTATAAAATGAAATATCAGTGAATCGCAAAATGAGATAGAGACAAGGAACTGAATTTACTACCGATAAAGACTGGGGTACATGTCAATTATATGTATTATAGTTCATTTGTTTGAAAGTGGTTGAATATGTTTTTTGTTTAATGGTTTTCGTTCGGATTTCTATTATGTCTGCCTTTCTGTTGAAGTTATCCTTGTGCTCATCATGGCTTCTCGGTATAAACGAGTGAAATGATGAAAAATCATTCATACTGAGAAGCAATTTGAGATCCATAAGCACAAGGATAACTTCAATAGTAGGAAGACACAATGGAAATTCGAACCAATACCACTGAACAAGAAACAAGTTCTAAACTGAAACTGAATTTGCAGGTTAGAATTAGAGATTCCGATGCCCTACAGAAGTGGACCTCAAAATTCTCCATAAGGTAGTCAGTATACTCACAGAGAAGAGTTCAACTACGACAACGCCGCTGAAGATGGCTGCTGCAGTTGTAGGCGGAAGGTCCTGAACTCAAATTCACAGAACATTAACCCTCAAGCCCGGAAAACTTGCGACATCGTCCGTTTCATAAATTAGTATATTGACGCTGAATTCGAAAAATTCATTGAAATTGAAATGCTCAGCTAATGAAATAATAAAAGTATGAATTCGAATTGGAAAAATGAATTGAAATGAGCAGACGATACATAATAAGTGATAATTAAAATGAAAAAACTCATCAGGTCAGAAAACCAAGTTGGAATAAAAGGCACTGATACCTGACAATGAAATTGAATCTGGATCTCCACTACAAATTGGAATGAAGCAAATTGAACTGATCAATATTTTTTATTCATTCCCATTCTTTTCCAGATCATATCAGTTTTTTTGATCAATAAAATATTTCTGTTCTTATTCTAGTGCCTATCATTCAAAGTCAATTATTTGACCCAATGTGCATCCATAACAAGTTTTTTATTCTCAATATTACTTTTCATCTGATTTCTTCACATTCAAAAATATTTTTTCAGTTAGTATTGATATTTTGGTTATTTGTTCAACTGTGCATTTGAATAATTCTCTTGATAGGATTTCATTATCAGAATTGTTTTCGATCTTATGAGTTTATTGACAGGTTTGAATAAGGTTGATTATATATAGCAAGATGAATCCCTAGTGAGGTAACTGATCTGATAATAGCCGTATTCGGGTTCGCAATAAATACTCATCTATGACGGTTCAAAATAGTCACATACCCAGTTACTGTATTCGAGACAAACCTTACACGCCACAACAGTTCGACTATTTCGAACATTTTCTGGACTGTTTTTGTTGCGAACACACCTATTGTTTTTGCATAATGATTTACTTGAATTTTACTTGGCTTGGCGCCATTTGTAAACATATTTTAGGAATATGAACTTCGGCCAATGTCTATCATCAAGTGAGCCGTAGGTCCAGCGTTTTAGAGAAAACATTGACATTGTAACGGTATCCAAATTATTTCACCAGGATCTCTATGCATCTTGGTGTGAAGAATGGAAATGCGAACCAATACTACTCATCCATATTTCATGCCTCAGTATTATGATACCTTTTATACTAATGGAATGTTTTCGAAACGCCTTCAACCCAACTACCCCGAATCAAAAGTTCATGTAGCTGAAAGTGTCCTCATTATTTGCTCGCCAAAGAAAGCAAGCATCAACTTATATTCCAATTGATGGTCGTAAAGTTCATAGTCTGTGCCATGAATAAAAATGAATTCCTAGAAACTGCAAAAGTTCACTGAAATATGTTCAGCGTTGTCTGTTACTTTAATTGTTTCCGAACGATAAATTCATTGGAAGCGGTTGAATAAAAGATTCCCCGAAAAAAGAGTTATTGTACTGTAAATGGTAGCTGAAAACGATAAAAATATTTTTGGGAATAGCAGATGACTATGAAGATTTGATGAGTCCCGAATGGAACTCAGTTTAATCATTGAACGAGAATAATTGGGGGGTTCAACGGTTTTTGTTTCATTCTCTAGTGATTGTTTGTGATAGACACGAAAAACGAATGCAGTAGTTGATACAGTTTTGTTCTCCGTACAAATCGCAATTGTTCCGAATATTTATGCACATTGATTGGATTTTACCGTGATTATTTCCCTCAGTGCGTATAACTAATGAAAAAATTTGACGGCTAGACTACCTTTATAGAGTTTTACAGCGAAAATTTCCATCGTATGTTAAAAATCCCATACGAAGCGGGACATTTTCGATCAATTACAGCGATGAATTTCCGACGGGACATTTTCGGGCTGGTAAACACCCGGTAGGTATCGAAAAATACCCGCTCGGTCCGTGTATCTATAGTAACAATTGTTAAAAAATGTACATTTGCCATCTTGACAGGCATGAATACTGAATTTTAAACGTCGTTGTTTTAACTCCGGAAATATTCCACCGAATTACACTCGTGCATCTGAATAAACCTGATCATTTTCCATTCAAGCATGTTGTCAGTAAAAAAACTGCATTCGGTTATTTTCATATTTTGCTTAAAAAGCCCTCCTCCTTCGGAGTCGGGCTCTTTCGACAAAATATGAGAATAAACTCATGCAGTTTTTAGACAACATGCTTTCATGGAAAATTATCGGTAATTTTGAAGCACTTGTGTAATTACTCCCGAATATTTTCATCGTATGTTGAAAATCCCATATGAAGCGGGACGTTTTCGATCAATTTGAGCGATAAATTCCCAGCGGGACATTTTCTGGCTGGTAAATACCCGGTAGGTATCGAGAAATACCCGCTCGGTCCGTGTATCTATAGTAACGATTGTTAAAATGTAAATTTGTCATCTTGACAGGCATAAATACTGAATTTCAAACGTCGTTGTTTCAACTCCGGAAATATTCTACCGAATTACACTCGTGCATCAAAATAAACCTGATAATTTTCCATTCAAGCACGTTTTCAGTAAAAAAATATTCGGTTATTTTCATATTTTGCTGAAAAAGACCTCCTCCTTTGGAGTCGGGCTCTTTCGACAAAATATGAAAATAAACTCATGCAGTTTTTAGACAACATGCTCTCATGGAAAATTATCGGTAATTTTGAAGCACTTGTGTAATTACTCCCGATAAATTGCACTAGACCTTTTTAACCGATTGACTTGATAAATATAAACCTGGACTTCGGCTTATTTTTCAGGTACTATATTGTTTCTGTATTCGTAGTTGAAGTTTTCTGAACTAATTTTGTCGGAAATGATCTCAAAATATATTCCTCCGTTATCAAGGCAAATCGTGCAAAATGCATGTATTTTCATTATTTTTAAAATTTTGTAATTTATCTCATGATTAAATTATAAGATAATAATTTGTCAAACAACAGAATTTTGGTCCAATTTTCTAGTCCGTCTTTGGAAGGAAAACATGAAGATTGAACAAATCGTAATATGCAAAAAAAGTTTCAATGTACTTATTCGTGTTTTTTAAGTTGAAAAATAATTTTGAAGATCTTCCAGAGACTGTCTTGCAACTTTAAAATCGCTTGAATTATTCCGTCCGTAGGCAGTTTATCTGAAGGAAAACTTGTTTGAATGACCATTTCTGATACTGTTTTCGACAGGTTCAGATCTGCAAGTATTGACAGAAAAAAAAAAACGTCGTTAGTGAGATCCGAACTCAAATTTCCATGTCGATGTCGCGATGCAGGTTTAAAGGTATGCTCTAAACACCGCACTACTGAATCGATGTTCAATAACTGAATTAACTGTTCATTTCATTCTTGCGGGGAGATTGTTTGGTACTGATTCATATCACGGACAAATTCACTATCATTATTTGTTATCAGGACGGAAGAGATTCAATTAATTTTTGATGAACTTTGTTTGGGATACAACAATCAACATATTTTGCAAATTCAGTTCCCTGGCATTGTGGCTGTATCATTGTCAATTTTATACCTATCGAAAGAAGCAATTTATCTCTGCAAAAACCACGAGTAATTTGCTATACAAAAGCTTTCTTGAAGCAGGATTCATTTTACTGTTTGAGGAAGCTATATTCATTGAGCGGAAGACCAAGTGGAAATCTCATCTCAAAACTCATCTCATCTTTTCTCGAAGTCCTCTGAACATTACAGGACCTTCCATATGGGTGATTATAAATATCAATGGAACGCAACTCTAAAGAACTTCCGAAATTGTATTGGAAAGTACCTTCCTGGAAAATCGAACTGATTCGTGTGAAATTCATAATGTTACTCGTAAAAACCCGCTTCAGTCACTCACATGGAGATAATACAATTGAAAATGCGCAGTCTGGTCCCCACAATCATATGTGGTGGTAACTATATCGTGGTATAGGTTGGAACTTCCGCTCTTTATATATAGTCAGTGAAAGTTCCAACATATTCACTGTCATATAACTTATTAAGAGGAATGGAACTCTTCAAAAACTGAACCAGAAACTTGTAATGATCCTCGATCAAAGGAATAAAATTGGTAAATTGGAAATGATCCCAGAACGCATCAATTTTATTTCTCATCAAGTTTCATTTCAACTTTCTGGTTTCAAGAGTCTGGGTTATATTTTTTTATTTAGTTTTATAATCCAGATATATTTTGGAATTCTTTTAATTTCATTACTTCAATTTGTTTAATCCCTGTATATTCCAATTTATTCCTCTGATTTCTCATTTCGAATAGTTTAGTTTTTTGATTCGACAAATTTTATGACGGTGAAATACAAAAGGGACGTCCGAACCAATACCAAACAAAAACATACTCAACCAAATTCGAACGAAAGTACCTGTATCGTTCAATAAGCCATTGGCAGGTTTTTCTCCATTGTGCTAAGGACACTGTAAAATCGAATGATTTTAAACGAACACATAATGGTAGACTAAACAAAACAAATGATAATTTGAACATTCGAATAATGTCAGAGTGAGCCATTAATGACCTAAGAATATTATTATCAATATTATTCATTCAGTTCAAATTGAAATTTCGTATCAAGAAAAACATTGTTCCGCCATTTTCATTAGCATACAAATTATCGGGAGTAATTACACAAGTGCTTCAAAATTACCGATAATTTTCCATGAAAGCATGTTGTCTAAAAACTGCTTGAGATTATTTTCATATTTTGTCGAAAGAGTCCGACTCCGCAGGAAGAGGGCTCTTTTAGCAAAATATAAAAATAACCGAATGCAGTTTTTTTACTGACAACATGCTTGAATGGAAAATTATAGGTTTATTTTGATGCACGAGTGTAATTCGGTAGAATATTTCCGGAGTTAAAACAACGACGTTTAAAATTCACTATTTATGCCTGTCAATATGACAAATGTACATTTTAACAATCATTACTATAGATACACGGACCGAGCGGGTATTTTTCGATACCTACCCGAAAATGTCATGCCGGGAATTTATCGCTGTAATTGATCGAAAATGTCCCGCTTCATATGGGATTTTTATTATACGATATTATTCAATGAGATTTCTTGATGTACCTACAAAGCAACAGAAATATCTTAATTCAACATGGAGAAAAAAAAATCGAAACAACTTGGAAAAAGGAATGATCATGATTTGATAGACAATATGATTTTCCATAAATCGCTAGGAAATTTTGACATTCCAGACAAAATTTCTCAAAGAAAAGTTCAAGATTTTATCACTATAGGGAAATTATCTTTCCCTACTGTAAGGAAATTATACTTACACTTGTTAATGCAGAAAAGTGTTTATCTCGTAGGATAAGCTACATCCTGGGCTCTGTGCTGCTAAGTCTTATGTTCACAGTCGTATAGGAATATTAGGCTTTTTCTACCTGGTGAACAATATACTATTTTTTTAATGTCCAGTCGACGAAATGCTCGCTTTGTTATAGAAAATATTCATCGCGTGTCTGTCTCTCTTTACATGTCAACGCCAGATTCATGAATAGCCCTAGGTCAAGCCAGCCACTCATCGTATGAATTATATATGAGACCTTGAGGGAATTGAATGATTTTTCATATACTTTGGATCAATTATTCGTTGAGGTGAAAATATTCAACAATACAGTGAATGGCATGTCACTAAAGCACCGTCTTTCTGTAGCTTTATATTGTATTGAAATATCGTGGAAACTATTGTTACGATACTTCCTTGGGTTCGTTTATTAAAACTCCAAACAACACTAAACTACTTTTATCACAATATGATACGAATATCTGAACTGCTCAGCTAACTAACTAAAGCTCTTCACTAAAACTCTATACACTTCGTCTTCTGCACTTAGCAATACCAGAGCTCTCTCTACCAGAAACTCTGCCGTAGCGATGTATCTCTCTATTTATACTTGCGTACGCCTATGGAGAATCTTTCAGGCAGGTCTCGATGATGTGTATCGAATTTTCTACGCCAGTCTGGATTTTCTGGGAGGCCGCATACTTTCTTCGACCCCACATATTAATTTGTGTTTACGAGCGACAGGGCTGGTGTACAGAAACAGTAAAACGACGTACATGGCCCAATAGTAATATAACTGATATACTATTTCTGAGGCTATCCTCCTTCAGTCATTCTATTATTTGATATTTTTACGAATCTCCTAATGCTCTCCTAGCGCCGGTCCTGACGAGATCGTAAACGCCGATGAGGGGTCGCGTCGATATTTTAGTAAGTTATTCAAAATGTTAGTTATTCGGAAGTTCGTATCCAGAGCTAAGTGGAGCGAGTTTAGTGGAGCTAAGTGGAGAGAGCTTTGTTACAGCTAAGTGCAGGAGTTGAAGTGTGGAATTTTTAGTACAGAGAGTTTTAGTACCGAGCATTGGAAAGTTATCGGAGCGATTCAATTGATTGTGTTGTATAAGACAGTTATAAAAAAGAAGTTTAGTGTTGTTTGGTGTTGTAATTGACGAACCCAGGGATATATCGTAACAATATAAATGGGTAAATAATAGTGATGAGTTCTCAGTATTGACAATTACGAAAACAGAACAATATTCAATGATGTTGCTATACTTACATGTCAATTTTATTGTCACATGAAATGGTGACAATAAATAAAAATGAAAAATAAGTAAAAAAAGTAAAAACTAGATATATTTTTTCTTCTGACCATGGACCATGTAATGGTAATATATATATATATATATATATATATATATATATATATATATATATATACATATATATATATATATATATATATATATATATATATATATATATATATATATATATATATATATATATATATATATACGGTACTACGATATTGTCGACAAAAATTTGAATGTTACGTTCGTTCTAGTTTTAACTACCTGTATGGTGTAAAACATCGACTCCTCTGGCAAATACTTCAAAGAGCTTTCGAATATATCCAACAGGCGTCAGTGCAGGACTCTCCCCAGAAAAAATTACTGCACGTAGTTTTTGGTGATACCAGTGTCGCAATTATTATGGCATTGGCAGAGTTGAAGACCAGTTAACAGCAGATATACTATAGGTCTTCCGTCAACGGAAGATAATTCTCATGGAATGGCATGAAACTCGTTGGCTTTCCATAATTGAAAACTTCCCTTTTTGCACAAATATCATACCTCGAATGAAGCTGAAGCTGACGAGCAAAGAAGCTGTTATTGTGCCATAAACGAAACAAGTAATTGTACGGTCATTGCGTACAATACCAATAAAAAACTTCGCGATAAATTTGATGACTGGCGATGATGAAATCAAATGTGGAAAATCATTCAAACCAGTTTCAATTAACTACACAGTAGATTGATGAGCTAATAGATGTCAGAAAACAACTGCCTTTTTGCCTATCCCAGAAACACTGCTTCAACGATATCTGATATGCGAGTGGAAATGTCATAACACGCTATTTCTGATGAGGAATGTGTGAACCAATAGAAGCAAATCATTGTTAGAAAATTAGCCGGGGCTTTTCAACTCGGTTTAGTGGCTTAGGAGCAACATTTCTCTAATGCGTATTCTCACAGCGCCACGCTGTTTGGAATCAGAGAATTCCAAAGCGATAAGCATCAAATCATATTTTAGCACCGAGAATAAAAATGGTGAAGAGTAAAGCAGGAGGTAATGAATGTAATTTTAGTATTAATTAAAAGTTCACAAGAGACGCGGACTGTTGGCATTTACGAAATATTTCAACAGATTATCTCTCTATGTGATTTCAAAGTTTTCTCACAAATTATTATGCGCTCGTAACTGCAGTTAGCTAACTTTTTATGAATATTACAGGAACATCACGAACTATCGCGGGTCTGATATTATGCATAATTAGTACGTCTACTTTTATATTTGATGTGACGTGCATAAATTGCCAAAGTTCAAATTAGTTTTGACACTTTCGAGCAGAACTTCTGTTGGAGATTCGGGATTTCTGATTTGAGTGAGACACTGAGAATTATTTCCCGAAGAATTTATCATGGGAGAATTGTTCAACCCATCTACTGGCTGCAAATAATCATCAAGCCTCAAGTAGAAGGAAAAGATAAGATTGGGAGTTAGAGAGAATGTTTCTCTCAAAAAGGCCAGTGGATCTCGTGAAATCCTTATAATTACAAGGTTTGTTGAATTACAGAAAAGTTGTTAGTTTTATTTCAAAGTACATTCGAACGACGTCCTGAAATTTAAATATATTCAATTGTTTTTTTTTTTGTTTTCCTGCCTTAGCGCTTCCATTTCACAAAATTCAAGAAATACAAGGAATTTTTACGTGTTTTGTACATTCTTTCATTAAATGTCATGGCATTTGAGAAAAGGTGAATTTCGTTCAATAATGAAGGCATTCAACTTTTTTTCAAATGAAATACGGACCTGCACATTTGTCTGCCTAATTCTGTAGCCAATACTAATCAGAATTCGGGTGAATCACACTTGATATATCTTCAACCGTTTGCGATGACCACATTCATGGTTTGACCAATATGAATGAAAATACAATTCACGACAGGACAGGAATATCTAGTGAGTTTTGTATGAGAAATGCAGGTTCGTATTCGAAGGTGGTCATTATTGAACGAATGGTCTTCAGAAAAATTATGATGACAATGAAAGAGAATTTGACATTTATAAAAATACATTAAATCATAACAATGACATTAGAGATGGCAAAAAAATTGTATCACGTTTTTTGCAGAATGCAAAAAAATTACAGAAAATATTTTAAATTTTTACAAAATGGCTACAGATGAAAGAGCAATTATGTAATTATGTAATTTTAACTCGTCCTTACACATCTTTCAACATCTGAAGAATATTCCTGCGTGTGCTGATCGTTATTGGTACCCCCAATAATACAAAAAGTTTCATCTGTGAGCTATCGATCTAAAATACCCATTCTCTCGCGCCACGGAAAATTTATCCATTCGTATGTGTCTGGATATATTTTTAGCCAATACATTTCGAACTCCAGATCGTTCACCCGTTGTTTTCCAATCCAAATACCAGAAAAATGTCGAAAGGATTCGTTATGGATTTCCTCTTTAAATTCCGATATGTTTCGTTATTACTTTTTAATCCTCTCGAACGAAATTGTTTCTGGTGATTCGAACGAACACTCACTCTAATGCCATGGTAATGGAGGGGAGTGAAGGAAACGATATTCGTTCCGGTGGAAAAAATCCATTATCATCATAATAGGAAATTCAGTAATGTTATTGATACCACCAGTAGGAAATAGTTATTGATGAAATTGGTTGAAATAATCAGTATACGATGATACAAATAAATGCGAAAGTTTCAATTTTTTGTAGATATCAATTACCCTAATACCAAAGTAATCTTATTTTCACTCGGAACGCAACAAGGTTAGCATCTTCAGGATAAAAACTAATACTATCAGCGCGGCGAGTGCAGATAATATCAGTTTGGTGTTAGCATTATTGATCTCCATAAAAAAATTCAGAAAACAATATAGTAAAGGGTAATTTTATCGACGCATGAAAAAGCTTAATCCACATGCTAGTCGATAAGCTTTCACCTGTCGACAAATCATTTTTTTACAGCAAATGTTCTATCGATTGGGAAGAATAATTCATCAAAACCCTGTGAAATGTTAATAGTTACAATAATATGATCGGCTTTGTGTTACTAGGGGGTTGAAAAACAAAGTATTACAGGTGCTAGTAGTGTCAAGTTTGAAATAAACCGTAAAATTATGTAGAAATAACTAAATGTAGTTATGCTATAATTATTGATACCGACCGACTTCAGTATGTTGTTCCAAAATATGAATCAGGTCAATTGGTGAATTCAAAAATGCAATTTCCTGGTTAGGGAACAATTCCGTTAGTATCTTCTCAAAGACTAGGAGCGAGACATGTTGGTTTCAGCTGCGAGTCATTTCAATACTGTTCGATTCAACCATTTTTTCTCTTTCTTCTTCAATGCAAGTATCTTTCAATGTATATATTTCATGTTTCTAGAAATCCCTCAGAGTTTACGAGTAACATCATATGAAAAATAAGTTACTATTATTTCACAGATTATATCACAGCTTGAAGTGCATAATTTTGGAAGCGCTTTTCATGGTTCTATTTCACAGAACACAAAAATAAATTCAGAAATGTAACAGCTGCATTCCCCTGTAAAATTTGGAAGCTTTGGACCAACAACCGCCAAAGGCTAGGAGTGAATTTTGAATACTTTGAAGCATTACTTTCAATTGTATTTCATTGAAATCGTTTTTTGCGAATAATGATATGTTTTTTATTCAATAGTAGATGAAAACCTTGTTTTGTAAAGAATGAGAAGAAAAGTAATCGTGTTTGCTGATATAACTTTTTCGCGAAGTTCGGCTAAGTTTCATAAGATCTATATCCACCAGCACGATCATGACGTTCAAAACGGGCTATTGTTATTCTTGAATCGCATATAGAGTTGACCTTCTGCATTCAAACTGGATATATCCTCTTTTTGCGATCAAAGGTGGTTATATGGAATAATCGCCTAACTTGTTGAGAAATAGCTCATCTGGCAACACTGATCTGTAACGATACAGTTGGATATCCTACGTTGACTGGTTGACTACCTGTTGTTGATATCCTAATGCCGTAAAGATGAGGGCGAACAGGAAGTGCCATGTCACTGTTAAGATGAAGAAACTGCTCTTCATAGATAAATATTTTATGTCTCTTGTATTTTTTTTGTTGACTTTTCATAAAAAATATGTTTTATGATAAAAATATGTTTTCTAGCGTTTTAGTTTTATTTTTGTCCAGAATTTTCGAAGCTTCGCGATCAAAACCATCTATATTCAATAACTATTTGGATTCTGAGAAAAAAATTCAAATCAAATATTTTCTGAAACACTAAGAAATTTTCGTCAATTTTTTTGAACATTTTTACTAAATGCATATATCCGCTTTTGAGCTCCTCAAGTTACCTATCTGAACATGTTTCTGTAATCTGTGGTTCTATTCATATCTCTTCTTACAAAGACATAATATGTTAATTTTGAATCAATCGTTGCAGATGATAGAATGCCTTCATGTTACTTATCACGAAATGTTCATTTCATATTCACCTTCTATATACCATCTGGTAATACTTCAGTCTATGTTCAGGATTTCGAACTTGGCAATCATTCAATTTTTAGACAATACATTTCGAATTTCAGATCGTTAACCCGCTGTTTTCCATTCCAAGTACCAGAATAATGTTAGTGTAATTTTCAATTTGATGTATTTTCTAACTCGAATCACGCAAACCGAGCATAGCAAACTCAGAGATGGAAAACATAATTGATTCTTGTAAGAATATTCAGAAATATACCACTTTACAAGAAGAAGAAAGAAGTAATATTTTTTAAGTTTGAGGAAAAAATCAGAAGAAACTACAGCTTTTTTTAGAGATCCTGCTACGATCGTCACGCATATATACCCATATAAATTCTATCGAGAACGTACCATAACTCTTTCACATCTATCAGGAATTCAAATGACGGCAGTAAATGTTTTCTATTCCGAACTCTCCCAGAAAACAATTCCAATTTATATCAACAGATACTTGGAGCGCAGACCGAAAATACAAGAAGTCGTTCAACCGTTGTTGCATTCAAATTTATTCCCTCTCGAACGTGAATTATCGTAGTTCCCTCAAAATTGTTTAGGTGTTGACGAGCGCATCCAGGAATAGCTTTCGGTTTACGGTAAATGTGTTTGAATTGGATATGGAAGAGCTGGCGACAGTTTCGAAGTAAGGCATTCTGTGCTTTGAAGACTTTGTAACTGCTTTGTTGAATATGTTTCCAGTCATTCTTGTTTTTTTGTGCTTACGATTTCGATAATCATCAATAGGAAATGTTTTTTTCCTACACCTGAAGTGTCCTCATGTACTGAAACTACATTTACTCCACTGCAACAGAATGATATCCATCATATATCTTTTGACGATTCCAAAATCGTTGGCGAAACAAATGGCTTGAAATGATGAACACGTTTGTTTCAATGCCCTTATATTTTTCTCAGGCCAGTCTTAAAATGAATTTCACTTACACACATCGAAGTCGACGATGAACAATTTTCGAAAATGAGAGACCACAGCAGACAATGAGAAATCTGTATCTGAATTGATTCGTTATTTGTTCAGTTGTTTTTTTGGTTTGTAACCTACCACAGTCTGCAAAAATAAGAATTAATATTGGAATCTATACAAGTGTAGAAGGGCAGATTTTCAATCTACCTCGAAAAGTTGCTGATTCTATTGAAAAACAGTTCTTTCTGGATAAAACAAGTCCAATTAGTCAGCAACTTCTCGTATATTTCAAATTTTGATTATCAAAAAAATAATAAGAACTGATATATATGTTAACGTTTCGGAAACTGAATCTGTTTCCGTTCTCAAAACTTCTAGGCGAATTCCTTTTCAAGTGCAAATACCTGGTAAAGATAGTTTTCGTTATTGACATTTGTCGAATTATTTCAAATTTGCCACAACATTTTGTCCTTCAAAAGGGCAGCCATCCGCGATCCATATCAAGCGAACTCATAGATATGCATTCTTCACCAGACAGCATGATTCGTTATCCATATGATTTCGGCAGAGCAGATTTTTGTCCTGCCCAAAAAGTTGCCGAGTCAGAAAAAAGTGTATTATTTTCAATGAGGTAAATAAAAAACTAGTTAGCAACTTGTATTATTCAAATTTGCTTACCAAAAATTTTAAAAATATATAATTTTCATGGAAAATACTTATTTTGGTCTTTGAAATTCGGAAAACTCAATCTACTTCCGTTTCCGAAGATAACTTTGGCTTCTGAAATGATACAAGTACTTTTCAAGTTTTTCATTTCTTTATCACCATTTTCAGAGTAGACTAAAAGACCTTCTATATATGAAAGAAGAACGTATCTTTCACAAAGAAATAAATTCTCAACCTACTCAAATTCAATCCTTTTATTATGATACACATTTCTCTGGACGTCTCTGAACTTTCCAGGGATGTACTCGAGACAGTTACGTCGAAATGAGGTGATTTCTAGGGACGTCCCAAATGTCTTGTCTTTCTCATGGAAGAAGGCAATAACATGTCGATTTCATAATCATACTTTGAAAAATCGTCAGATGAAATAGGTACAAGCCTCAATTTTTATTACGAAGTAAATCATGAGAATGTCCTTTTTGACATTCCTAGGTATATTCATTAGGAATATAACATTCCATAACTTAGATACAATTAACAAAGTGTATCAGGAAGAACTTTCGAAAATGAAATGTGTCAAATAATATAATGTGAAAGGTTGGTGGTGCTGCTGGATAATAAAAGCCTTCATTTTTTCATCATTGTTGGTCTCCCACTAGATATTCCCAGGAGTGAATGAATTAATATAGACGAAGACATAGACAAAGACATATATGGATCGTACCTAAGATTCAAATGTAAAAATGGTCGTATTTTGCATTATGAACGTAGTCGGTACGATACAAATGATATGTGCCCATTGATTTGTCCTTCATTTGTAGGTAAGAAATTTCGTCCCAATAGAAAAGGATGTATCTGAAAAATGGAAAATGATATTCCAATATTCGATCTCCATATCATCCATCTCAATTCCTTTTCGAATATCGTGCCTACGTGAACTCTGCTTAATTCTGGCCGGTCGATTTTCATATTGTAATACGCCTTCTATGAGATTTTCATGACAGTCGTCACCTAAAAATATTTTTTTATATATGAGGGTGATTCATGGAATACATTCATTCATTCATAAAGTACCTATATCTGCAATTTCAAGTTAGTAGCGGCTTTTTGAACTGTGAATATAAATAATGAAATTTGAATAACTTACTCCTTGACAAAATGGTTGAGGCTTTCGCGGCCGAGGTTATTAGTATAACTACTGCTCTTCGGGCTTGAAGGCCGTCGTTCTTTGGAATTTCTTCCTGACGTTTCGCTAGCGCGAGTGGCCAGCTTCTTCAGAGGCTTATTCATCTCCGATGACTAAACAGTTCGATTTCTCAAGGCGTATTTATATTGATGCAGGTAGTCTGGAGTCTTAATTACTTCTGTCGGGGAATAATCATCATTATTAGTTGCCGCACTACCTGCTGTGATTTCATTAGTTATTCTCGATTTCTTCAGAATCGGATTCCAAATTCTGTTTAGAGTCAACGCTTCTTTCTTTCTGTTAAAATTGTCCGCATGTTTTTGGATCTCTATTGCCTCCCGTACCAGTCGGCTATGGTAACCCTGGTTGGGGGCAATCAGTGTTGCATTTTCGAACAGAATCTTGTGGTCGCCCTCACTCAATGCGTGATCCGCCACCGCCGATTTGTCGGTTTGCCCCAGCCTGCAGTTCCTTTGATGCTCTTTGAGCCTTGTACCCATGGATCTTTTCGTGGTACCGACCCAAGTAGCACAAACATATTAGACCAATATTGGTTCAATATTACGGAAATATTAATCTTATATTGTAGATATCATATTGGCCACAAAAAAAATGTGAACATTCGGCGATATTAGATCAACATTCGAAAGCAATATAAGGATATATCGTTTCAACTATATTGGTACAATATTGTTAATGATATATCGACGAAAAAAGAATATTCGATTGATGTCACCAATTATTTTCTTTTTATAATATTCATTATGTTATATATCTTTTTCATTGAATAGTTAACTTGAAAATTTTACTCAACCACATTAACCAACCGTATACTAACCTGGAAAAAACTCTGGCTGCTGCGGGGCCTGAACTCACAACCTTCACATTGAGAAATATTATTGTCGACCACTATATACTCTACGGCACGGAGAGACTTGTTTGTAAGAAGGAGTTGGGTGGTATAGAAGTGGTGACTTCAAGTTAGTTATATTCGAGACATTAAAATGTTAGAAACTTAAGTAACAATGAAATATATTCGAGACTGAAGGGATAACTGTCTTATGTATTGGCGATTTGGAATATCAAACTTGCTGTGCCAAATGTTCTGGACGTAGTTTTCTGGTATTGAAATCCACTAAATGACGATATTTCAATTTTCCCATATTTTGTTTGGAATAATTGGTGATGAATATTGCGTTACCGATATTGATATATGTTTGAATACAATAAGAGATCACTTTCAAAATTCCGATACCCCTTTTCAGGCTGCGATTCTAAAATGACTATTCGAATATTTTCATTTTACTGTTGAAACAATATTCAAGCAATATCAGAATTCGCATATCTATATTGCAATATCATGCCGATATGCCACCTAATGTGATAATACAATATTTTAATTCACTCTCTCAAACAATGTCGAATATACATTAGATTTCGATGTTGAAAATTGATTATATACAAAATATGCAGACAATATTGGAATATCTATGTTGTTAAACTGATATTATTCATCATCACCTGATATGGTATTTCAGATATTGGTAATTAGTTATCAAACCCATATATTACCAATATTGAACCTGACAAAATGCAGTTGAAATTTATTGTCAATATTGAGCCAATATTCATAATGAGATATCGTTTTCTCAATATTGATTAATATCAGTTCAACATCAATTTTTCATTTACGATGTATCTATATTGGACCAATCTGAACTCGGGGTTCAGCCAATATGATGTGCTACTTGGGGATGTAAACCTTCCCACAGGTGCACGGTATGCGATAAACCCCTGCCGCTGACAGTGGGTCTCTTTTGTCTTTAACCGACCTGAGGCTTTGCTGGATCTTCTTGGTCGGCTTGAAAACCTTGTGGCTACGCTACGTGGATGACACCTTCGTCGTCTGGAACCTTTTTCTGGACCACCTAAACGCTCAACACCCCAGCATCAAATTCACCATGGAAACCGAACAGAACCAGCAGATAGCCTTCTTAGATGTTCTGATTGAACGATGTGGCGCTAGACTAACCCACAAAGTATACCGAAAACCCACGCACACGGATAGGTACCTGCACGCACTATCGAACCACCATCCCAGTCAAAAGAGAGGAGTTATATCTACCCTAACTGAACGTGCTCGAAGGATTTGTGAACCAGAACATCTAGAGCAGGAACTGGAACATCTTCAAGTGACCTTGAGGTCGAATAGGTACAGTGTATCTGAGATCAACAGGGCCATGAAACCGAAGAGTCCCACGGTTCATAACAGGGATGACTCTCAGGTAGTTGCGAATGCATATCTGCCATATATCCCGAGGGTCACTGACAGAATTGGAAAACTCTTGGGGAAATATAACATAAAAACAGTTTTCAAGCCGACCAAGAAGATCCAGCAAAGCCTCAGGTCGGTTAAAGACAAAAGAGACCCACTGTCAGCGGCAGGGGTTTATCGCATACCGTGCACCTGTGGGAAGGTTTACATCGGTACCACGAAAAGATCCATGGGTACAAGGCTCAAAGAGCATCAAAGGAACTGCAGGCTGGGGCAAACCGACAAATCGGCGGTGGCGGAACACGCATTGAGTGAGGGCGACCACAAGATTCTGTTCGAAAATGCAACACTGATTGCCCCCAACCAGGGTTACCATAGCCGACTGGTACGGGAGGCAATAGAGATCCAAAAACATGCGGACAATTTTAACAGAAAGGAAGAAGCGTTGACTCTAAACAGAATTTGGAATCCGATTCTGAAGAAATCAAGAATAACTAATGAAATCACAGCAGGTAGTGCGGCAACTAATAATGATGATTATTTCCCGACAGAAGTAATTAAGACTCCAGACTACCTGCATCAATATAAATACGCCTTGAGAAATCGAACTGTTTAGTCATCGGAGATGAATAAGCCTCTGAAGAAGCTGGCCACTCGCGCTAGCGAAACGTCAGGAAGAAATTCCAAAGAACGACGGCCTTCAAGCCCGAAGAGCAGTAGTTATACTAACTTACTCCTTGCTTACGAACTCACCATTTCATTTGATTTCAGAATAATGTTGCCCGATTTCTCCTGTTTCAGTTCGTATATCCACGATTCTCATAATTTTCATACATCATTATACGCTTGATCAATTTTATTGAGATTGAACAAAAATGAGTACAGCTTATCCAATCCATCTTGGCACAAACTCAGATACTTATCCAGTTGCACACTGGTTGTGTAGACCATGACGATAGAAAATATACCTTCTAGACATAGATTTCAACACAGTGAACACATATAAAGGGAGTTTTTGAAATTTAGTATACTTCACAGAGATTGCTGGGCTTATAGGTTATTAGTTCTGTGCCAAGATGGATTGGATAAGCCGTACCTACACCCATGTACAGGGAGCTTGCAGACATGTCACACCGTACATCTTTCTCACAGGTTGTCCCGCCTCCTAACAGCAAATTTCATGATGATAACAACTGCTGCTTCCTTTTCTTTCGGTCTAACTATATTATCTGAACCCAACAAACATGATGATGCATCATTTTACAAAATTGAAACCGATAATTATTGAAATTATATGGATTAGTAGTAGTTGTAATTTTTTTTAGTGACGTGTCAACATTTTCATAAGGTCTGGCTTGGAAAAAAACAATTTCAGAGTCGAATGAAGCATCTATAACTTCCTCGGAACTTTATATAGTGTAATCGAAAAAAATGAACTATCAAGAAAATAAAAATGATTTCTGTTAAGAAAGTGAGAATATAAATACGGAATTTTTTGCCTCAGACATCAGAATTTATTATTGGGATATGACAGTGGTGTCATCAGTTTCCAAATATAAACCCTTTTCAGTTGCTCAGTGGTTAAAATATCTCGTGTCGTCTGATCTTCAGCATAAAATTATAATGAGCACTTCAATACAGATACTCCGGAATTCTGACGTTCGTTTCGTTTTTATCATTCCACGGGGAATATGCCACCAATATCCATAATTAAGTGTTTTGATGTCAAATTTACCGTACCCTGCAATCGTGATTCAGTAAAGACAGCAATCAAAGTTGGCCGATAAATGACTATAGATGAACGAATCAATGGAAAATTATTGGTTCTCTATGTCTACACAAAAATTTGGGTTCTAATGAAATGTTTGTGAAATCACCCTCATTTGCATGTAACGAAAAAATACAACCTATCACAAGTGACTGAAAAAAAAAGGAGTTGTCATGGGACCTAAGGCTCAAAATAAGGAAACTTTTCTCTATATGGGAGAATTCATCGAATTTCCATTTCTTGAGAAGACATTCATTGTGATCCAACTCTCGTATTATTTCACAAGCACCTACAAAAACTCATAAAGCAGAAATTGTGTAGGAGCCAAAAGTAGTGTCAATATTTGAAACTCATTCAAATAAGCTATGTCACATTATTCTCATCACAGAAAGTGCAAGAAGTGACCTCAATTCTTCAACAAGGAGGGTATTGAATAATTGAAATATTTCCTATCCTTCCAAAATTGGTAAGGAATGAAATGATAAATTTCAAACTGGAAAAGTAATTGAAATTCGAACTTCCGCCTTTTTTTCTCGACTCTGTGATGTTTCCCTAACGGTAATTCTATTAGTAATAATGGCGGAGACTGATTAATCGTCGAACTTAAAAAAATATGGATCTCCGACGAATTGATCTGATATTATGGTGTGAATTTTTTCAGATTTGAAGAATCAAAATTTGTACGATACCGACGGAAATTCTTGACTAATTCAGCCTTGAACACTTTTGTAGACATAATAAATATTTTGATGCGGAAAAGTTCTAATCGTACCTCAAATCATCGCCTGTCAATCAAAAAGATTCGACATAGTCGATAGGCCTACTTGAAGACTTGTGGTAAATCAAATCATCTTCTCAACAATATGTTCAGGACAGTCTCAAACTATTTACACAGTAGGTTTTGGCTAGGAACTGTCAGGTAACAACTACTTCCCTGGCAAATACCATGGAGGGTTTTGCATTTTATCCGACCGTTGCCAGTGCAGGTTTCTTAACAGAAGAAAATCGTGCAATTGCTTTTCGTCATAGAAATGTCGGAATTGTTGTTGTTGTCAGTCATTTTCAAAGTTATTGTTTCAGATGATCTGAGTACATCTTCTTCATTATGTGGTATGAATGGGTAATTATTGATGAATTTCAATGAATCAACAAAATCCACTATATCGAGAAATTTATCTCTTCACGTGGCCCACTTTGACGAGGAAGTCCCAGTTCTCATTACACTCATTCACAATTGAAATCGTGCCTCTTTGACCTTCGAATTGCATTCATTATACTATTCAGGCATAGTATAATAATCATCTAGTAGTTAATAGCTGAACTATCAGCCAAAAAATGGCCTGGATGTGCTTGAACGCTTATGAACTTTGACAAAGTCCTCGATAAATTCATACGCTTTAAAGTATTTTTTTTTGTTCGGGTACATCTGATTTCAATTGTTCATACCATTTGATATTATGAAATCAGAAATTGTCATTCGTTTATAATCCTTAGGGTTCTGAAGTCCCCCATGAATTTTTTCCATTTCAAAACGATATATTGAGATATATAGGTATAATGATTTATACGAAGGTAGTAGTCCATACTCAAAGTGGAAGACCAATTTTATTGAAAAAGGAAACACGAAGTCATCTCCACAACATTGTGGAGATGACTTCGTGTTTCCTTTTTCAATAATGATTTATATTTATTTCTTTTATGGATATAGAATTTCAAATCATTTACTCATTCGGGATATGAAAAAAACATGACGAAAATAGACCTTAAACAGTCACAAATACAGTCAGTCACATTTCATACTCATCGTTATCATTTTCAAATAGATAACTTCGAACAGGAGACACACAGGAATTGAATGGAAAGGGAAGGAGTTTCAGTGAATATCTTGAACATCTATTTTGAAATGCGGAATATCGTTGAAATACGTTTCTCTACTAGTTCACTACCACTGAGCAATGTCCGACCTAGATCAACCCATATTATAAAGTAATCACCGATAAATCTTCCACTAAAATAAGATTTCTCCTTTATCGATCGGCCGCTCCATTTAATTAAAATGTATCGGCATGTGAAACGGAATTTATGGGACTTCTTTGCCACGCCACGTCTATCTTGCGACGGCCCTTATCAAGCCATAATTCGATAACTTCCCCA